>CM076572.1:57246434-57728934 GCA_034641835.2 Pinus albicaulis
CTCAAGAAAAATATCTTAAGCAAATTCTGAAGAAATATGGCATGGAAGAATGTAAACCTGTAAGTACACCAATGATAACCAGATGTAATCTCAGTTCTCATGATGATTCTCCCGCGGTGAATCAACTAGAATACAGATCAATGATAGGAAGCCTACTTTATCTCACTGGGACTAGACCAGACATTATGCATGCAGTTGGGATTGTTGGATGATTCCAAGATAATCCAAAAGAGTCTCACCTTCATGCAGTTAAAATAATATTCAAATATCTGCAAGGAACTCAAGACTTTGGATATGGTATCCAAAGAATGCTGATCTTACTCTTCATGCTTACACTGATGCAGATTGGGCTGGAAATGTTGATGATCGGAAAAGCACTAGTGGTGGTGCATTCTATATGGGACCCCGGTTAGTGTCTTGGTTCAGCAAGAAGCAAAATTCTATTTCCTTATCTACAGCAGAAGCAGAATATGTGGCTGCCGCGTCTTGTTGCACTCAATTTCTTTGGATGATGCAAACCCTGCAAGATTTTCAAATCAAATGTACATCTCCTATCTCCATTATGTGTGATAATACAAGTGCCATCAGTATCTCAAAGAATCCAGTTATGCATTCAAAGACCAAGCACATTCCCATCAAGTATCACTTCTTACGTGAACAAGTGCTTGAACAAAAGGTGAAGTTGGAGTATGTTCCTTCCAAAGAACAAGTTGCTGACATATTTACCAAACCTCTACCCAGGGAAGCATTCAAATATCTCAGACAGAAGCTGGGAGTAGTATCTGCTGTGAAGAAAATTAGAACTGCTTAATTTTAGAAGATCAAATTGGATACGCGGGTTTCCTGAAAGACAGTCGTGTATATACGTGAGTTCATACACAGAAAACTGCATATGGGTGGTTGCTGACAAAGTTTCTGGGTCAGCATTCTTCAGCACAAGCTATGGTGCTGTCTGATATCTCTGATGTGTGATAATACAAGTGCCATCAATATTTCAAAGAATCCTGTTATGCATTCGAAAACCAAGCACATTCCCATCAAATATCATTTCCTACGTGAACAAGTGCTTGAGCAAAAAGTGAAGTTGGAGTATGTTACCTCCAAAGAACAAGCTGCTGATATCTTTACCAAAACTCTGCCCAGGGAAGCGTTCGAGTATCTAAGATAGAAGCTGGGAGTGGTCTCTGCCAGTCAAAAGAACAAATCTGGTTGAATTTTAGAAGATGGCTTGGGATACGCGGGTTTCCTGAAACACAGTCGCGTATACACGCGAGTTCCTGCACAGAAAACCGCGTATGTATGATTGCTGACAATTTTTGCTTGGAGTCAGCTCTTTTCAGCACAGCTGCAGTACTGTTTGGTATCTCTGATACTGTTTGGTATCTCTGGTGGTGTGCCAGTTCTCATAATTCCGTTTCTAATGTTTTGATGAAGATGCCTTGATGATTTGTTGGTGGAAGTTTTCAGGATGCACAAACTAAGGGGGAGCCTTAGTCTTTTGGAAAGATTGTTTGGTTGCACAGATTCAGGGGGAGCATTGGCCTTGCTGAGTATAATGCATTGTTGGCATTATGTTGATTCTGAAATATGTTCTCTTTCTTGAGGAATTTCTGGTGTTGGTCTTAAAGTTATTTTTGTAGTTTGGTGTAAATGTCTTGTTGAGACTCATGATGTAAATTGCTATATTCAGTCATGTAAGGACTTGTCAATGTGTAAACCCACTTGGTTGGGTACTTGAGTCTTATATGTAAATCCGCTTGGTTGGATATTTGATGTAAGTATGAGTCTTTTGGTGATAGAAAGGTCATAGAGTCATGTACTTCATTGAAAAATATTCAGCATGAACTCAGGGGGAGCTTGGCCACTTCAGCACATTTCAGAATGTTTCTTCCACATGAGGAGAAAAGGGGGAGAATGTTGGTTTTTGATCCACCCTTTGCCCTTGATGTCAAAGGGGGAGAGTGACATGGTGTTTGATTTTGAATAAAGAGAAGATAATGATGTGTCATATTTGGGAGAGTGACATGGTACCTATCTGTTGTGGTAACCAAACACCATCGTGGTTGCCATCAAGTCCAAAGGGGGAGATTGTTGGAAATATGATGCAGAGTGTTGTCCTTGATGGCAACCCACTGAATGAGGATGAAGACATGCGACTGTTGACATATGTTGTCCTTGATGGCAATCCACTTGATGAAGTTGTGCTTGATAGAATATGGTTTGAAGAAAGGAATTCAGAATGTGCTCAAAATATAATAAAAAGAGTATGTCTCTTTGTATACGCGGTTTTGCCTAGGGGAAGTCACGTATGCACGCGGAAAGGAACGTTCCAAGTCGCGTATGGGCAAAAGCGCTCAAAAATTGCAAAACCAGGGGTAACCACCATGGTATTAACCCATTGTATTGGGTAATGATCCGCCTATTTAACCCCGTCCAGGTAGTTTTGGGCTCATGGTATTGATTTGGCTCATGGTATTGAAAAGGGGGCCCGTGGTATTGAAGAAGGATAAACCTATATAAAGAGAAGAAATTCATTATGCAAATGATGAGAGTGGGTGCAATATGTCTGAGCTTGAATGAATACTTCTCTCTGAAGTATATCTGAATGGAAAGGGTTACACTTGAAGAAAAATCTGAATGTAAGATGCACCAATGATGAAGAAATGGATCTAGATCTGAAAATGCACTTGTAGCTACTAGATCTGATTATGGAAGGCTTAGATCTGAATTGAGGCGAACATCTGTCTGAAGTAAAAGGGTAAATCTAAACTGAACATCTGATTTGAAGAAGCATGCTGCTCTATAATGATTGAAGAACTATACGCTACTTCGCCGCAGAGAAAGCGCGTATATACACGGCTTCGCTGAAGATAAAGCGCGTATGCGCAATGAAATATGTACTGAGGTATACACTGGTTTGTGTGGACGAAAGCGCGTATATACGCGACATCAGTGAAGGGAAAGCGCGTATGCAAACTAGGGTTTGTCAAGAAGGGAAGGAAATATCCATCTATTCCATTGTTTTGACCGATTTGTGTTGATATGTATCTCGTTGATGAAGATTGTTTGAGCTTAAAAGTATGGAAAGGGTTCGGTATGGAAATATGATGAATTGTATTCCGTGTTGTGTTCTATTGAAGTTGTTGGATCCAAGGTGGAAAATTGATGAAACGTGGTCCAAGGTGGTGCTTCGGGTTTTGTAGCCTTCCGCCGTGGGGTCGTAGCTCCTCCCGTGAGGGCCGGTAAAAGAGATCGTGGGTCGTAGCTCTCTTCCGTGAGGTCAAACAGTCGTGGGGTTGGAGCTCCCTTCCAGGAGGTCAGTAAAACGAGCGTTGTGTGTGGGTGCCCGCGTGCCGGTCAAGTCTGCACTAAAGACATATGTTGTAAGATGTTTTCTCTATAATAAAATATTGAAGGCTGAGCAAAGGCAGCGGTGGTTTTCTCCTGACTTGGGTTTCCACCTAAAAATCCCGGTGTTCATGTGTGATGCTTTGTGTGATGGTTTACTCTGTTCTTACTGCATATGTTTACTGTTTATTTGACATCTGATGAATGAATGATGGAATGATCTAAGTGAAGAACCTATGTCATAATTAGATATCTGTGTACGCGATTTTCATAAAGGGTATCCGCGTATATACGCGAGTCTGTTTCAGGAAAGTAGCGTATGGGTTTTAGAAGCAAGAAAAAGTAAAATTTTTGAATATGCAGTAAATACTGATTCACCCCCCCCCCCCTCAGTATTTTTCCCAACAAGGGTCCTAAGCAATTTCAGCCACAAACTGAAAAAGCAACTCACCAAAATGATAAGGCATATAAAAACAAAGGAAAGAAGATAGATAGACATTGCAACTTTTGCAATCGTGATGGCCATTTAGAGTCCGAATGTTTTAAGAAGATGGAAGCCTTAGAAGCAGCAATGAAGAAGCACAACATCAATTTGGAGCACTCTTCACCTTCATCTTCAGGCATGGCACTTTTTGCTTGTGGTTGTCAAGCATCAAGATCTAGTTATGCATTAAATGTATCTTCTTCTTCTCCTTCTCATGAGTGGCTCATTGATTCTGGAGCTTCTTACCACATGGCTAAAAATAAATCCATGTTTTCTTCTTTAAATGATTGTAACACCAAACATATTTATGTTGGTGATGATAGATCTCTTAGTGTTGTAGGATCTGGAACCATTCATCTAGATAATGGTCAGTTTAATGATGTACTATGTGCTCCTAGCTTCTCATGCAACCTTCTATATGTTTATCAGATAACTCATTCAAGTGAAGGGAAAATAGTAGAATTCTCACCTCATGATGTTGTAATCAAGGACCTCAAAGATCCTAAACATATTTTAGCTACTGGCATTGCTGATGATTCCACAAGGTTGTATAAGTTTGACAACTTTGGGTCATCATCTCTTCCCTCTGTTTTTGTTTCTCATAATGATGATGTGAGCAAACTTTGGCATGAGCGATTTGGTCACTTAAACTATCGCTCTCTTCAAACTCTATGTAAGTAAAATATGGTGACAGGCCTTCCTATGGTATCTTGCCAGGATGGTGTTTTCTCTGGATGTGTACTCGTAAAACATCATCGGGATAGTTTTGACAAATGTGCCTCTTGGCATGCTTCAGCCCCTTTGCAGCTTGTGCACAGTGATTTATGTGGTCCACTTCCTGTTGTTTCTTTCTTTGGTTGCAAGTACTTCTTAGCCTTCGTTGATGATTTTTCCAGACGCACTTGGGTATATTTCTTAAAACTCAAGAGTGAAGTTTTTAACATGTTCTTGGCCTTTAAGGCCTTTGTTGAGAAACAATCTGGACATCAAATTCTTAAGTTAAGATCAGACACTGGCGGAGAATATGTTAACAAAAATTTATCTTCTTCACTTAGCATGGCATTCAACTGCAACATACTGTTCCATATACTCCACAAAAAAATGGTGTAGCTGAAAGGAATAATCACACCTTGAAAGAAATGGCTAATTGTATGCTTCAATCTAAAGGACTTGGTCTCAATTTTTGGGCAGAAGCCATTAAATGTGCAAATTACATAGTGTTATCACTCAGATTTTCCTTGAAGTTGTTGGAAGAGGAAAGGGGTCCGAGGTAACCACAAACCAACCTTCAGATACAGAATCTAGCCAATCTGTATCCAGAGAGGGCTCTCTCTATAAAATTTAGCTTTGTTCTTGAAAATATTAGGCTAGTTGTAAAGTCCAGGGGTTTTGATTTTGTTTGAGTGGATGGAATTCCTTAGCTAAGATTAAGATCAAATAGTTTCAGTCCATTGGGCTAATGGAGTCAAAGTATTGGCTGCACTAGCTTAAGTTTATCAGCAAAAGATGGTTTATCAGGGCAAGATAATCAAACTAGAAACAATTATAGATCTAAAGTGAATGGAATGGAATTCGAATGGATGAAAGGCAATAAATAATCTTTCAACACATTCAAGAGAAGAGAAATAGATTGATTATCAATAAAGAGCAGTTAAGTATTCTTTACTAAATAACCAAAGATACATGAACTAGACAAACAGGAGGAATTAAGAATTCACTTTTTAAACTAGTCTAGAAGAAAACATTTAGAATACTAACGACTGAAATCAGATTACACCTAAGTACCTTCTGATTTAATCATTTTCGTTAAATATTAAGATAATGAAACACAGATGATATTGTAAACAAATATTAAACTTCAAAACATGAGATAGAAATGACTTATTGATTCTTCATTTGACGCATGAATCCTGAGAAAAGTCTTCTGCCTCAATTCTTTGTCCAGTTTTGCCACGAAAAGTTTCTCCAAAGCTCTTTATTCCAAAATATTCAATGTTACATTAGAGTAAAAGAATCCACCCTCAATAATCCGATTGAGGGCTTATTTATACAAAAAATCATACAAAATATCTCTTAACAAAACGAGATATAATATAAGATGACTCACAAATAAGTTACAATAAAAATAGAGACAGATGGTCTCATAGATAAGACAAGAAGTAATCGATGTTGTGCTGTTTCCTCCTTTTGAGAATGTGCTGGAGGCAGGACCTATATTTTAGCTCATCGTTTTCCTTTTCAGTAATTTTGTTCTAACTGACTTGCTTCACTGATACTCTTTTTTCTTATTGATACACTTTAACTGAACTGATACTCTTTAACCTTTGTTTGTCCCTTTATCCTTTATACTGTAGTAAATAGGCAAAATTTCATATAAGGATAAATTTACAAAAGTTCCAACAAATCTTCCCACCATTTATCTTCTGCTATTCTTGTCCGTTGAAGCTTCTTCAATGTTTCATCAGCCTCGGTATATCTGAAGAAATTAGGCTGATTAGGAAACAAATGCTTTACTTCATGTTCTAAATAAAACAAATTCTCTAATCTGTCATGGAGATTCCTTCCTGTAGGCAATGTTGCTTCTGATGAAATGGTTGAGGAACTGGAAATTAAATGATTGTGAGCATGTATGTCCAATTTCTTGACATAAGTTTCCAGGTCCATTATTTTATCTTCTGAAACCATGGGGCTGGGCAACCCTTTATTCAATAAAACATCAAACCTTTCTCTGAAAGCAATGATTTCACTTTGCATGTCAAAACACCTCCGTTCTAAATTTTGCATAAGAGTTATTTTAGTAAAAACTCTTTTTATCTCCAAGATTTTTGCAGTTTTGTCCAGAATACCCACCTCTGCAAGTTGTTGTCTGGTTTGGGTGTTTAGAAACTGTATAAGCTGATTGGCTTCCTCAGGCCTATTTCCTAATTCTGCTCGTGTATTCTCAACTTCTTCCAGAGCTACTTTGACCAAATCACTCTGATCATATATTATCTGGATTGAGGACCAGATATCTTCTATTGACTGAATAATATCATCCCAAAGAATGTCATTTATTTCTCTTAAAGGTTTCTCCAATGTGAGATCCCTTTCCAAAGCTTTAACTAATTTCTCCAACTTTTTTACTTCTCTTGTTTTTTCAGCAACAGTAATTTTTGAAAGATCATATTTTTGTTCCAAACTAATAAGCTGTAACTTTGTTTGTTGAAGTTCTGTTACTTGCAGTTTCAAGTCATTCATTTTCTTTACTAATTCTTCTGCACTCAAATTTGAAGTATTTACCTGTGATGGCTCTGCTGGCTGGCCTGTTGGACCTGTGATAACCTCTGTTGTGGATACTGGAACACTGGACTACTTGTCTTTTAATGCTTTTTCCAGCTCTTTTTCTGTTTCAAACAGTTGCTCATTCATTTTCAAGAGCAACTCCATCATTTCTTCTTCAGAATTCTTCTTTATTATTTTTTCAGTTTGAGGATGTCTGGATGCTGGCAATTTCAACTGCTTTCTCAAAGCTGCAATGTCATCATCTTTTTTCTTGATTAGAGCTTCTATCCCTTTGACATCCTTTGGATTGTGTCCCAACCAATTATTATTTCTTCCAATGTTTTTATCCTGTTGTCTTTGGCTTGAGAAGAAGCCTTTTCAAGCTATAACTGTGTATTGGTGTTCTCCAAAGAATCTTGTAACCTGTGAGATGCCATTGCTTTATCAGTCAAAGTAGAATAGATCATTTCACCAGTCTGCTTATGTAACTCAATCTAATCTAAAGGATGGATATCCTTTGCTAGGATTTCAAAGTTCGTCCTGAAATAATCAGCAGCTATTTGGGGTTGTTGCACCTTGGGTTTGAAATGGATCATTATCATTTTGCCATGTTGGATGTCAAAAGCTGACATCAATATTTCTTGATTCTTTGGAGCCATTTTCAAATATTTATTATATACTTGAATTCTCAGTGGATCATTCCTGGCCTTGATATTTATAAATGTCTTCTTTATATCTCTTGCATCTTTAACTAGTGTTTTGAAAGAAGATATTTCCATACTGTGTTGCTTCTGTAGCTCTTTCCTTTGTGAGGTAGTGGATGCTCCACTGACTGTACCTGTTTGTTGACTGCCCAATTGTTCAGGTCCTTGACTATCAAGGATTTCATCAATAGATTCTACTTCTGGAGGATTATTCAATTTTTTTCTCTTGGCCTGAGGCTGTTGTGAAGATCCAGTGAGAGGGGTAGCAGCTTCAGTTTCTCTCTTTTTTCCCTTTTCCACATTTAATGGAGTTTGCAAAATTGATATTTCTACTGGATTGGTTTGAACTGAAGAAACTTGTACTTGATCTTGTCCTTTAGAAGTTTGAGGTTGTTCTGTCATAGTGAATGTTTCTTTAACTTGTATGTCAACCTCTTTCTCTTTTCCCTTAGATGATAATGCAATGTTTTCTAGTAACTCCTGCTGAATAATCCCTGCTGAAGAAGGACCAACCTCTGATCTTGGTACCTGTGCAAAAGAGTATATTTCAAGCATCTTTTCAAGATATTTCATAACATTGTCTACACTGACCTACTCAATATCCTGCTCTATCAATGTTCCTTCTATCCATTCATCTGTATTAGCATATTTTTCAATCTCTGGGATTCTTTGATGTATGTATGGTGTTGATTTATTCTTCATTCTTTTATCACAAATGAAGTTGAATGGGTCATAAGGCACCCAATAAAAACTCTTTTGTAATCTAAAATGGTTTTCTAATATCTTTTCAGCTTCTTCCCCTGCATCCCTAGAGTTACAGATAAAGGGACCTAATTTACTTTTGATCTGAAGTTGAGCCTTCTTCTTTGCATTACAAAAATGAATTATATCAGAGTTGTTCATCTGTCTGAAATATTCTAATGCAAAGATTCTCATGGGGACATATTTTGGCAATTTGAATGGACATAATTCACATCCATAAATCCTGACTTCGGTGTGATTTTGGTATAAGCACCAATCACCAACTTTGTATTGTTTTGAGTGCTGTAAAGTTTTCTTGATTTCACTGTTGAGTCTTGGAGGAGAAACTCCTGTCAACAAGGTGGTTGCAGGATATATAAAAATATCAATGAACTCATTATAGGAATAGGGAGAATCTCGAGAACTATGAGTGATGGCTGACCAAAAGATAACAGATCTTGGATTCCCTTGGGCATCAAGTTTTTTGATATAAAAAGGGAAATTTTCTGATTGGTAAAAGAGCATGAGGTGGTAGATGACAGAGGAATATTTGAACACTTTCTCATTTTCTAATCTCATGAATTGATCATGGATTTTGTCTGCAATGTATGATGCAAAGTCATACCTGACAGTAGGAGGCTGTCCAGGGGTAAAAATAGACAATAATACTAGAGTTAAATGGTCAACATATTCACTGGTATTAAAGCCCAGTATAAAGGATATCATTTCCAAAACAAGTATACCCTCCTCAGTGAAAAAAGCATACCCATAAGGGGGAGGGCCTTTAGGCTGATGATTAGGCAACATAAAGGTCTGAAAGATGTGGCTTAATTCTTCATAGGAAAGTTTGGTGGATTTCTCAAGTAGTTCTCCCATGGATAGGGGAGTGAGGGCCTGATCATGTTGAAAATGTAGCATCTCATTGATAGACTGAGCAGTAATTGGGAAAAGGACATATTGATTTGGGGATAAGACTGCTCTTTGGTTAGGATCATAACTTGCATGGAAAAAATGGATTATTTCAGGGAAAATATGGACAGAGGGAAAGAGGTACCTGGGAAGATTAGATTCCCATAACCCAATTATATCCAAGCCATTCAAATAATTGTCTCTGCAGCGACAAAATATTCGAAGAGGATTATCACTAAAACCAGGTCTTTTATTTGGAAATCTCTGTCGACTAATAATAAATAATCCAAGTTTCTATGAGGGGCGTTCAATGGGGTGACATTTAGGGCCAAGGGAACCTCCATTCTTGGTTCTTGTGGATTCAAAAATGGAAATTCGGCTTACGGTGAAAAATTGAGCAAAATTACAGGTTTCGACGGGAGAAACGGGTACAATTGCAAATTGGGAATTTAATTACAGTTCTCGGGATTAAGGAATGAACTAGCAATTAATCTTAACTCTGTTTCAGTGAAAGAAAAAGGAAAGTCGAGTTTCTTACAGAGTTCAGCGCGAATTTAGGGTAAATACCTATTTTTCTTTTGGAGATAGCAGGTACTGGTTAAGGTGAACAATCGTCTGAGAGGCTTGACTGCAATTTTCTTCGACAGGATAAAGGTTGGTGGACTTTAGAAATTTAAAATTTGAATTTTCTGCATGGAGGGTGTATTCATTGTCTGCGTACAAAATAATGAAAAGACGTGATTTTTTGTTTTATCGGCAAAGTCAAATGGGGGGGTGAATTTTTTATTAATTTAATAAATGACATCATCCTGTACGACAGATGAGTCACGGGGAAAGGTGGTAAGTGGTTTATTCCGCACCATTTTTGAGGGAGAGCGGTTTTGGACGGGGAGGCAGCGAATCCACAAAACACACGACACGTGGCCATGGTACTATTTGAAAACCGTTGGCATTTCGCGCGTTAATGCTCGGATCGGAGATGGCCAGCGGAATTGATAAGATCCGTTGATTTTGGAGCGGGTGATCGGACGGTGGACGGGACAGGGAGTTGACAGATGTTTAATGGGTGGGACTGTCGTGATTATTGGTTAATTAATCATTTCGGGAGCATTCTAATTGGCGGGGATCAGTTCTTAATTAACCATGAGGATTAATTAAGTCCTTGTACAGTGAATGGTCGGGAATTGTTTATTTTTATTTTTAAACACATATATAATATGTTTAAATGCTTTTTCATATATTTTTATTTATACAATAATTAAACCAATGCGATTTATTTATTGTAGGGGGGCGGGAATAATATTAATGTTATGATTTAGCCAAAAGGGGGTATATTGTGGGTTTTTGATTTGAATAAGTGGGGATGAAGTACTTTTGGCTAAAGTTGTAATACATGGGTTTTTGGGATATTATATAAAAGGATTTATATATAATAGGAAAAGGCGATTTTCATAGGGAGTTAATATATAAATTTGAGTTAATATGACAAGGGAACAATGTAAACTCAAAATACTTAAAAATAACCAAGAAAGTGAAGATTCAAAAGTAAATGGCATTTTTATACTTTCATCACTTAGGCTTAGAATAAAAGTGATTTTCAGGGCTTTTCATGAAATATTAAAGGATTTTCCTAAGTAAAATGGGATTTTACTTAGAAAAATATTTTTGAGAGGTGAATGAATGTGATAATGGATGATTTCAAGTACTTAGGTTTTTTCAATTATTGGGTCGAGGGTCCGGTTCCTCCAAAAGTCAAGGAAATGCCTTGAGCCCCTCTAATCTTCAAATACCTTAGCACTTAGAGGAAATTAGTGAAATCTTTAGGGAAAATGAAAGGGGAAGTTAATAATCTTGACTTTTCTTTGCTGTGAACTTTCTCCAATGTAGTATCTGCCTTTGCACTTGTGATGAAATTAAAATTGAACACATTTGGAACCATCATTCATCACATGTAATTCTGCAACAACATCTACCTACCCTACCTACTTACTCTACCATTTTCTCTTCTTTATTAGGGTGCACTTAGTCTGGAAAACCCTTATCAATCTTCTTTTCCTTTTACATAGCAAACCTATCTAAGTCTACACTTATTACATCCAAGGGCTCAGATTAAATTGTTGAGCACCTTTTATTAACTCTACCTATCTACTTATGTGCCAAGATTAAACTGTTTTTTCATATATTTATTCTCTATTCTACAGCATGAAATTGAAAAATGAATGGGTCAAGTTTAAACAGTTTGACTCTTCATAAATTGTGGCAAAAGTTTGACAAATTGCACACAATTTTGTTTATTACATCAGAGCAAAAAGTAGTGGCATTTGGATTTGCACACTTTCCTTGGCCTTTCTTTTGGTGGGGTTCATTTTCTTTCACTTTTTTGGCCAATTTTATTTTTTCACCCTTTGATTTTTCTTTTAGGGTATACCCTCTTTACATTTTTTAAAATTTTTTGATTTTTTGATTTTTTAAGAATATGGAACACCTTTGCAACAAGAAAAAGGTTTGAACGTATTGCATAGTTTAACAAGTCAATCATGAAAAATGACACCTATTGGTATAGGAGTCTAACACATAGTAAATCACATTCCTACTAAGGTTTTAAAGAATATAACTCCAGAAGAAGCTTGAAGCTCAATCAAACCAGATGTAAGTCACTTTCGTGTTTTTGGAAGTGATGCTTGGGCCCATATTCCAGATGCGAAACATAAAGCCTTATAACCTAAGAGTGAAAAATGTATTTTTGTTGGATATTCTAAAGATGTCAAAGGATATAGACTTCTTCAACCCAAATCCAAAAATATAATCATTAGAAGAGATGTAAAGTTTGATGAAAATATATCGGCCTGCGAGCCTAGTTCGGCGAGTGTGCCACCTTTGTCCTACGAGCCTAATTCGGCATATGTGCCACCTCTCTCTCTCCTATTTTTAATATCATTCCTTCTAGTTCAGATGATGACAGTGAGGATGAAAATCCTCCTCCATCTCGTGAAATTGTTCCTTATACTCCACCGCTTCCAAGATGGGTCCGCTCTACTCGTGATGTAGCAGGTTCTCTTGCAGGTGACCCTGTCGATCGACGACGTACACGTTCTTAGTTCGAAAGAGCCTCTTCCTTATTAGCTCAAGTTCCAGAAAAACTTGATCCAGAAACCTTTGAAGAAGCCTCCGGTCATCCAGATTGGGATGAAGCTATGAATGAAGAGTATCGTTCCTTATTGGCAAACAATACTTGGGATCTTGTTGCTCTTCCAAAAGGAAGAAAACTTGTCAGATGCAGATGGGTTTACAAAACAAAGTTTGGACCAGATGGAAAAGTGGATAGACATAAAGCTCGTCTTGTGGCTAAATTTTTTTCACAAGTTGAAGGCATTGACTATACTGAAACCTTCTCCCCTATTGCCAAAATTAATTCTATCCGCCTTGTTCTTTCCCTTGCTGCCTCCTTTAAATGGGAATTCCATTAGATGGATGTTAAATCCGCCTTCTTACATGGAGATTTGCATGAAGAAATCTACATGGAACAATCCCCTGGCTTTATCCAAAAAGACTCCAGCCTTGTTTGTCACCTTAGGAAGTGTCCCTATGGTCTCAAACAAGCTCCTCAGGCTTGGTATGCCAAAATGGATAGATTTCTCTTACATAATGGCTTTTCTAGGTGTCATTCTGACAACACTGTTTACACCAAGAAGGTGGGTAATTCCTTCACCATCCTTGTTATTTATGTAGATGATCTTATCCTTACTGGTAGTGATCCAAACCATATAAACCATGTGAATTCTAGCCTCAAAAAGAATTTTGAAATGAAAGACTTAGGACACTTGCATTATTTCCTTGGTCTTCAATTCTTGCCATTACCCTCTCTCAGTCCAAGTATGCATGTGATCTTCTACACCACTTTCACATGGAAGACTGTAAGCCTGCCCCTTCTCCCTTTTAGTCTGGATTCAAGCTTTCAGTCAACTGTACTACCCCTGAAGTTGATGCTACCTTATACCGTTAACTTGTTGGTAAACTTTTGTATCTAACCCATACCCGTCCTGACCTTTCCTTTTCCATTGGTATTATCGCTTGGTTTATGCACCGACCTCATGAAAGTCACTGGAAAGAATCTAAAAGAATACTTCGATATATTCAAGGTACAATTCAGTTCAGGGTTCATTACAGTGTAGGAGCATCTCCCTTGTTGATTGGTTTCACTGATTCTGATTGGGCTGGTGACCCTGATGATCGGAAGTCCACTGCAGGATATGTATTCACTCTTGGTTCAGGACCTATTACTTGGTCTTGTAAGAAAGTGCCATCTCCCTTTCTTTAGCAGAAGCAGAGTATCGTGGTGTAGTTGAAGCCAGCAAGGAAGCCATGTGGCTTCGTCAGATCCTGTCTGAATTTGGTCTTCATCAGCAGCATCCAACTACACTTTGGTGTGATAATCATAGTGCCATTTAGCTATGTAAAGATCCAGTTCAGCATCAACGTATGAAACACATTGAACTCCACATACACTTCATCAAAAATCTCATTCATGATCGTGTTCTTGAAGTGCAATATTGTTCGACCAATGATCAAGTAGCCGATATCTTTACGAAGGCTCTCACAGAAGCGAAGTTTACCAAACTTCGATCCATGCTTGGAGTTTAGGAAAGTTGTCATTAAGGGGGGATAGGCTCTAATGCCTCCTTCCTTCTCCTATTGTGTCACTTTTGTAAATCCTTCAATCCTATCCCAATTTGTTCTTAAGGGGGGATGTTAGGATATTTCGACACATATGAAATAGGCTCCTTTTGTGTCACCTTTGTAAATCCTTCAATCCTATCCCAAGTTGTTCTTAAGGGGTGATGTTAGGATATTCCGACACATAGGAAATAATTAAGAATAACTTAGTCTAGTGTAGAGTTAGGTAAAGTGTGTTTCTTTACCATGTACATTTGTAACTTATAATCCGACGGTCACGATTTGTAGTGATCTGATGGTTATCTCTCACCTCGGTATTAACGGTACTTGATCTGTGGCTTAGCACCTGATTGGTCCATGATCTCTATTTAAAGAGCATGGAGGGTCATTTTTCTGGTAACCGTTTATGAGAGAAACATATGTAACTTTTCTTCTATATTAATAAATTCCCTGAAGTGGCCGCGTTGGCTCAGGGCGTGGACTGTTTCCCTCTTTGAGGGTTTTAACCACGTGATTATACTGGTGTACTGATTTTTCATCTATTTGTGAGCGGTGACCTTTAGTTGTTGATCTATGGAACTTACCCTGTAAATTCCTACAAATATGATGCCAAGCCAATGAAGAGGAGTCAAACTAGGGGTTAACTTAGGGTTAGGGCTAGGATTTGGAAGAAAAATGACTCTAGGAGAGAAATATTAAAATATTAGAAAAAAACCAATAGGATTACGAAGTCTATTCCAAGTTACCAAAAACAAAGAATATAAATTTGAAAGTAAACCAAGGTAGGATAGACCAAAATTTCCAAGGGAAATTAGCACATATTCCTTGGGTTTTAGGGTTTGATAATGTTTTTAGTTTTCTTGGAGGATAGGGTTAGGATTTGAAAACCTACTAAGGTTTTGGAAAGACGTGAAGGCTAAAATAGGTTGTGAAATAAGACTTGCATGTTAGTGCCTATTTAATCCCCTCAGGGCCAGACAATCTAGTAAAACAAGTAAAATTCAAAGTTTAGAAGTATTCCATATGAAAATATCTTAACTAATACTGGCCCTAGCTATGCATACAAGGTCAATATTAGAGAAAAAATAGAAAGATTTTGATAAGGTTTATTTGAAAAATATCTTGGAAACAAGTCTGAGTCGATCATTTCTATGGGAAAATAATCATGGTTAAGATGTATACAACTCAGTTCAATATTTTTTTATTTATAATGTTTGGTTTATACGAAGCCAAACTAGTTTTATTTTGTCAATTTTCTTCAGGCATGTACGTGTTTAGAATCCCTAAAGGAATGCA
Organism: Pinus albicaulis; assembly: GCA_034641835.2. Lineage (NCBI taxonomy): Eukaryota > Viridiplantae > Streptophyta > Pinopsida > Pinales > Pinaceae > Pinus > Pinus albicaulis. Next base: position 57,261,852 of record CM076572.1, read on the forward strand.
TGCAATTTCATGCCTTTTCAAGGTAGACTAGAATCAAGTCACGAGTTCAAGTAATGACTAGAGTGTTATGCAACCAGCTCAGAGAACAAAAGAAAAGATAGATAAACAACTTTAAAATTATCCTCTTCGAGGGGGAAACCTCCTTTACATTACATAAATGAACAATTATTGGATGGTACAAATGATAATAAATCCTTGGTATATATAGGAGTCTAATGGGTCATAATATAATCAGAGACTACATAACAATAATAATGTAATGGAAAAACAATAACAATAGTGAGCTTCTATGGGGCGCAACAATAAAAACATGGGGGATACATGGGCACAACAATAACAATAGGGGGTCATAGTAAAAATAATAATAATTATAGGGGCCTAACATGTCCCTCTCCTTCAAAAAAGTGTTTTCCTCAATGCTTGAGTAGTTTTGGTTGCATCTGTATAAAATTCTCATCCTCCCATGTGGAATCTTCAGCAGGTAAGTTCTTCCACTTAATGAGATATTCTAAAATTAATCGATTTTGTAGTTTTCAGGTTATTGTTTTCATTAATTATTTAGGCTAAAATATGATTTTTCCTTCTTCCTCAAGTTTTGGAAACACTATTTGAACTAGGATCTTGTCACCGATAACCTTCTTTAAGCATGAAACATGGAAAACTGGGTGTACTCGGTAATATGCAGACAACTCCAATATGTATGCCCCGGTACTTATATTTTGCAACACCTTCTAAGGACCATAGTAATTGGGTGATAATTTATTATCCTTCTTAGCTTTCTTGAGGGACATTCATTTGTAAGTTTGTAGCCGTAAAATACCCAATCACCTACATCAAAATGTCTTTCATTTCGATGTTGATCTGCCTATTGTTTCATTTGATTTTGTGCCAAAGTGAGGTTATATTTTAAGAGGTGGAGAACTTGTTGTGGATGCTCGATGTAATCTTCCATTGCTTGAAACTTAAAATTTTCTCTTAAAGGTGATGTGATGGATGGTGGATGATATCCATAAAGTGCCATAAATGGGGTCATTTTTGTTGTAGTATGGAAGGAAGTGTTATACCACCATTTAGATAGAGGTTACCACTTGACCCATTGTGTTTGTTTATCAGATAAAATGAAACAAATATATCCTTCCAAATACTTGTTCACTATATCATTTTTCTTGTCATATTGAGGATGATAATATGAGTTATGAGCTAATTGAGTACAAAAAAAAGAGAATAATTTTGTCCAAAAATTTCCAGTAAAAATGGCATATCTGTCACTTACAATAATCATGGGTTTCAATGTAGCTTTTGAATTTTTTCCATAAATGCAGTAGCAATTGTACTAGCTTTAAAAGGATGAGATAATGCACAAAAGCGTGCATACTTCATAATTATATCAACTACCACCATGATGACACTCTTTCCTTCAGAATTGGGTAAACCTATGGTAAAATCCATTGAGACCTCCTCCCAACATTGACTTGGAATGGATAAAGGTTGTAACATACACAGGGTCTTAATTGTATCAACTTTATTTTGTTGGAAAACCAAACATTCTGCCACAAAATTCTAAATATCAGATATAAGGCCATCCCAAAAAAATTCCTTCTTGACCATGTGGTAAGTTTTTAAAAATCTTGAGTGCCCTCCTAAGGGGGAGGTGTGCAATTCCAAAAGAATATTTTTCTTGAGTTGGGAATTATTACAAATATATAAGTGATCTTTGTACCATCATGAATCTTTTTTCCATATAAACGTATCAAATGTATTGGGATCTTGTTGCAGATTTTGAATGAGTGTCCACACCACTTCATCATTTTTCCATTCATCCCATGCTTCAATTATCCAATCAAGTTGGATAATAGAAATGGCACAAAGAAATGCTTCCACATCCTCATTCTTTTTTGAGAGTACAACTGCAACAACATTTTGATTCCATTTTTTGTATATGATTTTGAAGTCATAACCCAACACCTTTGTGACCCATTTTTGTTGCTCTTATGAAGATAATATTTTCTCCAAAAATTATTTAAGACTATCACGATTTTTTTTACCTTGAATTTTCTTCCCATTAGGTAAGGTTTCCATTGCTTTAGTGCATGTAGTATTTACAACATTTCCTTCTCATCAATATTTTTTTGTAAATACTTTCCTTTAATTGGACGAATTTCAAAAGAAATGAGTCCTTGTTATTTTATTAAAAAAACATCAATTCCATTTCCCGATGCATCACATTCCACAATAAAGGTTTTTGTGAAGTCTGGCATAACTAAAACCAGTTCTTAGCACATTGACTCTTTAATATGTTCAAAGGCCTTAGTTATTTCTCAAGTCTCTAAAAATGCATCTTTCTTCAGTAATTTTGTTAGAGATGTTGTTATTCTCCCATAATTATTAACAAACTTGCGATAATACCCTGTAAAATCGAGAAATCCTCGAAGATGCTTTATGGTTGTGGGGATTTTCCATTCCTTAATGGATTTAATTTGCTAGGGTATACCTTAACACCCTCATGAGATACCATATGACCCAAATATTCCACCTCTTTTACTCCAAAGAAAAATTTGGAAGTTTTTGCATATAATTATTTCTCCTCCAATAGTTTTAGCACCCTGTCAACATGTTGAATATGATCCTTCCTAGACTTACTATAGATTAGTATATAATCAAAATATACTAACACAAATTTTCTAAGGAAGGGTTTGAAAATGGAATTCATTAAACCTTGAAATGTGGAAGGTGCATTAGTAAGGCCAAAAGGCATGACCAAAAATTCATAATGACCCTCATGATTTCTAAATGTTTTTTTTCGGAATGTCTTCGAATTTCATTGTAATTTGATGATATCTTGAATTAATCTCCATCTTGGTGAAGTAAATTTCTCCATGTAATTCATCGAAAAATTAATCAATGACAGGAATGGGAAATGTATCTTTAATAGTGATATTTTTGAGCTCTCTATAATTCAGACACATACGCCATGATCCATCCTTCTTGTGCACCAATATAACTTGATCAGAGTAAGAACTTTGAATAGATTCAATTATACCGACCTCTAGCATTTATGCAACCATACATTTAATTTCACTCTTTTGGGCATAGGGATATCTATAAGGTCTAATGTTTGGAGGAACACTTCCTGGAATCAAATGAATAGCATGATCATGATCATGAATAGGTGGGAGGCCTTTGGGAGTCTCAAATACCTTGGAATTTTTGTCCAACACTTTTTGGAGATCTGGAGAAATAAAAGATTTTGATGTTTGAATATCTAGTGAGCATAATTGTGAAATTATTATATGGTGTTAATTCTTCAGAGTATTTTTCATGCCATTAGAGTTTATTATATTTCCTAGTTTTTCTGCAATACCCCTTAATTCAAATTTCCTTCCCAAAAAAAATTCAAGAAAATTTCTTGAAAATTAAAATCTATCGTCCCCAAAGATTGTAACCATTGGACTCCTAGTACAACATCAACACCACCCATTTGAATGGAAATAATTGGACTATTCAATACATATTTCCCCATGGTTAGCTTGATATTATGGCACTTTCCAGAGGATTTTATAATTCCTCCATTTGTAACCATCACTTGATACTATGGTGCTAGATATAGGAAGCAATTTAATTCCTCGGCTATCTTACAATGTGTTATCACTCCAGTGAATTCTTAAGTTGTGGAATTTTGATTTTTAGTCAAAGAATACTAGAGGTAACCACAAACCTACTTCAAACTCTAGGATCTAGCCTTCCTAGTGTTCAGAGACGGCTCTCTCTTTCAAGTTTAACTTTGTTTTAGTTTTGAATATTAGGCAAGTTATTAAAGTGCAATTTGGTTTGGTTTTGTTGGATTTGGTGGGAAAATTTCACTTGGAGGGTAGATAGAGGGAAATATACTTTTCCATTGGGCTATGGAGTCTAAGTCAAGCTAACAGAACTGGGATCAAGGCCTAAAAGGTCAAATGTCTACAGGGCAAGGTAGATAACCCTTGGAGATCTTGGGAAAAATGGTTTTTGAGATGGTATGATTGGGACAAAGGGCACTTAAGAATCCTTAAATCCAGAAAAGGGAAGTAGAATATAGAGGTCAAACATGAGAGGGAGAAATTAATGGTTCCCTGCACTGGAAATCATAAGAAAATAAAGAAATGATAACTAGTTAAAAACAGGGTGCTATTAACATGTCCTGTAGTAATACTCCTAGTTATACATTCAGATTTAGAATTAAAACAAAGATGTATGCATGAAACAAAAGAATATAACAATGACAAGTTTAAAGAGAGTAATTCACTCCAGATAGATTATCACAGGGATCCTGAAGTATGATGCCAAAAAGGTGATCCAGTCTGCTACTCAAAATCGAAATCCAAAGCCTTCAAGTCAATGAAAATATCTATAGTAATCTCCAACAATTTTATTCCACACAAAAAATACTTCCAAGAGTGAAGTATTTATATAAAATGTTTTAAAAAATATCCTAGATGACTTCTAGGAATAAACTTAGGAAAATTAAATCTCTTAAAACAATAATAGTGACAACTTGCTCAACAAACTAGCAAGATGTCCTATTTTATTCAAAATAAATAAAAACAGTTTTAAGATAAGAAGCAGTTGGCTGCTTATGTGTCCTCTTTGCTGGCCTTTTAGATGTTTTCAGAATCTAAATTGCCTTCACTGATACTCTTTCACGCTGATACTCTTTCTCACTGATACAATTTCACTTCGGATACTCTTTACCTTCAGTAAAATTGTCTTCTTGCTGTAAAAATCTGTTTTTACTGTGAAATCAGCAAACATAATTTTTGTTCTTCATGTGTTTGCCTTTCTTTCTTCATAGAAAATCAGTCAATGCCTACCGCTCCTCATTTTAGGAACTCTAATATTCTTGAGTTTCCTAAAATTTTCATCAGCCTCAGTGTACTTGGAAAATGTGGGTTTGATGACAAACAAATGTTTGATTTCATACTGCAAGTAAAACAAATCTTCAAAACTTTTTAGCAATACTTTCCCTGTGGAAATACCTTGGCTTGTTGGCCTGTTCACCTGCTCTTTGGCATGTTATCTAATATTTTTTTCATAATAATTCTGAAGCATTAACTTGTCATTAATCAGCATAAGATCTGGAAGTCCCTTTTGCCTCAAATTGGTGAATTTAACAATGAATCTAGTGACAACAGTGTTCATTCCTTCACATTTCTCCTCAAGCTGCCTCATTAGATTTCTTTTGGTGGTTACTTTCCTAATTTATAGGATTGTAGTTGTTTTATCATTGATCTTTAACTCTTCGAGTTGTTGTATGTTCTTGATGTTTAGGAAATTGATTAACCTAACAGTCTATTCTGGTTTATCTGCCAATTATTCTTGTGTCTTTTGGATCTCTGCCTGAGCTGCCAATAACAACTCTCTCTGCTCAAAAATCACCTAAATTGATGGCCAAACATCATGAATGGCTTCAATTACATTGTTCCAAAGGTAATTTTTAATATATGATATTTGATCCCTGAGAGTTAACTCTTTTTGGAGCTTCTTTAGCTCTTCACTCAATCTTTGAGCATTATGTTCATGTATTTTGGCATCTATCTGAGCTGCTTTGCTCATTTTCTCAAGATTTTCAATTATATTGGTCAATATATTGATTTCATTGGTCTTCAAGGACATTTCCTCCATTGCCTTTACTAGCTGACTGCTTCCATCTGTAGGTGGCAACACTGTTGTAGAGGATTGATTTATTGAAGTAGTTGAAGAAGTCACTGGCACTGTAGTGGCCAGTGGCTCTTTAGGTGCCAATTTCTCTCCTAAATTAGATGGTACTACTGCTGTGATGACTAAGATAATAGTGGGAATGACTGGTTCCTTAACTGTTTCCTTTTCTTGGACAACTTGGTCCATTTGTAATTCCATTTCTTTGATTTGAGTTGTTAGTTGAAGTATCAAGCTCATCATTTCATCTTTCTCTTTTTGATTCTGTAAAAATTCCTTTGTTTGAGGTTGCTCTCCTTGAGGAAGCTTGAGATGTTTCCTCAAGGCAACAATGTCCTCATTTTTATTTTTAACCAATGCTTCAGCTGCTTTAATGTTTGTAGGATCATATCCTACCTGCAATACTAACTCTTATAAGGCCTTTATCCTTAGATCTTTTGCATATAGTGAAGCTTTATCCATTTTCATTTGGTCCTGCATATTAGAGATTGTATTTTGAAGTCTATGAGCACTCATAGCTTTTGTGGTCACTGTGGAATAGAGCATCTCTAATGTTTTCCTGTGGAATTCAATCTGATCCAACTCATGGATCTTAACTGTGGCTACTTCCATATCAACCTTTTTATAATCAGCCACTGTTTTTGGCACTGGTACAGTGGGCTGTAAAACTGACATAATCAATTTTTGAGTTGAATAATCAAAGGCTGATAGGAATCTATTTTGATTACCTGGCTTCTGCTTCAAAAACTGAGAGTATATTTCAGTTTTGATTTCCTCATTCTTCAATTTTATTTGCTTGTATTTTTCCTTGATATCTAAATCCTTCTCCTCAGCTGAGTGTGAGGAGGAAGCCTCCATACTGTGTTGCCTCTCCATTATCTGTGCATCTTCATTATTCAACTGTTCTTGATTCTGATTTAGCTCACTGATTATTACAGTGGATACATTGGTCTCTGTCTATGCAGTGTTGGTATTCAAACGCTGTGTTTCCTCAACATCAATTGTTACTTTTCCTTTAGCTGATGTATCTAGTTTAGGCCTCTTATTGTAAATGATTTTAAACTTTGTCTATGTGGTAGTCTCTGCAATATAAGCTCCTTCTTCTCTGATTCTTTTAGTGGATGTCACTGGCTATTTGGCAACTTCCAAAAGGGTGACTAGTATTCCTTTGGTTTACTATCTCTGTTAAAGCATTCACAACCCACTCAATTTGATTAGAAAATTTCTCTATATCTGGCTTTGACTCATGGATAAAGGGTGTCAATTTACATTTTACCCTTAGTTTACTTAAGATCCCTTGTGGATCATAATTCCATGGGAAGCTTTCTTCTAATTTATATTCCTGTAATTGACTTGCTGCTTCCTTTTTTGCTTCTCTTTGATTACATATGAAAGGCCCAATTTGATTCTTGAGTTTAAACTGGATCTTTTTCTTGGCTGCCATAAAATTAATTGAATCTGAATTCAAGATCTGCCTAATGTACTCTAAGGCAAAGATCCTCTTAGATGGATGCTTAGGTAACTTGTAAGGCAACAAGTTAGAACCAAAAACTCTTATTTCAGTGAATTCCTTATATAAATACCAATCTCCTACTTTGCTTTGCTCTGATAGCTGCAAAATTCTCTTCATTTCCTCACTGATTCTGGGCTGCTCTGTTTTTGTCAAGATGATGGTCAATGGATGCACAAACAACTCTGCAAACTCTGAATAACTGAATTTTTTCCCTTCTTTTCTGAGTATAGATGTCCAGAAGACAACTGATAGAGGTTTTCCTTATATATCCAATTTCTGAAGTGAAATAGGAAGGTTCTCTGATTGGAAAAATAGAAACAAGTGGAAGAGATAGGAGGTATATCTGAATAACCCTTCCAGCTGCAAATTAGAAAATTGATAGTGAATGCTATCAGCTATAAAATCAGCATAGTCAAATATATCTAAGGGTGATTGTCTTGGAGAAAATGTAGACAAAAATCCCAATACTGACTCATCAGTATGTTCATCAGTGAAATACCCAAGTATGAAGGAAAGCATGGAGATAACATGCCTTGATCCTTCAGGGAACTTGGCAGTGGAATATGGAGGGTTTAATTTTGGAATTTCAACATGCAGAGGCGTGAAAGTTTGGAAAATCATTAAACCTTTTAGGAAAGTCTAAGTTAATGTATAACTTAGTGAGGGATTCAATAGATAATGGGACTGCTTGAGGGTCTGGTTGAAGCTGCAACATTTGATTTATAGACTCTGCTGTAATAGTAAATAGGACTTCTTTGTTTGCATTGACAATAGCTCTCTATTCAAGAATGTAGTATTGGTGACAAAGTCTAATAAGTCTTGACAAGGGTGTGTTAGGGGGACTACATATTTGGGCAAATTGGATTCCCAAATATGAACATCTTCTTGATCATCTAGGGATTTTTCAAAACACCAGTTGTATATATCTAACAAATTTAACTCAACTATAGGATCAACTATTTTGTAGTCGATGTCTAATAGAGGAATATGCTCAATATCAACAACTGGGGGCTGCAATGGGTTGACTATAATGGCAGTATTTGGAGTCATGGTAGGAGTAGATTTGGGAGTCTTGGAACCTTCATATTTGTTTCCACTCTGTTTTTTAGGCATCTTTACTGACTTCTGCAAGCTTAAACTGTTTGCAGAGGAAATTTTACTATAACATAGGCTTGATTAGGTAATTTCAGCAAAATAGAATGTCTTTTTGGATTTTATGCTTAATTAGGTCCCTCAAATGAAGTTATGAGGCTAAAACTGGTCGAAAATAGAAAATAGGGGTTTTTTGAGTCTTTTGACTACAAATTGGGCTAAAACTCTGATAAAAAAGGTTTTTCAGAAGATATAGGGAACCTGCAGAGGATTTCTAGCCTTTAAAAGCCTGAAATTTGATCAATAACTGCGAAAAACTGATAAATTTCCTTAAAAAATGGTGCACAGTAGACAACTAGGGTTCCTAGGAGAATTTTGCCAGGGTTTTGCCTGTTTCTGAGACTTTTGGGCAACTAAAATTAATCAATTTCTTGATTTTAGGACGGATTCTTTTATTTTTAAAAGGTTTTTTCAATTAACTGTAGGTTAAATTTTGAGAAAAATACCTGTTTTGACGCAGGTATAGGTTTTAACAGGGTATACTTCAGTCTTCTAGTCGATTTGATTGCTTCTGAGGTTGAACTGGAGCAATATAGCTCCTCTGCAGTCTTTTACAGGTCTCTTGGGCAAAGGTTTGCAAGCATTTGGTGTAAAGATGGCAGAAAATGGCTATCGGAGGATTTTTTGCAGGTTTACATAGTCAGGAGGGCAAAACATTGTCTTAAATGCGAAAGATAGGTGACAAATGCATATACAAAGGTTTTATTAAACAATATGCATTGTATTAACCCTCGGCATTAATTACAGGTCGCATCAGGCGGGAAGCAGTTTTGAATTTACACAGGCGCCTAAAATTGGTAGTTTATCGCGTAGAGTTTAAGTGGTAAGCAATTTTAATTAAAACCCGCGCAATCAAACCATAAGAAGCTACGTGGAGGGGAGGGTTTATCGTGAAACTTCCTATTTCACATGGATTTTACAATGGAGCGGCCGGGCATGTTTTCTATGTGATATCGCCCATCAACCATCGGATTAAAAACTTTGAAGCGAATGGTGGAGATTTGTTCGGGAGCTGCATTGGGATGGAAAGGTGGGACCGGGTTGGGTTAACTGCAGTGGAAGGGTGTAGTATGTGTTTAAACCTTTATAATAAATCGAGGAGCATAGGTTTAAAATGTATATATATGGGTTTAGTTATGTATAGCGGTAGGATAAATGTTTATTAAAACATATGATAATGTTTTAATAAATATACAAGGTGCGATTAATGGTTTAAACATTATAATAATGTTTAATACAATATACAAAGTGCGGGCGGGTTAGGACTGCAACATTTAATAACAATGTTTCGCAAAATGTGCATAATGATACGTTATATTATATAGTTTTTTAACTTTTTTGAATAGTTTAAAAAACTATAGGGCGGGATATTTGAATATGGATAATCTTTTAGACCAAAGGGTTTTTTATTTTGGGATTTTCATTTAAGCACATGGGATAATATACCTTGGTCAAAAGTTTATAATAGTGGGTTTTTGGGGTGTATTAGATAAAATGGAATTAATAATATAGGAAAAGGGTATTTTTTAGGGATTTAATAAAGTATGTTAAAAGTTAATATGAGAGGGGAGTGAAATGTAAAACAAAGTACACATTATCTCCAAATATAAAATAATCAAGCATTTGCTCATCTTTATATTTCTTTGAATAATAATTAGGATAAATGTGACTTTGTGGGTTTTTATGAATGTTTATGAAGGGATGAAATTAATTATTCTAGGGTTACAATTTTACTAAGTAAGAGTGTGTTTTTACTTAGGAAAAAGGGGTCTTACTACATGAATGAAGGGTAAATAATGATAAATGATGATTTAACATAAGAACTCAATATTTTCAACTAACCAGTCATAGAGCCTTAGGTCCGGTCCCAACAAAAGTTAGAGAATTGCTTTGAGCCTGTTTGACTGACATCTTAGAAAACTGAATACTCATGGGGGAGGGGAAATTAATGATTTTTCCCGATGATGTATTATTTACATGATTGTTCCACTGCTTTCTACCTACCCAACTTCCATTTCTAACATGTTTTCTTCATTTTGCAGGTGCATTTAGACTTGCAACCTTAAAACATTTTCGTTCAAAGCATAAAACTATCTAGATCTACCTTATTTCATCTGAGGGATCAGAATAAACTGTTGAGCTCCTCATTATTCTCTACCTATTTACTGATTTGTCAAGTTTAAACTATTTGACAAATCTTCATTCTCTATCTAAAACATGAAATTGAAACATGAAAAATTAATATTTAACTGTTTAACTGATCATGGATTATGGCATTTATTGACACTCTGCTCATATTCATTATTTTTGCAGTAAAAAGTAAAGGTAGTGGCATTTGGACTTGCTCACTTTCAGGTTTTATTTCTTTTCTTTTGGGGTATATATTTTCTAATTCCTTTGATTTTTCTTTTAGGACTTTTTACCCTTTTTTTGATTTTTAATTATTTTTCTTCTTTTCAAAATATGGGAAAACAACTTGCAGAATGCAAGGTATGTACATATTTACAAGATTTATCAAAGTCAATTTAAAATTTTATGAACCCTATTATTATAAGACTCTAACACAATGAATAAAATTATGGGTACTACCTGAATCAATCACCACTATTACCTTTTTCTTCTTGATATATTCTTCTATCTTGAGAGTTTTAGGAGTGGTAATTCTTGCCAATGCATTACAAGATATGGTCGGATTCATTTCTTATTTCTCTGGGGTTGGTTCTTGGTGTATATCCTCCTCTTTTGATGTTTATCGTTCCTTTTATTCCTCCCCTTCACAATATATGTTTAATAATTTATTCTCATCACACTTATGACCTTTAGTGTATTTTCTATCACAACTATAAAAAATCCATTTTGCTCTTTTTTCCTCCAATTTTTGTGATGTCAACCTTGTAGGTTTTAGAAGGCTAGGAGAAACAACACTTCATATTTATAGTTGTGAGTGGTAGAATTCCTTGTTGCCATAATTTTTCTTTTAACTTTTCTTGCCACCCTAAATTCCTTCTCCAGTGAATCAGGTTCCCAAAGACGAACCTCATGTTGGATGTTATCCTTTAAAGTCCCTATGAAGACATAAATCCTATGCTTGTCTAGAATATTAGCTACCCTAATATGCTCCTCTATCACTTTGGAGAAGCAAAGTTGACTTCTAGTTACTCTTTTCTCATGAATGCAATGAACATGGAAGTGATATGATGATCGAAAGATGATCCTATACTAATATCTTCTAGTTGGGAGGCAAAGGAAAACCATGCTTTTCCCTAACTCCAGGTTCTTTGCTATGTTTTTCATCTCTGTTTTCCTCAGTTATAGGCGTATCTTCAATTCAAATTGTATTATCAACTCTCAATTCTAAGTGATGTTAAAATCCCCTGCTAATTTTGGGAGCATTGAGTAGAAATTTTGAAGAAAATATAATAATGATTCATATATTTTATTTCTGGTCAAAATACATACATTAATATATATTTTCTTTATATATCTCTAGAAAGTGATACGGTGTTTCAATCAAAATGTGTTACATGAGCAAGCCCTCACAAGGAATTCCATTTATTGATTTTTTTAGTGACTCATTGTATAGAAAGCCTCCATGATATTATTGAACTGCTAGTCAAAATACACTTTACATATGACTTAGTTGATTGGGAACAACCATCATCTTATAGACAGAAGACAACTAGTGGCTATGTTGGTATTAAGAATGGAGGTGCAACATATTACATGAATTCCAGTTTTCAACAGCTCTTCATGCAACCTGAAGTTCAGAAGACTCTTGTCTATGGATGCCAAGAAAAAATATAACACTAAATTTTGAGGGTTTTCTAGGTCAAAAAATACTTGTCAGCATAATACCTGAGAAGCTCTACATAACCTTTTCAACAAGAGTCTACTTTGCATCTTTTCACCGGATTGAACATTTTCCCAAATAAAAACACAGTGTAGAGTCATTTGTTTCCATTATAAATTTGCTAATATATAATAAAATTTAGGGTAAAAAAAAGAATTTGAGGATTAATATTATGATAAATTTTTGCGAGGAAAATAATGATATTGGGAAGGTCATGGAGACACTTAATCAAATCCATAAGAAGCATTTTAAAATAAATAGTGAAGGGCATCATACTTTATCAAAGGCTTTGGAAAAGTTGAAAATGGCCATAGCTACTATGAAAGTGTTTTATGAGATGTTCATGAATGGAATTTAGAACAAGTGTTTTGACCTATAATAATATGATGTGTGTGCTTGGTAAATAGGGTAAATTGGAGGAGGCTTAGAGGCATGGAATCTAGGGACAAGAATATGGCATACTTGTTTGGCCTATTGGTGGAGGATTGACTTTTCATTGGAGTAATCGGTTGTCATGATTATACTGGTCAGTTTTTATATGACTTGGATTTATTTTTTTGACGAAAGATTCTATAAGGAAAGGACTGTTGGGCTTTCCCATTGTGGGTTTTTCCCTAGCCTCTAGCCTAATTTCTAGTGTCTCTTGTCTCTAATTTATTGTGCATTGTGATCTCTATCTGAATGGATAAATTATTAATGTATAATTTCTTGATGAATTAAATAAAATAAATGAATACTAAGATAAAAACATACACATATATATCACAAGTAATTATCATGATAAGAAATTCTCTCTTGCACTATAATTTCAACAACAAGATCCAGTGTTTGAAGATTTAAAGAGTTTGATAAACTTGTGCAGGAAAATCAATATTAAAAAAATCTAAAACAAAAGAATAAAAATAGCACAATCACACATTATACACAATATTTGGATATATTTTATGAAATTCAAAAGGTAGGGTGCACACCTAACAGGGAATGACTACTCAAGAGGAGAAATTGATCCATTTTTTTTCTAGCCATGTTACAATTTGGATGGAAGATTTATGGAATAAGATGATCTAGGTGTGTATTGGTGGAAACCAGCCTATTACACTTGGACCCCCACCATTTTTTCTTTCAGTTTTTTAGTTTCCTTAATAGTATCATAATTCACTATTTTTGGCAGTTTTTCGGGTCCTAAACTTCTGGAGCCATTTTGAGGGACTGAAAGACGTTTTTAGGGAAAATGGAGAGACCAGGAAAGTTCCAAAATATTTTAGAAGTTTGATTTTGTTTTCTTCATCCTCTTCGATATCTTTGAAACAAGGTATTATGATATCCAAACAGAGATTGTCTACCAAAGTTACGACCCTGAGAAGTTGACTTTCCAACTTACCCCGACAGGGCCCACAAGTTTTTGGTGCTTCATCTCCTAGGGTCAGGTTTTTGCACGTTTAGGGTTTCTCATTGTTTCTAAATGATAGGAAGACCTCCAAGCCACATTGTAACATAGTTCAGAGGAATGTAGCCACTGCATCTCTTCTCAGAGATAAGCTACCACTGCCCAAGCTAGTTTATTTCCATTCTATTTGTAAGCATATTTCAGTTTCTTGATATTAATGAAATTAAATTTATTTCTTCTGCATCTCTATATTTATGGTTATATATGTATTCTGTTGCGTTCTTGTATAATTTTGGATCAGTGGTATCAGAGTGATCTACTCTTTCTCTATTTTTCTTTGCATGTTTCTAACGAGGACAGGGTATAAGGAGTTAGTGCTCGTACTGGTTGAACCTTTGCAAGACCAGCCTCGCAAACCCCGACAACCTCCCATGGTGGAAGAAAATAAAGATGAGGGAGAAGGAAATCCTTTCAAAATATTTCTCGAAGAATCCCCTGAGTGACAAAGGAACGCGATGATGGAAAAATTTTCCCAAATCCTTTGGCAGATGCTAGTAGGCGACACATCTTCGCCTGACAGTCACTCTGGGGGCAGCAATCCCTTCAAGGTACAAGTCAAATTTGACATTCCCATATTTGAAGGTCAGATAGATGTAGATGTCGTAGATAGATGGTTAAATATGTTGGAAGGAAACTTTTTAGTTCATGATTTTTCCAATAGGGAAAATATTACTTTTGTGCTCCTCAAAGCTTCCCCCCATGTCAAGGAATCATGGGAAACCTACTACGAACAAAGGGAGAGAGAGAGAATCCTCACTATTTTCAGCCGAACCTACTTGCAATTATTTTTTAGATTCCATCAAGGAACAATATTACCCCATGGGGAGATATGAGGACAACTTATACATACAATGGACTACACTACGACAACAAAAGGGATCAAGATGTGCATGAGTTGACAAATATATTCCATACCTTGCACGCAAAGTTGGGTATCAAAGATTTGGAGAAACATCTAGTGCTTAAGTACTGCAATTGTTTGCATAGATACATTCAGGAGGAAATGGAGTTCCTTGACATCTCCTCGCTTGGTGCGACATACCGATATGTTGCCAAGATCGAGAATAAATTTAAACATAAGAAGGGAGACTTTGGATCTGTGAATCTAAAGCAAGGGAAAGACGCCCCCAAACCGTAGAACATAGGAAAAAGTAGAGGCAGGGTGACCCAAGACAACTACCAAAGGTGCAAGCAAATCACAACACCACAAAGAAAAATAAAGACACATAAAAGTGGTGTGAGTTCCATAAGGGACCCATTCATAACACAAGTGAGTGTCAAGGCAAGCAGTCACAGGTGTCCGAGTTGAAGGCTTGCAAATCAAATGCATGCTCCAACTCCGAGTCAGAACCTGAAAAGGGGAATGAAAAATGGAAGCATATTATTGAAGTGGAGCCCGATGCCACTATTGCCACCACCAAGATGTGGATGAAGGGTTCTCCATTGCAGTTCATTGTCGACAACATAATCCAAAAGAACCTAATTTTAGTAGAGGTTGTGAAGTGGCTGGGATTTTTTACCATGACACACCCATAAACGTACACCATTGGGTGACTTCACCAAGGACGAGATCTCCACATCACCCAACAATGTTGCCTTCCCTATAGCATCAAGCCCTTCACAAATGAGGTACTTTATGATGTTTCTCCTCTTGAATTTTGTGATGTATTATTAGGCAAACCATACTTGTGGAAGTGTCATGTTGTGTATCAGTCTAGGCCTCACACTCTTATTATTACTTTGGTAAATAAGTTGTACAAGATACCAGAGGTATCATTGTCTATCGCCATCACTTTAATCACTATGAAGCAATATAGTAAGCTCATTTCCTAGACCGAGAAATTTTTCTTCCTTGTGATTCACCCTCGGGACAAGAAGAATATTGTGGCCATGACCTCCATAAATGGATCCTTCACACAACAAAAACAAATGGACAAGTTCTTGGAGGGGTATAGGGACATCTTCACCTCACCCACGGGGATACCTCTACAATGTCAAGTCAAGCACTCAATTTATCTGACCCCAGGTGCATCGCTACCCAATGGACCGATCTATCAACGCTTTGTTCTGGAGAAAAATGAAATCAAAATTTGATTCAGGTGTTGTTGTATAAAAGGAATATTAGGAAAAGTTAATCAACCTATGGGAGCCCAATCATGTTGGTACAAAAGAAGGATGGGACCTGGAAACTCTGTATTGACTATCTGGCGCAGAAAAAGATGACTATCCAGAATAGGTATCCAATCCCATGGATTAATGACATTTTGGACAAGATCAAGGGAGAAAATATTTAAGCAAGATAGAATTGAATTCCAAGTATCACCAGGTACCAATCAAACCCTTAGATGTGTGGAAGACTGCCTTCAAATCCAAGGAGGGAATTTTCGAATGACTGGTCATGCCTTTCGGGTTGATGAATGCCCCTGCAACATTCATGAGGTTGATGGAAGAAATCTTGTGACGCTTCACCACCTTATTCATGGTGGTGTATTTTGATGAAATCCTGATATTTAGCCAAAGTTGGAAAGAGAACCTTCGCCATATTCGATAAATCCTCTAAGATTTGCAACAACACAAGTTGTGTTCTAATTTGGAGAAATGCACTTTTGGTATGACCCAGGTTCAATATCTGGGGTACATCATTGATAAGCGGGGCATGCATGTGGACCTAACCAAGATACAAGTCGTTCTGGATTGGCCAGCCCCAACCACTCTAATAGAGATCCGCAATCTTCTGGGTCTTACCAATTTCTACCTCAGGTTCATGTTGGGGTTCTCTCATATTAATTTTCCTTTAAGTCACCAAGGGAGGAGCGAAAGAAAATTTATTTTGGTACGAATCTCAAAAAAAGGATTTTTCTGAGTTGAAACATCGCCTCTTCTCTGCACCAGTGCTCACATTACCAGAACTGAAGTTCCCATTTGAGATCAAGATAGATGCTTATGACTATGCTATTGGTGCAGTTCTTACTCAACAGGGACATCGAGTGGCATATCATAGTGAGATACTTTTAGACATAGTCCGAAAGCATCCCACCTATGAAAAAGAGATGTATTCAATTGTGTAGGTTTGCCGAAAATGGAAGCATTAAATTTTTGGGAAGGAAACAGTCATTGACACAGACCACCGACCCCTGCAGTTCATGCAGACATAAGGGAAGTTATAGAACGATCGCCATCAGAAATGGTCCACATACCTACAACATTTCCACTTAAACATTAAGTACAAGAATGGAAAAGCCAATAATATTGTGGATTGCCTCAGCCAAGTGACGATCATGGCACTGACCATTGTACTTGACTCTTGTGGGCACAAGACTTCAGTGTGGCTGCATTTGTACAAGAGTGATCCAGAATTCAACAACACATACTAGACACTCCTGGAGGGCAAGTAAGTTCCACATTTTCACCTCTAGGATACAATTTTATGTCACCTAGGATAAATTTATGTTCCTTCAAGAGAGCATGCCAAGATTATTTAGGAGGCACACTACACTCGGTTCAGTGGACACTTCGAAGTAGAGAAAAAAGTGGCAGTGCTACAAAAGTATTTTTGTTGGTCAAACCTTCGACAAGATATTGGGAAGTACATCAGATCTCACTGCTTGCATCATTTCCAAACCAACCATCAAGAAGCAAGGCCTATATACACCTCTTCCTATTCCTAGTCAACCTGAATCCATCTCCATGGACTACATGTTGGGCCTCCCTTCGACTAAGCATGAATTTTATGAGGTTTTTGTGGTCGTCGACAAATTCTCTAATATGGCTATTTTGACACCCTGCAAGAAGAGTATCATAGTAGAATCCACTGCTAAATTATTCTTTGAATGAATTTGGGTGCACTTTGGGATCCCACAATCCATTATCTTAGATTAGGATAACAGGTTCCTAATTACATTTTAGTCAAGTCTCTGGTCGATGTTAGATACCAAGCTCACTAAGTTCACGACTTTCCACCCCCAAGTTGTACACATTTTGCACATGTAAAACTCGAAGCATCCTGACACATGGCATGAAAGCCTCCCAATATGTCCAACATAACTACAAAAAATCTCTCCATAGCTCAACTGGACACAACCCCTTTCAGGTGGGGTTGGGATTCCAACCACTATGTCCTATTTATGTGAAAATAGCATTTGCAGCTACTTAGGAAGCTTTAGCCCATGTCCAGTCTGGAATCGATAAGGCTAACAGCTTCATTGAGTGAATCCATCACATCCACTAATATTTCCATGAAATATTCGAAAAATACAATGCTAAGTACAAGAAGTGACATGATCAGCATCAGGTGCCACACAAGTTCTAGGTGGGCGACAAAGTTTGACTACATTTGCAGAAGGAGTGCCTCGTTTGGCCCCACTGTAAACTTTGGCCGCTATGATATGATCCATACAGCATCACCAAGGATGTAAGGGACAATTATTTTGATATCATAATTCCACCATTCCTTGGCCTGCACCCATTGTTCAATGTGGACCGCCTTCAGCCATACTTTCCACCATTACTAGACACATCCAACATTGTAGAACAACTCACACCATCAGAGCTAAACCTTGACTTCTTGGAATAGGACACAACTGAATGGATCACGGACACAGAGATCAAGAACACTTTCCAGCAGAAGATCGAACTGTGTCAGGTTTTCAAAGTTGGAAAAATTCTGCACCAAGGCAAGTGCCTCACTAGGGACCAAGTTCAACAGAAGTTTCCCCATCTCATGGAGGTACTTAATTCAATGGGGACCATTTATTACTAAGGGGGGAGGACTGATCTAGGTGGATATTGGTGGCCACCCTCCTATTTCACTTGCACCCCCACCATTGTTTCTTTCAAATTTTCAGTTTCCTTAATTGTAGCACAATTTACTATTTTTGGCATTTTTTCGGGTCCTAAAATTCCAGAGCCCTTTTGAAGGACTAAAATATGTTTTTACAGAAAACAGAGAGATCATAAAAGTCCCAAACGTATTTACCATTTTTTTTTCGGAATCCTCTTCGATATCTTAGAAACGAGGTATTATGAAGCCAAACATAGATCGTATGCCAAAGCTACGACCCCGAGAAGTTGACGTTCCAACTTACCCCAACAGGGCCCACAAGCTTTTGGCACTTCATCTCCTAGGGTTACAGTTTTGGATGTTTAGGGTTTCTCATTGTTTCTCAATGATAAAAAGGACATCGAGCCTCATTGTAACACATTTCATAGGCTTATAGATGCCACATCTCTTCTCAGATATAAGCTACCACCGCCCGAGCTAGTTTATTTCCATTATGTTTGTAAGCATATTTTAGTTCTTGGATATTAATGAAATTAAGTGTTATTTCTATTACATCTCTGTATTTATGGTTATATTTTTATTCTGTTGCATTCCTATTTAAGTTCATATCATAATAACACTTGAAATGCACATAATATGTGTTAAATGTAGATAAATACTCATAAGAAAATTAATAAAATAAATTAAGAAATATTTTTATGACTAAATAAAAATTTGACAAGAATGAGGTGCATGCATACTTGAATGAGATCCTCTTGGTTTCAAGAATAATTTATTGGATTATTCTAATCCCTAAGCAAACATTTCTCAATTTGAGGGAGTAGCATCGAAGTCATCATTGACTTAGTTTTTTCTTCTGTTGTAACGAGGGAGGTTTTCTCCAAGACTATCCAAATCCTAAATTATTCTCTACTGAACAAGGCCATCCACGTGAAGGTAGAAGCTCTTATGGCCCCTCCCTTCCCCCCCTTACATCATTCTCCATTCCCCAAGAATCAATCTATCTACTATAAAAAAAATTATAGCGACACATTAAGATTAGTGCATACACACTAGAAAAACAAAAAATTGATAAAGAAACATATTTGTTGACATTCATCATCTTTCAACTTCCAAGAAAGTATATTTCATAATTTTCTAACATAAGTAAAAAACATTATGCAAGAACTCATTCAAAAATATGTATACATCAATATGTCTTTCTATACATCAAAAATATTGTATGAAAAAATAGATAAGGAAAAGACTTCTATACCAAGGTTAGGTAAGAAGAAAAAAATTATTAGTAGTGTCATGAACCTCTCAACTTATTTACCTAGCATGCTCACATGGAGACAAAATTGGGGGCTTTGTTTGCTTTAGCATTTCCTTTCTAAAGATGGGTTCAAACTTCATTGTCCCTTCATTAGTTAAATGGCTCAAAGATCTTCAATAACCAATGGTGGATCAATATGGGAATTTGTTATATAAAAGGGGAACATCAACAACCCATTGCATGTGATCCAAATTTATGTAGGAATGCAACAAAATACACATATAACCATAAATATAAATATGCAGCGGAAATAACACTTCATCTCATTAATATCAAAGAACTGAAATTTCTTTACAGACATAATGGAAATAAACTAGCTAGGGCACTGTTAGCTTATCTGTGAGAAGATATGTGGTGGCTACAGGTCTTTGAGCTATGTTACAATGAGGCTCGAGGGCCTATTTATTATTGAGAAACAATGGAAAACCCTAAACATCCAAAAACCTAAACCTAGGAGATGAAGCGCCAAAACTATGGGCCCTGTTTGGGTAAATTGGTATATCAACTTCCCGGGGACATAAATTTGGCATATGATCTCCATTTGACGTGAAAAATGCCTTGTTAGAAAGATCTATCTAAGGTCAAAGACCCATGTTGCTCTCAATTTTCCCAAAAAATGTCATTTAGGGCCTCAAAATGGCTCCGGAAGTTCAGGACTTGAAAAAACTCCTAAAAATAGTAAATTGTGCTACAATTAAGTAAAATAAAAAAATCAAAGAAACAATGATGGGGCCCCAAGTGGAATATGTGGGTGGCCACCAATATCAACTTGGATCATTCCTCCCCCCTTAGAAAGCAATGGTCCCCATTGCATTGAGTTCCTCCATGAGATGAGGAAACTTCTGCTAAACTTGGTCCTTGGTGAACCACATGCCTTGGTGCAGGAGTTGGCCAACTTTGACAACCCGATATAGTTGGATATTTTGCTGATGACTGTTCTTGATTTGCATGTCCATGATACACTCTGTGGTGGCCTGTTCCATGCATTCTGGGTTTAACTTTGTTGGTGTGAGTTGTTCTGCAATGTCGTAGGTGTCTAGTAGAGGTGGGAAGTAGGGCGAAAGGCGGTCCACATTGAACACTAGGTGTAGACCAAGGAATGGTGGAATACTGAGCTTGAAGGCATTGGCCCCTACAACCTTGTTGATGGTGTACGGACCATATTGGAGCAGGAAAAGCTTGCGGTGGGGTCTAGTGAGGTGCTCCTTCTGCAAATGTAGCCACACTTTGTCGCCCACCTGGAAGTTGTGTGACACCCGATGTTGATCATGTTGTTGCTTGTACTTAGAATTGGCTCTATCTAATATGTCATGAACCTATTGGCAGATGTGATGAATGCGCTCAATGAATTTGTTCGCTTTGTCAACTTTAGACTGGACATGAGCCGAATCGGCCTAAGTAGCCGAAAATAGCATGGCTATGTTAATGGAACATAGTGGTTGGAATCCCAAGCCCACCTGAAAGGGCCTATGGCTAGTTGACCTGTGGAGAGCTTGGTTATAACTGTGTTACATAGGGAAGGCTCTCATCCCAGGTGTGCGACTGCTTTTAATTATACATGATAAGAATGTGTACGATCATCCTGTTGACGACCTCTGTTTGGCCATAAGTTTGGGGATGGAAATATGTGGACTTGGTGAACTTGGTATCCAGCATTGACTAGAGGTTGGACCAAAATGTGCTGAGGAACGTACTGTCCCGATCTAATATGATAGAATGTGGGATCCCAAAGTGCACCCACACTCGTTCAAAGAAGAGTTTAGCAGTGGCTTCTGCTATGGTATTCTTCTTGCATGTTGCCATAATGGCCATCTTCGAGAATCTGCCGACAACCACGAAATAACAGTTGTTTCCATGCTTATTAGAAGGAAGGTCTGACATGTAATCCATGGAGATGGATTTCCAAGGTTGACTAGGGGTAGGTAAAGGAGTATAGAGGCCTTGTTTCTTAATGGTCAGTTTGGAAATGGTGCAAGCAGTGCAAGATCTGATGTACTTCTCAACATCCTGTCGAAGGTTCAGGCAATAGAAATACTTCTGCAGTACTGCCACTATTTTCTTGATCATGAAATTCTCAGTGACCTGACTATAGTGCGCTTCCCATATCATCTTGGCATGTTCTCTTGAAGGAACACGAAGGTATCCCGTGTGACATAGCAATGCATCCTAGAGGTGAAAATTTGGAACTTGTGTACCCTCCAAGAGTGTCTTGTAGGTGTGGTCGAATTCTAGATCGCTCTTGTAGAGAAGCATCCAATCAGAAGTCTAATTCCCACAATGTTGAGAATAGTGGTTAGCGCCACAATTAGTGGTCAGTTGTGGTAGTCTGCAACATTATTGGTGCTACCCTTCTTGTACTTGATGTTAAAATGAAACTGTTGCAATATGTGGACCACTTCTAATGGCGATCGTTCTGCAAATTCCCTTATGTCTATATCAACTGCAGGGGCCGGTGGTCTGTGTGGATGACCGTTTCCTTCCCCAAAATATAATGCTTCCATTGTCGGCAAGCCTACACAATGGAATACATTTATTTTTCATAAGTGGGATACTTGCGAACTGTGTCAGACAATGCCTCACTTTGATATGCCACTGGATTCCCTTGTTGATTAAGAACTGCCCCAATAACATAGTCAAAGGCATCTATCTTGATCTCAAATGGTTTTTGCAAGTCTGGTAATGTGAGCAATGGGTAGAGAAGAGGCAATGTTTCAATTCTACGAACTCCTTCTGTTGATAATCCAACCAAAAGAATTTTTCTTTCGCTCCTCCCATGGGGACTTGATTGAAGGTCCAAGTGATATGAAAGAATCCCAACACAAACCTGTGGTAGAAATTAGCAAGACCTAGAAAGCTGCAAAGCTATGTTAGAGTGGTTTGGGCTGGACAATTCCAAATGACTTGGATCTTGGTTGGATCTACATGCACCCCTCGCTCATCAATAATGTATTTTAGATACTGAACCTAGGTCATGCCAAAAGTGTACTTCTCCAAATTGGCACACAACTTGTGTTTCCGAAGTGTTTGGAGGACCTATCGGATGTTGTGGATGTGCTCTTCCCAAGTCTGGATGAAGATCAAGATGTCATCCAAGTACACTACTAAAAATGAGGTGGTGAATGGCCGTAAGATGTCGTCCATCAGCCTCATGAAGGTTGAGGGAGAATTATTAAACTCGAAAGGCATAACCAACCATTTGAAAAGGCCCTCCTTGGCTTTGAAGGCAGTCTTCCACACATTAGAAGGTTCAATTGGTACTTGGTGATACTTGGACTTCAAGTCGATCTTGCTAAAATATTTGTCCCCTTTGAGTTGGTCTAGAAGGTCATCAATCCATGGGATCAGGTACCTATTCCAAACAATGATCTTGTTCAGAGCTCGATAATCAATATAGAGTCTCCAAGTCCCATCCTTCTTCTACACCAACATGGTGATGAACTTAGTTGAATGTGAAATTTTTGCAGCAGCTCTTGAATCTGCCTCTTGATTTCATTGTTTTGCATAACAGAGCACCAATAGATTGATCCATTTGGAAGCAACACACTTGGGGTCAGATTTATGGGGTTCTTGACCTGACAGTGTAGAGGCACCCATGCGGGTGAGGTGAAGATGGCCCCGTACTCCTCCACGACCTTGTCCATTTTTTGTTGTCATGCGGAGGAGCCCTGTCTGGAGGTCGTGTCAACACTATTCTTCTTTCCCTAAGGGTGGATCATCAGGAAAAAAAATTTCCCAGTTTTTGAAGTGAGCTTACTTCATTGTTTTGCAGTAACCAAAGAGATAGCAGCAGGCGGTGGTACCTCTGGTATCCTATACAACTTACTGCCCAAAGTAACAATAACATCGTGAGGCCGGGACTCATACACAACATGTCGCTTCCACAAGTATGGTTGGCCTAATAATACATCACAAACATCAAGAGGAGCAATGTCACATAATACCTCATCCGTGAAGGTCTTGATATGTAGGGAAGGTGAAAATGATGGCTGACACGGAGATATTGTCCTTGGTGAAGCCACCCGATGGTGTACGGTTGTGGGTGAGCTGTGGTCAGTAGATTCTTGAAGATAGCCATTATAGCCACTGCTAAATTGTTCTTTGAACAAGTGTGGGTGCACCTTGGGATCCCATAGTATATCATCTTAGATCATGATGACACGTTCCTCAACACATTTTGGTCCAGCCTCTAGTCAACGCTGGACACCAAGCTCACCAAGTCCACAACTTTCCATCCCCAAACTGATGGCCAAACAGAGTTCGTCAATAGGATAATCGTACACATTCTATGCATATAGAATTAAAATCATCCACACACCTGGGATGAGAGCCTTCCCTATGTACAACACAGTTATAACCGGGCTCTCCACAGCTCAACCAGCCACAACCCCTTTCAGGTGGGCTTGGGATTCTAGCCACTATGTCCCATTGACATAGCCATGCCATTTGCGGCTACTCAGGTCGATTCAGCTCATGTCTAGTCTGGAGCTGACAAAGTGAACAACTTCATTGAGCACATTCAACCCATCTACCAATAGGTTCATGACAAATTGACAGAGCCAATGCTAAATACAAGCAATAACATGATCAACATCGGGTTCCACACAACTTCCAGGTGGGTGGAAAAGTGCGGCTACATTTGCAGAAGGAGCACCTCACTGGACCCCACTGCAAGCTTCGCTCGCTTTGATATGGTTCATACACCATCACCAAGGCTGTAGGGGCCAATGCCTTCGAGCTTAGTATTCCACCATTCCTTGGTCTGAACCCAGTGTTTAATGTGGATTTCCTTCAACCCTACTTCGCACCTCTACTAGACACCTTCAACATTGAAAAACAACTCACACTAACAAAGTTAAACCCAAAGTTTAGGGAGCAGGCCTCCACGGATCGTATCATGGACATGCAAATCAAGAACACTCCTCAGCAAAATTTCCAACTGTATCGGGTTGTTAAAGTTGGCCAACTCGTGCACCAAGGCAAGTGGTTCACCATGGACCAAGTTCAACATAAGTTTCCTCATCTCATGGAGGAAATCAACGCAATGGGGATCATTGCTTCCTAAGGGGCAAGGAATAATCGAGGTGGATATTGGTGGCCACCCACCTATTCCCCTAGGGGACCCACCATTGTTTCTTTTAGTTTTTTAGTTTCCTTAATTGTAGCACAATTTACTATTTTTAGCATTTTTTTTGGGTCCTGAAATTCCAAGCCGTTTTGAGGCCCTAAATGGAATTTTTTGGGAAAAATTGGGAGCAACATGGGTCTTTGACCAAATTTTCTCACATAAAAAGTTTTAGTCCTTAGATAGATATTTCTAACAAGGTATGGTGCGTGTTAAATGAAGATCATATGCCAAAGTTACATCCATGGGAGGTTGATGTACCAATTTACCCAAACGAGGCCCATAGTTTTGGCTTTTTCCTTTGTTATGCAGTTTGGGGGCACTTTCCTTTTCTTTTGATTTGCAGATCCAAATTCTTGCTTCTTCTGTTTGAATTTCTACTCAATCTTGGCAGCGTACTGGTATGTCGTACCAAGTGAGGAGATGTCGAGGAACTCCATTTCCTCCTGAATGTATCTGTGAAGAAAATTGTGGTACTTCAACACCAAATGTTGTTCCTCCGATTCTTTGATACCCAACTTTTTGTGCAGGGTATGGAATAGATTCGTCAACTCATGCACATATTGATGTCTTTGTTTCCGCAGCGTAGTCCATTGTATGTAATTGTCCTCATAGCTCCCCATAGGATAATATTATTCCTTGATGGCATCTCAGAAAGAATTCCAAGTAGGTACGACCAAGAATAGAGAGGGTTCCCCCTCATCCTTTTTCTCACAGTAGGTTTCCCACCAATTCTTAACATGGGGGGTGGCTTTGAGGAGTGCAAAAACAATCTTCTCCTAGTTGTAAAATTCATGAACTAAGAAATATCCTTCAAATAGATTCAACCATCTATCTACGACGCCTGAATCTATTTGGTCCTAAAATATGGGAATGTCAAAGTTTACTTGTACCTTAAAAGGAGTTGCACCTCCAGAGTGGCTGCTGGATGTAGATGCACCGTCGGTGGGCAGTTGTTGAAGGATCTGGGCAAATTTATCCATCATCACATTCCTTTGTTTTTTGAGGACCTCCTCGAGCAATATTTTGATAGGATATCCTCCTTCCCTGCCTTTCTTTTCATCCCCCATTGGAAGTCCTCGGGGTTTGCGAGGCTGATCTTGCAAAGGTTCAACTAGATCGAACCCTAACTCCTTATACCCCGACCTCGTTGGGGACATGCAAAGAAGGATTGAGAAAGAGCAGAATGCTCTGATAACATTGATCTAAATTTATGCGAGAATGAAAAAAAAATACACATAATACCCTAAATACAAAGAAGCAACGCAAATAGCCCTTCATTTCATTAATATCAAAGAATTGAAATTTGTTTACGGACATAATGGAAATAAACTAGCTGGGGAGCTGGTAGCTTATCTCTAAGAAGAGATGTGATGGCTACAGGCCTTGGAACTATGCGACAACGAGGCTCGAGGGCCTATTTATTATTGAGAAACAATGGAAAATCCTAAACATCCAAAAACCTAACCTTAGGAGATGAAGCGCCAAAACGATGGGCCCTGTTTGGGTAAATTGGTACATCAACTTCCCGAGGATGTAACCTTGGCATACGATCTCCGTTTGACACACACAATACCTTGTTAGAAATATCTATCTGAGGAATACAACTTTTGATGTGAAAATTTTGGTGCCGGTTTTCCCAAAAATGTCGTTTAGGGCCTCAAAATGGCTCTGGAAGTTCAGGGCTCGAAAAAAACTACTAAAAACAGTAAATTGTGCTACAATTAAGGAAACTGGAAAACTGAAAGAAACAATGGTGGGGCCCCAAGTGGAATAGGCAGGTGGCCACCAATATCCACCTGGATCAGCATGAAACTCTATTACAAACTTAATCTTATGAAAAATATTCATTTTACATCTAAGATTATATGAAAGAACATGACCTAAAAGTTGATAATATAAATTGTTATAGGTCAAATAGAAAGTTTCCACCAATATTAATGTAGAAAATGGATAATTATGTGAGAAATAATTAAATTCACTATGTGATTTCATTTACATCCCTTTTAATAACAAAAAGGGTGTTTTACATTCTTGTATTTGGTTCCCTCATAATGTGACACACACATGAAAACATCGATGGAACTTATGAGATGATATAAGCTGGAAAATAAAGTGGAAAGACATGTTTTCATTGCCATAGATGATGGACACATATAGGATGTGAGGACCACAATTCCTTTGTTCCATTTCTAATTGGTGAACACTTTAACTTCTAAGCTTCATGGATCTAAATATTTTGGATGGTAACTGCAAGATAACTGGTATCAAGGGATGTCAATACTTCAAATTTCAACTCATTGACTACATGCCTATTATGCAATATAAATACTTGGTTTAGGATGAAAGTGGTCACCTCTTGTTAAACTATGGAATTCTTTGTTGGAAATATTGTCATTGATGGCAAAAGAAGTGGCAAAGGAATTGGCAAAGATAGGAGCAGCACCTAATCTATCCATAAGGCAAAAGAGACAGAGAGGTAGCAGAGGCAGCAGATGAAACAGAGGAATTAGAGACAGAACAGTAGAGTTGAATTAGGGGTTTAATACAGTTTGCAAAGGAGATGAGAGAGAGCTGATAGGAAGAAACAAGGTAATAGATTGAAGGACAAATTGAATATCCGGCCAAGATTTGTATATGCTAATGAAGAACTGTGGCATTGTGTTAAGTATGGTTGAGTAAATCTGGAATATATATGACCTGTGTGATCAACTTCATAATGGGCAGAAGATTCCTACGAGAGGAAGGGATATGTGTATTATATGTATTGACTGATGTAATCCTTGTGTGGAATCCCCTGAACCTCTGTATGAGTCTCTGCATATGGAGTTAAAAGTGAAATCCTGTTGAGGATTCATGGTGGTAGGATTCGAATTCCAGGATGAGACCTTCTTGTAATGAAGAACTGGCTTAGTTTGACATTTGCAGTCATAGAACTACTTGGTTGAATATATGAGGGGCTCTCGAGGCATTCAGTGTATCCATTAAAGAACTTAATGGTGGCAGAGATATGAGGTTTTTGAATGTACAGGTAGAAGCGGAACTGTGACAGGATAGAACTCCGAAATGAAAGGTTGATATGTTATATACACCATAGCAGAATTGAAGAATAACATTGAATTGTCACGAATTAATGATTGTAAGGAAATCCCATCTGAAGAGAACTACATTTGTTCGTTGATTATTGGAAATCCTGCCAAAGATAGACCAGAGTTATAGCACAAACCTAGACTAACCCTTTGGAATCATGGACGAAACATTGAGCGAAGGACGGAACCACGAAGGAGGAACAGTGAAGGCGGTTTATGGTTTTCATCGCACCGCTTTCAACGGGCAAGCGGTATTTAAGAGGTGGGGAGCGATTCCATAGAACGGGCGACACGCGTCCCTGTACGATTTTACAAAACCGCTTTTCACTATGTGCCATCACGCGTTATAGTTCGATCCAGGACGCCCAACGATATCGTTGAGCGTCGTTGATCTGGGAAGGGGTCATCGGACGGTCGTTATTTGTTGAAGATGTGCGAAGATTAACACAGGTACGGCGGACCATCGCACGTTAACGTTCGGCATCGGAGGTCAAGCGATAGGTATATATGCCGTTGATCTGGAAGCTTGCTAATCTAACGGTGATCGGATGCTGGACTTGCGCAAAGTTTACTATGGTACGATGGGCATATTGGATTGGCTATTGAATATGTATGTGGGCACGGGGTCAAAGGGTTATCGTAAGATTAATTTATTTAGAAGCATTGGATATTTCTATAAAATCCGAAGGGTTAATCTTTAGACTTAAGGCTTGGGAATTCAAAAATTGTAAATATATTTATTTGTCAATTTCTTTAAAATTGATAAATAAAAATTAAAAAAAAAAAAAGATCAAAAGCCCCATGGGATAAACTAAAAGGAATACCATTAGCAGTTCGTGGTTTTTGACTCATGGTTTTAATAAAGGAAAAACTATATAAGGAGAAGGAAAAATAGAGAACAGGGTGTGCATTGTAAGGGTTGTGAATAAAATTTCTCAAAAGAATATCTGTATGAGCGAGCTCTGTTCTTAACTGATAAATCTGAAACTACGATGCACCCATGAATATAATGATCTAACGATGATGAATTTTTGGTTTAAAAGACGGACGAAATCATGAAGAACTGATGTGAAGAAAATAAATAAATCTGGTGACCGACAAGGTATGTCGTATGGAAACTGGTGGATCTAGTATGAAAATTGATGAAACAGTGTCCGCAGTGGTGCTGAGGGTCGAAGCCTTTAGAGAGTGGGTTGTAGCTCCCTTCCAGTGGTAACTGGTAAATGAGAGCGGGTGTTGTAGCTCCCTTCCAGGAGAGGCTGGTAAACGAGAGAAGGTTGTAGCCTTCTGCAGATGGGTGTCTGCGTGCTGGTATGAGTCTGCACCAACATAAAATTGTAAGAAGTATTCTTATAATAAATATTGAAGAATGAGATTACAGCAGCAGTGGTTTTTCTCCCGAATTGGGTTTCCACCTTAAATCCTGGTGTTCATATGTGTTGCTTATGTTTGATGGTTTGTTCTATTATTTCTGTTCATGCTTACCGCTTATCTGATGAATGAATGATGCAATGATCTGAGTAAAAACATAATAAGATCCCTGGACATACAAGTTGGATGCAGTAATGTAACATATGGTTTTAAAAGAAAGGAAAACAAAAACTCAGATAAATAAATTATAATACTGATTCACCCCCCCTCTCAGTATTTTTCCCAACGATTGGTATAAGAGCAGGTCGTTCTGAAAAAGCTTAGCCGCTAGAAGGAAGATCAAGCAAGATGAGAAATCAATATGGAACAGCATCTATCAGGCCTCCGCTCTTTAACGGAAAAAATTTAATCTTCTGGAAAACAAGGATGAGATCCTATCTTCAGTCTCTGGGAGCAGAGGTATGGGCAATTGTTGAAGGAGGATATCAATATCCAGCTGCAGTACCAACAGATCCAACGGAAAGAAAGAATTATGAAACAAATGCAAAGGCGGTCAATGCTCTATTGGGAAGTCTAACTGAATCAGAATTTGTCAAAGTCATGCAGCTAAATATAGCAAAGGCAATATGGGACAAAATCATTCTAAGTTATGAAGGTGATGCAAAGGTAAAAAGTGCTAAACTCCAAACTCTCAAGAATTCAATATGAGAATCTAAAAATGGATAATGAGGAGAGCATTTCCAATTTATTTTTACGTCTTGATGATATTGTAAATCGTATGAGAAATCTAGGAGAAACAATAACCGAATCTACCTTGGTTGAGAAAGTCTTAAGATCACTAACGACAAAATTTGAGTCAAAAGTTTCTGCTCTTGAAGAAAAGCAGGATCTTCAAAATCTTACTGTGGTGCAACTTCATGGCATACTAACTACATATGAAATGAGAAGAGGAGGACCATCTGAAGTCAAAGAAGCAGTCTTTAGAACTTCTACAAAAGGGAAGGAAGTACAAAAACCAGAAGGATCAGGATATATCTCAGAAGAAGATGAGATAAAATTTGTAAAGAAACTTCAACTTGGCATAGGACAGTTCAGAGGTAAGCTTCCTTTCAAATGTTTTGATTGTGGAAGAGTTGGTCATTATGCTGCTAAGTGTCCTTATAAAGAAATACATAAAAAGGGGAAGGAAGTAGCAAGAAGGAATAAGAATCGTTTTAGCACTAGAAAGAGTTTCTATACTCATGAAGACAGTGATGGGTTATCTGATAGTGAGGAAGAATGTGAACAAGATCTTAGACTTCTCATGGCATTTGAAAAAGAATCTAGAGAAGAAAATTATACTTTTGTGGATGCTCTAGAAGATAGTGATTTTCTTAATGAAAACATTAAACTCAAGACTTGCCTAGAAGAAGGCTACGCTTCCTGTAAAACTCTCGAAAAATCGGCTTGAAGAAAGGAGAAACACAATGAGAGATTAGAGTAACAATAAGTAGGCTCAGTAAGTCTAAGAAAAGAACTTGAGAAATTAAAGACTCTGAATCTTAGATTTGCTAAAGGATCTGAAACCTTAGATGAGATGATCAAGGTACAACGTTATCCTCTTATAAAGACAGGTCTTGGATATATCGGAGAATCTTCTCCGGCTTCAACACCAAATTATCTAAAAGCAGTTACAGCTGGTTTACAACATCAACGCCACTCGACAGGAATAAATAATCTTTACGGGTAAAGCATGATCATCTCAATTCAAAGAACAACGACGGGGAATGTCTTTCGAAAAACACCAATCAGGGTAAATTCATGTAGAATATTTTATGATCGCAAAAATTTCTTCTTTAATAGATAATGTTTCTCATGTCATAATTTTGGTCATAATGTTGTTCAAAGTGTTTCATACAAAACCATTATGACCAGAGAAGCAAGAAAGAAAAGAATTGAGACTGGAATAAAGAAGAATACACATAACAACTTTTCTCCTCTTCAAAATGAAATTGAATGTGCTTATTGCAATAACTTTGGTCATGAGAAGAATCACAAGATGCGGGGAGCAAAGTTCAGCCAAAAAAAGAACATGTTCCTTCAAGCTCCAAAGTATGGAAAAAGAAGGAACACGAGTTGAAAATTATGGCATAGCGTTATTTGCGAGAAGATGAAGAAGAAAACCAATGGTACATTGATAGTGGATGCTGAAGACACATGGCAAGCGTGAAAGTGATAAAGACGAAATTCTTGCGTATAGTGCTCTAGAAAAGGAAAAGAATGTTGTTGGAGAGAAATGATACTCCTGCGGTAATTAAGGGAAAAGGGTCTGTGTTTCTAAAAGAAAAGTTGAAAGCTAATGATGTCATGTATGTGGATGGATTAAGGCATAACCTGTTAAGTGTAAGTCAAATGTGTGATCAAGGAACTGAAGTTGTCTTTGGTTCAAAAGAATGTGTGGTACGTGATCTTGATATAGGTAAAACAATTATAAAAGGAAAAAGAACTCCAAGCAACCTGTATGTATTGAAGAACTGCAAAGAACAATGTTACTTGAGTAAATCTTCGGAAAACTGGCTATGGCATAGAAGGTTGGGGCATCTGAGCTTCTCTCAAATCAACAAATCAAGCAAACTTAAAGTTGTTCGTGATCTTCCCAATATTACTCCACCTGAGAATATCATATGCAAATCTTGCCAATTCGGCAAGCAAACCCGGGTACAATTTAATGCCAAGGAAGGATCATCAAGTAGGCCTCTTGAACTCATTCATATTGACATATGTGGACCTATGAGGAAAAATTCACCTCGTGGTGAACAATACTATATCTTATTTATTGATGATTTCTCTAGAATGTGTTGGATTGGGTTGCTGAAGCACAAAGATGAAGCATTTGATAAATTTCAGATCTTCAAGGCACTGGTTGAAAATGAAGTAGATCCAAAACTCAAATGTCTTAGATCTGATCAAGGAGAAGAATATACTTCAAATGAATTTCTTGGATTTTGTGAACAACATGGAATAAAAAGATAGTTCTATGTAGCAGGCACTCCACAACAAAATGGCGTAGCAGAAAGAATGAATAGAACAATTCAACAAATGGCTAGAGCTATGCTTGATGATTCTGGAACTCCTGACATGTTCTGGGGTGAAGCAGCACATACAACAGCTAACATTCTCAACAAGGCTCATGTTCGGGTAAATAGTGAAAAAACTCCATATGAACTCTGGTATGGTAATTCTCCCTCTGTGAAGCATTTTAGAGTTTTTGGAAGTAAATGCTTTATCAAAAATAATGATGAAAAACTTGGCAAGTTTGAACCTAGAGCAGATGAAGGAATACTTCTTGGTTAGTCCTCTACGAGTAGAGCATATAAATGTTACAATAAAAAACTTCGGAAGATTGTTGAATGTATTGATGTTGTTATTGTTGAGACTCCTGCGGTTTCAAAAGAAGACTGTAAGAAAAGCAAACTACGAGATGAAAAATGGTGATGACACATATCCTTCTACATCAAATAAGGATGATATAGACGAGTGAACCCAATGAAGAACCGAAGGTGATTTATCTAAAAAAGCTCATCCAGATATGTTCAAAAGAATCATCCAGAATCTCAAATCTTAGGAGAAAAGGGATCAGGTGTACAAACAAGAAGGACTCTTGTGGGATCTTCTAGCAATTTGGCATTTTTGTCCACTATTGAACCACACAATGTCAGTCAAGCCTGCAAAGATGAATTTTGGATTCAAGCCATGAATGAAGAGCTTGATCAAATTGAGAAGAATCACACTTGGGAATTAGTACCAAGACCTCATGACAAAAATGTTATTGGAACTAAATGGATATTCAAAAACAAGTTAAATGAGAATGGGGATGTTATAAGAAATAAAGCTAGACTTGTTTGCAAAGGATATGCTCAACAAGAAGGTATAGACTTTGAAGAAACTTTGCTCCTGTAGCCAGTTTGAGCCATAAGAATGTTTCTTGCATTTTCGAAGCACAACAAATCAAAAGTTTATAAATGGATGCCATCTGTTTTCTCAATGGTGATCTAGAAGAAGAATTTTGGAGCAACGAGGAAAGTTCATTTTGGGAAATTATGAAAAACTTGTTTGTAGACTTAAAAAGGCTCTATATGGTCTCAAAAAAGCTCCAAGGGCATGGTATTATTTTCTTGGCAAATATCTTCATCAACAAGGATTCAAAGGGGTCTGCTGATAGCAACTTATACAAAAAAAATGAAAATGATAAACTATTGATTGTGGTTGTATATGTTGATGATATAATTTTTGGAAGTAATGAAGATTCTGAGTCGAAGTGCAGCCGATATGCGTAAAAATTTGAAATGTCTTTACTTGGGGAACTAACATTCTTTCTTGGATTGCAAGTACAACAAGCAACAGATGGCATTTTCTTATCATAAGAAAAATACCTCAAGTAAATCCTGAAGAAGTATGGCATGGAAGATTGAAAACATGTAAGTACACCAATTATAACCGGATGTAATCTCAGTTCTAGTGATGATTCCCCCACGGTGAATCAACCAGAATACAAATCTATGATAGGAAGTCTACATTATCTCACTGGGACCAGACCAGATGTTATGCATGCAGTTGGGATTGTTGGATGATTTCAAGCCAATCCAAAAGAGTCTCACCTTCAGGCTGTGAAAAGAATATTTAAATATCTACAAGGAACTCAAGATTTTGGACTATGGTATCCAAAGAATTTTGATCTTACTCTTCATGCATAGACTGATGCAGATTGGGCTAGAAGTGTTGATGATCGGAAAAGCACTAGTGGTGGTGCATTCTATAAGGGGCCCCGGTTAGTATCTTGGTTCAGTAAGAAGCAAAGCTCTATTTCTTTATCCACAGCAGAAGTAGAATATGTGGCTGCCGCATCATGTTGCACTCAACTTCTTTGGTGATGCAAACCTTACAAGACTTTCAAATCAAATTTTCACCTCCTATCTCCATCTGCGTATGGTGGCTATATTGTCTCAAAGAATCATTATGCATTCCGAGACCAGCCACTTACATAAAATGTACTTCTTACGTTAGTGTGAACAAAAAGTGAAATTAGATGCCTCACTTTCAAAAGACAAGTTGCGATATATTTTAAAAATATACACAGAGACGACAGAATCTCGGTATTTGGGAGTAGTCTCTGCCATGCAGAAGATCAGATTTACTTAAATACAGAAGATTAAATCGGTTATGAGGTGCAGTTGGGCATCTCTGAATGCACAGGCTAAGGGGGAGCATTGCTCATATGAAAAGGATGCACAGGTCAAGGGGGAGCATTGGTCAGGATGCATTGTTGGCATTCTAATTATTTGTTGCAGTCTGTTCTTATGCTTGAGAATTTCTGGTCTTGAAGAATTCTAATTTTTGTTATTTCATTAAATATTTTGTTTAAAGTTACAGCATGATCTCAGGGGGAACACATTTTTGCTGGTCCAAAGGATCTTGATCAACCCTTTGCCATTGATGTCAAAGGGGGAGGAAAAACAAATCAAAGGGGGCGAGTATTGCCATCAATGCCAAAGGGGGAGATTGTTGGAAATATTGTCATTGATGGCAAAAGAAGTGGCAAAGGAATTGGCAAAGACAGGAGCAACACCTAATCTATCCATAAGGCAAAAGAGACAGAGAGGTAGCAGAGGCAGCAGATGAAACAGAGGAATTAGAGACAAAACAGTAGAGTTGAATTAGGGGTTTAATACAATTTGCAAAGGAGATGAGAGAGAGCTGCTAGGAAGAAACAAGGTAATAGATTGAAGGACAAATTGAATATCCGGCCAAGATTTGTATATGTTAATGAAGAACTGTGGCATTGTGTTAAGTATGGTTGAGTAAATCTGGAATATATATGACCTGTGTGATCAACTTCATAATGGGCAGAAGATTCCTACGAGAGGAAGGGATATATGTATTATATGTATTGACTGATGTAATCCTTGTGTGGAATTCCCTGAACCTTTGTATGAATCTCTGCGTATGGAGTTAAAAGTGAAATCCTGTTGAGGATTCATGGTGGTAGGATTCGAATTCCAGGATGAGACCTTCTTGTAATGAAGAACTGGCTTAGTTTGATATTAGCAGTCGTAGATGTACTTGGTTGAATATATGAGGGGCTCTCGAGGCATTCAATGTATCCATTGAAGAACTTAATGGTGGCAGAGATATGAGGTTTTTTAATGTACAGGTAGAAGCGGAACTGTGACAGGATAGAACTCTGAAATGGAAGGTTGATATGTTATATACACCATAGCAGAATTGAAGAATAACATTGAATTGTCACGAATTAATGATTGTAAGGAAATCCCATCGGAAGAGAACTACATTTGTTCGTTGATTATTGGAAATCCTGCTAAAGATAGACCAGAGTTATAGCGCAAACCCAGACTAACCCTTTGGAATCATGGACGGAACCTTGAGCGAAGGACGGAACCACGAAGGAATAACAGTGAAGGCGGTTTATGGTTTTCATCGCACCGCTTTCAACGGGCAAGCGGTATTCAAGAGGTGGGGAGCGATTTCATAGAACAGGCGACACGTGTCCCTGTACGATTTTACAAAACCACTTTTCACTATGCGCCATCACGTGTTATAGTTCGACCCAGGACACCCAACGATATCATTGAGCGTTGTTGATCTGGGAAGGGGTCATCGGACGGTCGTTATTTGTTGAAGATGCGCGAAGATTAACATAGGTACAACGGACCATCGCACGTTAACGTTCGGCATCAGAGGTCGAGCGATATGTATATACGTCGTTGATCTGGAAGCTTGCTAATCTAACGGTGATCGGACGCTAGACTTGCACGAAGTTTACTATGGTACGATGGGCATATTGGATTGGCTATTGAATATGTATGTGGGCCCGGGGTCAAAGGGTTATCGTAAGATTAATTTATTTAGAAGCGTTGGATATTTCTATAAAATCCGAAGGGTTAATCTTTAGACTTAAGGCTTGGGAATTCAAAAATTGTAAATATATTTATTTGTCAATTTCTTTAAAATTGATAAATAAAAATTTAAAAAAAAATTATCAAAAGCCCCATGGGATAAACTAAAAGGAATACCATTAGCGGTTCGTGGTTTTTGACTCATGGTTTTAATAAAGGCAAAACTATATAAGGAGAAGGAAAAATAGAGAACGGAGTGTGCATTGTAAGGGTTGTGAATAAAATTTCTCAAAAGAATATTTGTATGAGCGAGCTCTGTTCTTAACTAATAAATATGAAACTATGATGCACCCATGAATATAATGATCTGACGATGATGAATTTTTGGTTTGAAAGACAAACGAAATCATGAAGAACTGGTGTGAAGAAAATAAATAAATCTGGTGACCGGCAAGGTATGTCATATGGAAACTGGTGGATCCAGTATGAAAATTGATGAAACATGGTCCGCAGTGGTGCTGAGGGTCGAAGCCTTCAGATAGGGGGTTGTAGCTCCCTTCCAGTGGTAACTGGTAAACAAAAGCGGGGGTTGTAGCTCCCTTCCAGGAGAGGCTGGTAAACGAGAGAAGGATGTAGCCTTCTGCAGATGGGTGTCTGCGTGCTGGTATGAGTCTACACCAGCATAAAATTGTAAGAAGTATTCTTATAATAAATATTGAAGACTGAGATTACAGCAGCGGTGGTTTTTCTCCCGAATTGGGTTTCCACCTAAAATCCTGGTGTTCATATGTGTTGCTTATGTTTGATGGTTTGTTGTGTTATTTCTGTTCATGCTTACTGCTTATCTGATGAATGAATGATGCAATGATCTGAGTAAAAACATAATAAGATCTCTGGACATACAAGTTGGATGTAGTAATGTAACATATGGTTTTAAAAGAAAGGAAAACAACAAACTGTACAGTCAGCTCAAAATACTGATTCACCCTCTCCCGCCCCCCCCCCCCCCTCTCAGTATTTTTCCAACATTCTTCTCTTGAAGGCCATCTAAACTTACTTACATGTCAACCTTAATTGTTAAATATATAGGTAAATATACCTTCTAATATTGAAGAAATAAAGAAAGATTGGAAGCATATAATTTATTATCAAAGATATGGATTGATAACATAGGGAGACAAGATTGGCATCCTAGGATAACTTATTGGGAGAATATATTAAAATCCATAGACATACTTTTTGACCATTGATCACTCAAAAAATAATTACTAGCCATTCCTAATGCAAGAAATAAGAAACAATGATAATATACAACCCACACATGAATTCATGGAAGCTTACTTAAGTCATTATGTCTATACTATTGAGAATCACTACATTGGACTTGTATGTAACAAGCCCATACAAGAATTATCTGAGGGAAGATGTTAAAATTATCATAGTGTGATCATCAAACCCACATTATGAAATACGATTAGGTAGGATAAATGGTAATGTCTATAGATATTTAGATTTTTCCACTAATACATACAAAATAATGGTTCATTTGTGGAAGCCCATAAGAACAACAAGGATTTTTTTTTATTTTTATTTTTTGTGAAAAAGGTGTTTAAAAGAACACAATAATGAGTTGTTGGAACAAAAATAATGGTCTCCATAGATGAATAGCATCATATGGGAATGTTCATCAAATATAGGATGGAAGGGAGAGATAATAAAAGTAAATTGGAAGGGAATTGAGGCAAATGAAGTACAAGGAAAACAAGTCGAAAAAATTTGAGAGAGTGATAATGACATTGACAAACGAAGTTGTATTTGAATGAAGAACTAAAACCTCTACGCTTTTAATTTTTTAATGCCTTATATCATGTAGTAACTCATAAATTAGTAGTTATTTTTAATTTATACTTGTTGCTTCATGTAAATATTGAATGTTAATTTCTCTCTTCTCTTTTGTGATATAGGTATTGTCAATAAATTTTCCACAATAAAACAAGTTATAGTGTTTTTAGCTAAGGTGAGGAAGTTGGTAAAAGGAACTAACTCATAGTCATCATTTTGTTTATATGAAACCTTATTGTACATTTCCTAAAATATTTGTGAAAAAGGCACAACTCTCCAAGGCAATGATTGTTATACTTATTTTTATTTTATTATATCTCTTCAATCTTGATATATTTAGCAATGTATGTCATTATTATGTTATTCATACACACACAAAAATTTGGGTTGAAAATTATACATGAATCTTGGATTTAGATATTTTATACACATTAAGAAAAAAATTAAAAATATTGAAATCAAAATATGCATTGTAAAAATTCAGTATTATAATTTAAAAATTGGACTCACAATTTTGAGATCAAAATTGATACTTCTGAATTTCAAAATTCACAATTTCAAAATTGTAATTCATAATGTTAATATCAGAGTTACACACCAATAACTTTATTTTTTGTGACCATGTTGGCCATCTTCGAGAACTCTGAATTTCAAAATTCACACTTTCAAAATTGTTCATAATGTTGGTATCAGAGTTACACACCAATAACCTTATTTTATGTGACCATGTTGGCCATCTTCGAGAAGTGTTGTTTGACGAGAAGAAAAGCTAAATCCTTAATGTTTTTTTTTTCATGGAGTTCATGAGACAGTATCCCCATTAATAAACTCCCAAACTCCCAAGGCCTATTATAATTAATAGATGTGTACAAAAACTAATTTTATGATCTACAATCTTGGAAATGTTGCACTAAGTGTGGGATTTGACATCAATATCAGTGATCCAAGAGCTTGATTTGAAGTCCTGTAACATCAATTCAAAGTTTTTTTTGCATTGACAGAAGTCTACAACACACATTCGAATATTTGTGGTGGCTTTATCAAGGTCTATGCCTCTTATCCGAACTTTGTGGTGACTGGACCAAAATTCTGAAGTACATACCCAAGTTCTGCGGTGAAAGTCTGTTGCATAGATCTGATTATGTGAGACTGAGACAATGGTCCGAGATCTGTAACATATGTCCAAGGTATGTGAAGATACATTATGATTTATGTGAAATACCCTTTTGAGGAACGAAGTTGAATTTACACACTGAATCCAAACCCCGTGTTTGGTTCATTGGTTGGTCATTCAATATCCAGGTAGGTTTACACCATGTTTTATGATGCAGACAGATTGAGCTCATGGGTCGAGCTGCAAGTGACCATTGGTATAGAATGAGGGTGATTGAGATGCGGGAGGGTAGCTTAGTTTCATGTTGAGATGTAGGTTGAGTTTCCAGAGGGTAGCTCATGGGCTAAGCTACAGGCTAAGTTGCTGGAGGGTAGCTCACAGACTGAGCTTCTAGTGAGCACAGGCAGCAAATCACGAGCTGCGATGTGGACAACCATTGGTGACCACCTGCATTATCCACTAGCCAGAATGACCAAGGGACCAAGTCGAGGGGCCAATTCAAATTTACACACAAAATATATGGGTGGAAAGGGTCGTTTCATTCGAGCGAAGTAGAGAAGGTATCAATGGGAAGGTTCAAGAAGCAGTGAAGGGAGAAGGAGGGAGAAGGGGCTCAAAATAATGCTTAAATTTACACAGTAATATCAGTTCGACTTTCAATTAAACAATAAATTGTATTAATAGTCACGGAAGGGTTTTTACTGGAGACTGTAATTGTGGTTCAAATTTCAATTGAAAAAAATTGTACATTGGCATTACCATTTTGATCTCAGCCTTTCGTTGTCTCCTCTGACGGGACACTCAAATGGGTGGGTGCAATGCATCCTCTTCGTCTCACAACACAGAGCAAGGACCGAGCACAATGAAAGGAGCAAGGATCAAACACGGAGCTTCGGGAAAAAAATTGTCACTAGGAAAAAAATTTGGAGCACGGAGCAGCCATGGTTCGAGTCCTCGGAGCTCAAGGAAATGTTCATCAAGTCACGACATTGGAACTCAGCTGGAAACAAATGAATTATGCGAAATTGAACAGGTGTTTATATATATATATCCACAAAATACGCCAAACAATATATACATATATTAATGAGAGGTAGATTGTTTATAGCTTTAAATGGATGGGTGCATTGGACATTATCCCTAATCCATAACAACGATGGATGGGATGCCATTGATGTGAATTCAATGAAATGTGCACTTATCTCATGAGGTTGTAGAATATTATATAAATAGTGAAATCTAAATGTTTGTCTCATAGCTCATCATTTACTGGGAAGTTGAAAATGATCACTTGAACTTAAAGTTCACTAATATTTAATATGAAAGTTTTATAATGTATATAAAACAACTTCCTTAATATCCTCTTAGCCTTCTACACTGAACTCTAATGAATCTTTTTCTTCGCAATATTATGAGGTACATACCTCATAATGCATTGTAATAAGTTCAAAAGTAACCATGAAACTTTCATTTGAAGAAGGGGCTTACACATAAGATTCACTATGTATCATGTTATGAGACCTTATGTGATTGAAATCTTTGTAGGAAAGAATATGAATATTGTGGCAATGTACTAATTGTGGTTGAAATTATGGTAATGCATTATGTGTTCCATATTGTGTGAAGGTAATTGTCATTGGGTAATGACAACAACATCATCACCTTTTGTTGCATGAATTTAGAAAGTGGTGTGCACGTCATCATTCATATCCATAAAATGGAGAGGCCAAATTCCCCCTTTCAATTTCTTATGCCTTGCCTTTTAATAGATCTCATAATAAAAAATACGCCAACAATGCTTAAAACAAAAATGAAGAGAAAATTATGTAATATAATTTATCTATACTACATAATTTTCTCTTTGTTTTTGTTGTAAACATTGTTTATGTATTCTTTAACACACACACACACAGACAAAGATTTCAGTTGATACTAATAAAACAAGTTTTGTGTATTAAACCACTTCATGTGGATACAAATTCACACCTTTAAGATTATGGTGACCTCTATGCATGACATCCACATAAATTTCAAATATTAGTTCCCAATAGAATGTTCCAACAATGGAAACTTCTACTAAACAATCAAACACTTTCATAGTATATGAAAATATCAATGACTTCTCTTAGACATGCAAGGTAAGTTTTCATAATAAATATGGACATGTAAACCTACCTTTATGGAAAAAATAAATTGCATTTATGGTATACACCAAAATATCATCCATTTGAATGAATGAATTTATGCCAATCTTGAAAAAATGACCATCTCTCAATAAGGGAGTAACATCTAAACATGACCCCTTATAAAACCCTCACCTAATGAATACATTGGCCCCATTTAGTACAAGTCACACTATGGTAAGCTCAAGAGACTTTTGTGGCCCTCTCAAAATCGATTCACTAAAACTTGTAGATAATTAATAAAGAGAATGAAAAATAATAGAGTATAGATTCAAATGAAAACACTTTCATATTTGAAAAATATTTTCAAATACCTCTTTCTTCTTGTTCATGGTGAAGCACAATGGCGAAATCTGGGTAATCTCTCTTAATTTCAAATTCTTTATGTGAGTTGTATTTGAGTCTTGAAATCCTCCCACACTATTAATGTGTGCATCTAATATAGCCATGTCAAATTTCATTATGTATGAGCATAAACTGAAAAAAATCCAATGTTGGCCCCATTCACAGGTCACAACAGTGAATTCTTCATATGATTCGTATTTGAGTCTTAAAACCTTCCCATATCTCCAATGCATGCATCTACCATATCCATGTCAAATTGCAGTGCATATGAGAACAAACTAAAAAAAAAATCAACGTTGGCCCCATTTAGTATAGGTCACATTGCAACGAATTTAAGAGACTTTTGTGGCCCTCTCAAAATTGATTTGTTGAAACTTGAAGATAATTAATAGAGAGAATGAAAAACAATAAAGTATAGAATCAACTGATAACACTTTCAAATTTTACAAATCTCTGCAAATACCTCTTTTTCCTTGTTCATGGTGAAGCACAATGGTGAAATCTAGGTGATCTCCCTTGATTTTTGAATTATTTATGTGAGTCGTATTTAATTCTAGAAACCCTCCCACGTCGTCAATGTAGGCATCTACAATAGCCAAGTCAGATTTCAATCTGTACGAGCACAAATTGAAAAAATTCCAACATTGGCCCCATTCACATGTCACAATGGTGAATTCTTTTTGTGAGTCATATTTGAGTCTCAAAACCCTCTTATACTATCAATACATGGATATACCATATCCATGTCAAATTTCAGTCCATACGAGAAAAAAATAAAAATAAAAAAAATCAACATTGGCCTCATTTACAGGGCACACCACAGTGATCTCAACAGACTTCTGCGACCCTCGAAATTGATTCACTAAAACTTGTAGATAATTAACAGAGATAATGCAAAACAATAAAGTATAGAATCAACTGATAACACTTTTAGATTTGAAAAATCTCTGGAAATACCTCTTTCTCCTTATTCACGGTGAAGCACAATAGTGAAATTTGAGTGATCTCACTTGATTTTCGAATTCTTTCTACGAGTCGTATTTGAGTCTCAAAATCCTCCCACGCCATCAATGCATGAATCTACTATAGCCATGAAAAAATCCAGTATGTG
The DNA here is from genome assembly GCA_034641835.2 of Pinus albicaulis. Classification (NCBI taxonomy): domain Eukaryota; kingdom Viridiplantae; phylum Streptophyta; class Pinopsida; order Pinales; family Pinaceae; genus Pinus; species Pinus albicaulis. The sequence goes on from CM076572.1 coordinate 57,304,670, forward strand.
TGAGAACAAATTGAAAAAATTCTGACTTTATTACCATTCACATGTCATAATGGAGATTTCTTTTTGTGAGTTTCATTTGAGTCTCGAAACCCTCCCATACTATCAATTCATGTGTCTATGATATCCATGTCAAATATCATTGCATACAAGCACAAACTAAAAAAAAATCAACGTTGGCCCCATTCAGTAAAAGTCGCATTGTGGCTAGCTCAAGAGACTTATGCATCCCTCTCGAAATCAATTCACTAAAACTTGCATATAATTAATAGAGAGAATGAAAAACATTAAAGTATAGAATCAACTGATAACACTTTCAAATTTGAAAAATCTCTGCAAATACCTCTTTCTCCTTATTCATAGTGAAGCACAATGGTGAAATATGGGTTATGTCCCTTGATTGTCGAATTATTTTTTTCAGTGCTATTTGAGTCTTAAAACCCTCCTACATCGTTTATGCATGCATCTACTATAGCCATGTCAAATTTCAGTTTGTACGAGCATAAATTGAAAAAAATCCAACTTTGGCCCCATTCATAGGCCACAACAATGAATTATTTCTGTGAGTCGTATTTGAGTATTGAAACCCTACCATACCATAAATTCATGCATCTACTATACCCATGTCAAATTTCAGTTCATACGAGCACAAACTAAAAAAATTTCAATGTTAGCCCCATTTAGTACATGTCACACTATAGTGAGCTCAAGATACTTTGTGGCCTCTCTCGGAATCAATTATTGAAAATTACATATAATTAATAGAGAAAATGAAATAAATAAAGTATAGAATTAACTGATAACACTTGTAGATTTGAAAATTCTTTTCAAATACATACATCTCCTTGTTCATAGTGAAGCATAATGGCAAAATATGGGTGATCTCCCTTGATTTTTTAATTATTTTTGTGAGTTTTATTTGAGTCTTGAAACCAACCCACACCGTAAATTCATGCATATACTATATAAATGTTAAATTTTAGTGTTTACGAGCATAAATTGAAAATAAATCCAATGTTGGCCCCATTCAAAGGTCACAATGGTGAATTATTTATGTGAGTTTTATTTGAGTCTCGAAACCTTCCCATATCACAAATGCATGCATCTACCATACACATGTCAAATTTATGTGCATATGAGCATAAACTAAAAAAATCAACATTGGCTTGATTCACAGGTCACACTACGACGAGCTCAAGAGAATTATGTATCCCTCTCGAAATCAATTCATTGAAACTTGTAGATAATAGAGAGAATGAAAATTACAATAAAGTATACAATCAACTGATAAATTATGTCATGTATTGTTCATGACAACAAGATTGAGATTGGTGAAAATAATGAGATTCTCCATAGTAATAATCAAGCATGTTATATATAAAATACTAAAAAAACAAAAATTTAATTTAAATGAAAGAGAACAAATCAACTGAAAACGTATAAATGTATACCTCGTACATTTCAACATATCGATATATCATTAATCTTCTTCTTCATCCAACTAAACACCTATGTAATTTGGTTAAAAAATGGCATTGAACCACTCATCCATTTCAACGTCATCGTCATTGTCCTCATTTCAAATAATTATATAATCATCCATATCATAATCGTGATGAACATCAACTCCTACATTTGGTTGAACTTCTTTAGGTTTTTCATCTGGAAGCATGTCATCAAGAACATTATCTCAAACATATCCTTAACTTTTTCGACATCTTCGTGATATGACACATCATCAACTAACTAATCCTCTACATCATCATCCTCTTCAACATTATCATCTTCTTCCGCTACATTATACTCTAACAACCTTCCTCTTGGATCATATCTAACAACATATGACCTACCCACTCTACCTAGAACCTCTGAGTAAAAGACTTGTTTGCATTGGCTTGGAAGAACATAGAGATATGATCCTAGTTCAAATGACCTTATATTAACCATGGTAAATTCATTATCGTGTTGAATAACAGTTCTATCAGGATCGTGTTATTATTCGTAGCCTATGCCATTACACGTTAAAAAAAAATGATTTGAAGGAATCAAATTCACACTCAAGTATAGCATTAAAATACCCATAGTATCAATTTTCAAAGACTTGTGGACATGCCTCACTTCTAGAGGAAACATTAGTGACCTGGAAGAATGTTGATATCCCACAATCAGAGGCTTTCCTCTTTTCATCCAACTTTTTGATGTGAAATTTATGACCATTGTACCACATAGCCTTGTGGTGTTTGAACTGCAATATGCATTGTTAATTAATAAACATATTCATATTACTTTGAAAGTATCTAAAAAAAACACACATGCATTCACATTAATAATATGTTTATAAAATAACTTAATAAAATATTGCAGACCGGTGAAAATGCATGCTTGCATGTTTATCTTTCAAACAATTTGCTAAATCAATTACTCTCTATGTAAGATTGGCATATCGAGCATGACAAGCTTCTTTAACCAATGAAAACACCCCTTTCCATGATAACATACCATAGGAGTTTTTACACCTTTCAATACATGTCTTCATCCAATCAAGATTGTTTGAAATGTATAAATGTAGTGCATCCTACTCTTGACGAATTGTATCCAAAAGTCATAATTCACTAATAAATATTAGTTACCATGGTCAATATTAATAATTGATGAAAGAAAAAAAAATGTATGTTATACACAAAAATGAAAAGTCTTATAAGTATTTTTGTTAATTTGGAAGCTTAGAGACAATTAACTCCTTTGGAAAATCTTCCTCATCAAGAAAGACCCCTATTAGCCCTTGGAAGAATGTAAGTTGGTTAAGGAAAAATGTATTTTAAGGAGGAAACCCACATGTGCACAAAAGTACAGTTTGGATTTAAATATAAATTGGACACCCTTGGAAGTGTATAAATACAAGTCAAGTGGCGCTCATTTGGAAACCATCAACATGCGTCTTCTCCTCTCTCTTCTTTATTTTTGATTACATAGGTCTACGGTTGGTTCATGAAATTGGTTCACGCAGGTACAAAATCATAGGGTCTAAGATGGCACGTGTGAAGAAGGGAATTTGATCTATAGCTGCAAGGTTGGAACAAGGAATTCTTGGTTGTAGCCACTCACTTGATAGGGTTCTCCCTGCAGCTAGAGAGCAACAATTTCTCACTGCAAGGTCACTAGCTTCGTGCAACTGTGACCTAAGATATTTTTACAGTTGACCGCAGACTTTAACCATTGATTGGAAGCTTGGAAAATTTCATTTGAATCAGATCTATCTATTAGGTTCATCTCTTAGAAATTTTTTAGCTGGTTTTGGTGGATAGCCTTGTGATTGGTGAATTGGAACATTGTACTCTCTCTTTGTTGAACAATTTATGACAATATAGTAAGAAGAAGAATTTGAAAGGGGTTTCCCCCTTGTGGGGTGTTACCCTAGTCTTTGACCAAACCTTTGTGTCCTTTATTGCTCTTGATTGTCTTCTATTTTCTATTTCATTTACTTTTCTATCTACAATTTCTCTTGATAATTGAAAGAATAAATTTTTTTGAAAGACTACTAATTAAATAAAATAATTGGGCTAAAGTGATTGCAACAATGTAGAACAACAGAAAATTAGCATGGTATCAGAGATAAGGTGAATACATCCCCATGGAGACAAGAGACAAGAGAAATAATTCTTGAAATAAGCTAGGAGAGCCTCTTTGATTTGGTCAAGATGTCTACCTCTTACTTAAAGGATAATAAGGAGTTGGGGGACTCATCTAACTTTTCCTCTTGGAAAATCAAGTTGGAAGTTATAATAGATGACAATGATGTTTTGGAATATGTGAAAATGAAAGGTACCTGATCCTCCATCAAATGAATCTGTTGTTTTCAATTCCAAGTACAATAAAAGAGATGCTTCAAGGTCCAGTTACAACCAAAATTATGGCTTTAACAATAACATGTTCAACAATAGAAAAAAATTTGATGATCAAAGAAGAGGAGATGATGGAAAAATAAGGTACATATAAGGATAAGAGACACTATGGATGACTATGAAGAAGGCCATCCTCCTCAAAAGAGGTCAAGAATTTCAGGTATGAAAACAATGCAGATGCTAGTCAATATGAATATATTCCTATTTATACTAATTCTAGTTCCTCCCCTCTGAATTTGTATGATAGTTGGCTGGTAGATAGTGGGGCTTCTGGATATTTCTATGGGTACAAGGAAGTCCTCTTTAACCTGGTTGAGAGGGAGACAAGTTTGACAATCATTCTTGGAGATCCATCTACTCATCCTGTGAAGGGTTTTTGTTGTTTCATATTTCATTTGGACTTTGGTGAATCCATTCTTCTTCATGATGTGATGTACGTTCCAAGTTTAAAGAAGAATTTGGTATTTATTTCTGATTTGGAAGACAAGGGTATGAGAGTAGTGTTAATCAAAGGTAAAGTCCTCACATGACCTATGGAATCTCGCATGAGATATGCTTTCACCTTGGGATCTAGATTTGAAGGGATCTTTACAGTCAATGGAAGACCTCTTCTAGCAATGTTCCATGACATTAATCATTAAAGTGAGTTATGGCACTGAAGGTTGGCATGTCTACATTATGAAGTCCAAAAAAATTGAAGAAATTAGTCTCTAGGATGCCTGATGTTCAAGCCAATCATGATGGAGTATTTCTAAGATGTGCTTGTGGAAATAATGCAAGGGGGACATTCCCCTCTAGCAGGAAAAAGATCGATGATATTTCTTCAACATATTCAGTATGACCTATGACCCATGCATGTGCACTCTATTGGTGGGCATCTCTACTACATAAACTTTGTTGTTGAAGTCTTCTCCAGGAAAGCATGGATATACTACTTAAAGCACAAGGATGAGGGTTTTGATATGTTCAAGGACTTCAATGTGCTAATAGAAATTCAAACAGGGAAGAAGATCAAATTCTTTTGATCTGAAAATGGTGGAGATTATTTTTCAAATGAGTTAATTGAATTTTTCAAGCAAGCTGGAATCGAGAAGGAAACTATCGTACTTTACAACCCCGAGCAAAATGGAGTGGTCAAAACAAAGAACATGTCCATCGTAGAAGTTTCCTGAGATATGTTGCATGATCAAAAGTTGTCGAAATTCCTTTGGGAGAAGTTACAAATACAATGGTATATGTTAAAAATAGGGTACCTCATTAAGCATTGGAAAAAAATACTCATGAAGGAGTATTCACATGTGTGAAGCTTGACATTGGACATCTCAGGATATTTGGTTTCCCCATGTATTTGCACGTGCCGAAGGATAAGAGGAAAAATATGGAAGCCACCAAAAATAAAGGTATGTATGTTGTTTATTATGAAAATTCTAAAGCATTTATAATATACATATTTGGTGATAGGAAGATCAATTTTAGCAGGGATGTAACTTTAAATCAAGACACTGCCCTTGGAAAAACAAGATATCTTCCTCTTGTTGAGAAGAAAGGTGATGGTGACATATTAGAAGGTTCTTTTGTGTCTGAATCTAAAAAGTACATAGTTGATGATTCCATGGGGCTTATGGACCCCTTGGATCCTCTTCCAAGTGATACCCCTGGCAATAAGAGACCATTATGACTTTTTGATACTTTACAAGATGTTGAGAAATTTGTTCCTACCAAAAGGACCTTTAGAGAAATTTAGAATCCATGTTGATATCAAGGATACGTTGTCTTTATGAGAACTATGATCTAAGTTTAGCCTTCTACTTTTGAAGAAGCTATGAAAGAACAGGTTTGGAAGGATTCCATGGTCGAATAATATGAATTGATTATGAAGAATAATGTATGGAATTTTGTGTCAATACCTAAGGGAAATTTTTCTATAACTTCAAAATGGCTATATAAGATCAAACATCGAGCTGAAGGAAGCATTGAGAAGTAAAAATCAAGGTTTGTGGCTAGAGGTTTCTCCTAGAAATAAGGAGACTATTATGACGATATATTTTCTCCCATTTCCCACTACACTATTATTATATAGATTTTTTCCTTTACTGCTATCCAAGGATGGAAACTTTACCAGATGGACGTAAAGACACAATTTCTGCATGGAATACTACATGAATAAGTATATGTTGGACAACCTTAGGGATTTTAATTGAAGGACAGGAAAAATCATGTTTGCAGCTTGAAGAAATAATTATATGAAGCAAGTTCCCCGAGTCTGACAATTACCTAGTGAAACTTGGATTCGCAAGAATTAGTGTTGATCTGAACCTCTACTTCAAATTGGTCCATGGTATGCCTTTGATTTTGGTTTTATATGTTGACAATATATTCTTGACAGGTAGTGAGCCTTTAATGCTCTAGTGTAAGAGGGAGTTGGCATCTAAATTAGAAATGAAGGATCTTGGTATGATGCATTACTTTTTGGGACTAGATCTTTGGTAAAGACCTCAAGAGTTTTTCCTTTCTCAAGGAAAGTATATTGTGAAAATATTATTTGGAATGACTAAAGACATTTCCCTAGTGACACCAATGGATACAAATTTCAAGAATTTTTGTGTAGACGATGCTTGCCCTGACTTGGTGAACCCCTCTAAGTATCCACAATTGATTGGGGAATTGATGTTTCTTATGAACACTCATCTGGACATATGTTTTGGAGTGAACAAATTGATTAAACTCATGACCAATCCACATAATTCACATTGGGTTGTTGTCAAACACATTTTGAGATATTTTCATGGGACGATCAATATTGGTTTGGGATATACTTCAGGATATGTGAGACTGCATGGATAAATTGATGTTGATTGGGTTGGAAACATTATTGACAGGAAGAGCACATCCATGTTTTTCTTTGGGCTGGGATATGTTATGATATCTTGGATGATAAGGAAAAAAAATTTTGTGGATTTCAGTACGACAAGGGTAGAGTATATTTCTACTAGCATGGCTATCTATGAGATAGTTTGGTTGAGGAAGCTCTTTGGCGATTTATTTGAGAAGGTCATAGATACAACAGTGATATATTGTGATAACAAGAGTTGGATGTAATTGGCAGATAATATTATGTTTCATGATAATTTCAAGCACATTGAGATAAAATATCATTACATACATGACATGGTGCAGAGAGGAGTTGTGAGACTCTGTCATATTTTGACTGATAAGAAGATTGCAAACATACTCACCAAGGCTTTGTCGAAAGGGAAGTTCTTGGTATTTAGAGAGTAGCTTGGACTGATGGATGTGACCTTCCTTGGTAAGGGTCCCAGCTAAGTGAGGAAATTAAGTAATGATCTTCCCCCCTGTCTAAGCTCCCAGGGTGAGGAATTGAGCTGAAGATCTCATAGATGTGTTGGAACTCATGGATAATAGGTGTGATTGATCCTTACCTCATAGTAAGTGTGTATTTCCCTTATTGTCATCTCAGGGCATGTTTTTTCCTTACCTCATGGTAAGTGTGTATCGGCCCCTACAAATTTTACCCTAGTATGTATCCTACCCACAAGTTGGGCTTGTTGGGATTGTTCCCCCCCATCTAGCCAATGGGTTAAGAAGATGACTTTGGTGTGTATAGGGTAAGTGTGTATCTCCCCAAAGTTCCTTGGGTTGTGTCTGATTGTTACCGTGTATGGAAAGTGAGTATATCCTCCCAAGATATTGGATTCAAGTGTTCTACCACTTGACTCTTTAGGCTCTTGATGGGAAGATCAACAGATGATAGGATATTTGTAATCCTTACCTCATAGTAAGTTGTATCTTGCCTATTATCCTTGGATAGTCAATTGATTTGGGTTCCCATTCGATGTGGGTTGAGTTGAAACTCCCCTATGATGATTTGTTAGATAAAGGGTGGTAGCTTGATCTCCCCTATGATGTCAAATTCTTCTTTTGTTAGATTCGAGAGTGTTCAGCAAATGAGCAGAGATGAGTTGTGATGGAATTTATTGATGATGAAATATTTTGTGATGGGATATATGTTGCAATTGGTAATTTCTCCTGGATGAGAGGGAGTGTTAATTTGTAATATCAGGGGAAAATTCCCTCCTTTGGGCAGTCTTCCTCATCAAGAAATACCCCTCCTATCCCTTGGAAGAATTTAATTTGGTTAAGGAAAAATGTATTTTTAAGGAGGAAACCCACATGTGGAAAAAATTACAGGTCGAATTTAAAGATAAATTTGACACCGTTGGAAGCATATCAATACAAGTCAAGTGAACCTAATTTGGAAATATTAACATGGATGTTCTTCTCAGTCTTATTTTTTTTTGGCTCCCACAGTTCTGAGGTTGGTTCAGAAAATTGGTTTGTACATGTCCAACATTGTAGGATCCTATCTCGCACGTGTGAAGAAGAGAATTGTGTTTGTAGCCACAGGATTGGAACAAGGAATTCTCATCTCGTTTGTAGTTGATTGCTTGATTGGGTGATCCATGTCTATGAAGAGCTACAACTGCTTGCATGGTCACTAGCTTAATACGGTTGTGACCTAATATATTTTGAAACTTGACCACATACTTAGAATTTTTTACTATAGAATTGGAAACTCTTATTTGAATCATATCCATCTATTGGGCTCATCTCTTGGATATTATTTGGTTCTTTTTTATGGATATTCTTGTGATTGGTGAATTGCAACATTGTAATCTCTCTTTGTTGAACATTTTATGAAAATCTAATAAGAATAATAATTTGAAAGGTGTTTCCCCCTTGTGGGGTTTTTCCATGGTATTTGACCAACTCCTTGCGTCTCTTATTGCTCTTGATTGTCTTCTACTATCTATTGAATTTATTTTTATATCTAGAATTTCTCTTGATAATTGGAAGAATAAATTGTGTTGAAAGATTGCTAATTAAAGAAAATAATTAGTCCAGTGTGATTGTAACAACATAGAATAAAGGAAAATTAACACTTACAAAATGTCTTATAAATATCCATGTAAAATATTTAATTGTGTCTCACTTTCTTCATTCTACCTTTCCCTAATAAGTCCCCTCCAATTTGTTTGATGGATTTCACATCCCAAATGTAATCCACATGCATATTCAATGCTAATATAAGAAGATATTGGGTAATATACAACATGGATTGATATGCCATATATCCATCCACCATAGAACCCTTAGGATGTGCTCTTTGTCTAACTAAAGCCTTCAATAATTTAAAGTGCCTCTCCACCATGACCATGTGTGTACAGGTTCACACAATTCATTCTCCTCAAAGTGGTGTATGAGGTAGTGTTTTTATGCATTTAAAAATGTCAGAGGTAGATACTTTTTCATTTCACACATTAGTTGAGGAATTTCTCTCTTCCAGTGCTTCATATCAACTTTGTGTGTTTCTTTCAATGACAACCATCTACAGATGATGCAAGAAAATAGCATGTTTCAACAAAATATAATATATTACATTACAAGTAAAAAACATGTCATTAACTTGATCAACAACTAATTGAAAAAACACTCGGCGTATAAATCACTACTTACCTCATGTATTTTCCAAGATCATATATATATTGTTTGACATTGATGTTGAATTTTACTGGGAGAGTTAGAGGTAGAACATATTGTAACCATAAAAATGAATCGTTATTTATTTAATCAAAATTAGAAAAAAAAAAACATAAAGATGTATATATACCAATTTAGAAATATATATAAAAAAATAATTACCTTAATGAAGGTATGTCAATCATGTGTTTCTGCCCCACCAAATTCACCTTTATTTCTTAAGATATTATTTATGTTTGAAGAAAATCATGTGGGAAATTAAATTCTTTGAATGACCTCTTTTAGATCATCACTTTTCTTCTCTGTTAATAACCATGGGAGGTTGTTTCGGTCTCTTGAAATTCATTGTATCAAAAAATGAGATATTTTTTGGTTCTCATAGTATGGAAACCTCATGAATTAAGCAGGAAAATTTTTCATTCCTCATGGAAGCCCATGTCCTTCATGATGCTTTATGTTATATTCCAACTTCCATAGGTGAGGCGTCATTCTTCGTTGTTTTAATCTAGTATCTGCTTTCCCATTGAAAAGATGCTTTTATGATAGCACGATACTTATGGTTCTTAGAGAGGAAATGTCTATACTCTTCAAACACCTCCTTTCCTAAACTTGTTGAACGAAGAGATTTCATCTTAGGACCACAAACTAGACATGCAAATTTACCTTTTGTTTGAAGGCCTGCAAGAGATGGATTAATGTCAATTAATATAAACAAATGGATTATTTAAATGCATGCATGATATGAGCTAATGAAATAATTATATACTATTAAAGTGTAATAGAACGTTACATACTACAAAAATGTGTTAGTCCCTCGGCATCATGGATAGTCCATACAAGTATTCCATGGAATTGAAATTATCTCTCCCCTATTGGTTTATAGATGTCATGCATAGTGATGTCGGCCCGTAACTTCATTAACTTGTTGATAAGAGGCTCGATATATACATTCATATATTTACATTGGTACTCCCATAATTGTTTGAAATTACACATAATTACTGCCATGATATGTACATATAAGTAAATAAATAAATATATCATATTATGCAATAAACAAGACAAATGAAAATTTTGCAATTTTCAAAAATTTAATGTAAATAAATACTTGGAAAAATCATTGTCAACATAATGTGCTCCACCTTGATTGACATCCAAGGAGAAGGTTATTGTTGATAACAAAAATTGACTACAATGAGTAAATAGACTTGATCTCTCTAAATGGATTAACACCATTAGTTTCCAATGAAAGCCTAACATTATGAGGCTCATCTTTAAAATAAAACCATTTTTCCTCAATTTTCCTAAATGCATAACCATCTGCAGGCATTCAAAGAAAGCTATCTCCACTTATTTTCTGTGTATGGTAATCCATAAAATGTGTTATGCTTCGACACTTGAAAAATCACTACAAACGCGGAATTATGGGAATATGACAAAGAACATTTTGAGGCACATTTTTTTTTATTTTATCATTTTGATATCTATTGTTGTCGCATTTTGAGAAAAAAAAAATCGATGCATGTTTTCCATAATATATAATATTATCATTAGGACATGAATCTATAATTTGATACTCCATTCCAATTTCTTTCATAGAAGTATATAAATCTCGGTATGTGAAAGATCACTTAAAGTTTGGCAATGGTAACATAAATTCACCTAACAATCTAGTACAAAAAAAATCACTAGTTAGTGCAAAGAATATTAATCATAAATATTGCATTCTTATTTTACACATTAATGAACACTAAAAAAACAAAAAATAAACCTTTCATGTGATGAAACATATTACATTGTACCTTAGGATTTGTGTCATACGAGTGTTTTACAAACCATTCAAAACCTTTAAGTTCACCAAAAATAATGTAGCAAAGAGAATATTTGCTTTTAAGCCTGCATAAAGTGGTGTCGTTGCCTTTGGTAGCACAAGTTCATCATCACAAATAACATCATCATTCTCATCACCAAACAAGTCTTGGATATATTCATTTGTCCCATCATCTTAAACTATGTTATTATTTCCGTCTTCTTCCATAAGATCATTATCGTAATCTTCCATATTCACTCCATGTTCCTCAACTAATAGAACATAATTTCTAGTACTGCTACTTGGTGCATTCAGATCACAATACCTAGGGTGCCACCTTGAATTTATAATAATTACAAACTATCATGTAAAATTAGTCTGCATATAAAATATTATAACAATAAAAAAAAACTATAAATATAATTAATATAAAGAAAATATATACAATGATTCATAAAATATAGCTTACCATCAGACAATATTTGTTCCCCCATTCAATGTGTCCATTCTTCCTACAATGTCTATCAATTGTTTCATATGAAAATCTCCATGAACCTCTACACCCACAAACTTTCCAAGGGAAATAAAATTTCACATCCTTGACCCCTAGGTGATTAGTTCCCCATCTAATGTTTTTTTGACATTCTTCCCAACCACAAAACAATTATATAAAACAAAATTTGTCTTTCGTTCGCGAAAAAGACCTTATAACCTTTCAGAACTATTATTGTTATAGCAAATATGTTGCAACATCTATTACCTACATGATATTTATATATGTATTTATCATCGCAATTGCAATGTCAGATGACTAGTCAAAGTCAAAGATGAACATCAAACAAACAATCAAATTGACATTGGAATGAAAAAGCCATCTGTCGTCGCAATTGAGATGATAGATGTTGTTCGTCGCAATTCTGACTCCTAAAATTCGCAATCACAATTATGATAAATGACATTTTTCATCACAATTGATACGACCTAGAAATTGTCTATCACAATTATGACACCATAATTGCGACGAACACAGGGACTTTACACTACCAAAACTAAAAAAAAAAAAAATTCTTGACCTTTTCGATATTATATGCCATACCATTGGACTATTTCAGCGTAATTTAGTCCTATATGTAGTAGTGGTTGCAATATTGTGGTTGTTACAGAGCGACACTACTCTATTGTCACACTCTTTCTACTAGGTGAGTGCAACACTTGCTGCAAGTTTCCCACTTAGCGCCGCGACACTCTCATGTAGGTTTCAAAAAGAAATCCACAAGACTAATCCAAAGAAATTTCCCATGGTAAAGCAAGACAATGATTGGATTGACTTGGCCCTCGAATATGTAAACCATTTTGTGTTGATTTAATCACTAAGCTTGTGAGAACGCATTGATTTTTTTGGTTACGGTGTTAGTGTCACATTGATCTGGTCCTTAAAGTAATGATGGATTTGGTCATGGATTAATTGTTTGATTTAGTCCTGATGGTATGGATTTCATTAATTGTTTTGTTAGTGGTCAATCATAGTTACATGGATTTGGTCTAATTTAATATTTGAGAAATTAGTTTAAATGACCAAGTCATGGATGGAATTTTGGTTAGGAAGTTATTAGAAGGTTGCATATGGAGTAAGTTGGAGTATCTTATGAGGATATATTTGGTGATCGATGTGTGAGATATTGTAATGTGTGCATGGATGTGGAGATACTGAAAATCCATGGAGGATTATTACATGTTGTGTGATTAATTTGAGAGTGATTGATGTGAGATTTTGTTGGGTTGTGTGCATAGACAGACCGTATATATTCATATATGTGCATATAATAGAGATGAAGGCCCGTGATGGAGAGTGAATAGTGTCACAGATCAAATCTTGTCTACATCAAACAATGAATATATTCTCTTGTAGAAGAATGATTGGACAAATACAAAGAATCACCTTCGCATGCCACCTATATTAAACCCATTTTTATAGCGTAGTACATGCAAAGTGAGGACAATTGATGGCAGAACATAGTTTCTTTGTTACGTTGTTTATGGATAATTGTGTTGTTGCAGGGGTAAATAAATTTAGTTTTCGAGTATATTGTTTTGTTGCTTGTAGCAAAGAGTAGACTTGTGAATTGTGTTTTTGGAAATGTATGAGTCATGAATCCATGTATACTCTGTTATGAGTTTTGTAGTATTGTGGAGAGAAAGAGTAGTTTTTGTTGAGAGGTTGAGTAGTGTGAGTTTGTTGTTGTTGTTGATAGTGAAAAGATTTTCTTGCGTTGTATTATCATAGACCTCATGTATTGATGTTTCTAGTTTTGATTGAGTGATTATGTGTGATGGTTTTGGTTCATTGAGTGTGGGAGAATAGAGGAGTTGAGTGGAGTTTTTGTGTGTAGTGGTTTTTTTAATGCAAAATTTGCATTCCTGAGAGATATTATATGTCAATTTGTATTTATTTGATGAGCATAGAGTTTATAATGGGTCCATTGTGAAAATAGGATGAAACATCAGCTATGATGTTTGTCTTGTATTTTAGTGGGATCTCATTTGGAAATGGATACATTAGGGGAATTTTGAGGTCTAAAATGGGCCTCCTAAGGAAATTATAAAACAATAGTGGAAATAATAAAATAATATTAGATCACATCATCAAATTTTAGATGGAAAAAAGAAAAAACTATTTTTTCAACTTGTATTTTCAATTTATCTCCCTATAGGTTTACTCAAATTTCGAGTGGAAACACTCGTTGGATTCATAATTTTATTCCTCATCCAAGGAGTACCCATGTTGCATAATTTCGATGGACCCTGCTATACAAAAAATGATAAATACATGAAAAACATGAAAAACATGATTGGAATCATGTTTTTCATGTATTTCTCATTTTTCGTGTAGCAAGGTCCATCGAAACTATACAACACAGGCACTTCTTTGATGGTGAATTAAATTTTGCATCCAGCAAGTACTCCTGCTCAAAATTTGAGTAAAATGTTAGGGACATAAGTTGAAAAAATAGTTTTATTATATTATTTTTTTTTTCTTTTACTTTTTTACTCCAAAAATGGTAAATCATCCCCCATGGTTGACGTCATAATCTTGAATCCTATTGCTTCTTTTAAAGTTTATTTTGGTTGTACATTTTTCTTAGGAGGCTCATTTTAGACCTCAAAATTTCTCTAATGAAATGTGATCCATAGGAGCTTGAAGGCCGAGGCCTTCAGTGGGAAAGTAGTGGCTTTCCTACAGGTAGTGGCTTGTTGATACAAAAGTGGTGGCATCCCATTAGGGTAATTTTGAGGTCTAAAATGGGCCTCCAAAGGAAATGATAAAATAATAGTGAAAATAATAAAATAATATTAGATTACATCATCAAATTTTAGAGGGAAAAAAGAAAAAACTATTTTTTAACCTCTTATTTTCAACTTATCTCCCTATGGGTTTACTCAAATTTCGAGCGGAGACAATCGTTGGATGCATAATTTTATTCCTAATCCAAATAGTACCCATGTTTCATACTTTCGATGGACCCTGCTACACAAAAAATGAGAAATACATGAAAAACGTGATTGTAATCACGTTTTTTTCATGTATTTCTCATTTTTCGTATAACAGGGTCCATCAGAAGTATGCAACATGGGTGCCCCTTGGATGAGGAATTAAATTTTGCATCCAACGAGTACTCCCACTCAAAATTTGAGTAAAACCTTAGGGAGATAAGTTGAAAATGCAAGTTGAAAAATTAGTTTTATTATTTTATTATTTTTTAATCTTTTTACTTTTTACCCCAAAAATGGTAAATCATCCCCCATGCTTGAAATCATCATCTTGAATCCTATTGGTTCTTATAAATTCTATTATGGTTGTATATTTTTCTTAAGAGGTCCATTTTAGACCTCAAAAGTTCTCTAATGCTTTGGGCTGTGCCTTGAGAACTTGGGAGTGGTGTGAAAATTCAGTGACCCCGAACCTATTGCAGCAACTGATATTGTTTCTTATATTTGTTAAATACATTAAACAAATTGTTTACTGTGTGCTACACCAAAATATCTAAACAAATACATTGCAACCTTCACAAAACAAACATTATGGAAGAAAAATAAACGTTGGAAGAAATAGATGCACACACACAATATGACACCGTTATTTTGGGACTATGTCCCCGAAAAAAAAAAAAAAAAACTGGTGCAACAACTGAGGGTTTTAATATTAAGTAGTAGTGAATCTGAGTACAATCTATACATGCTTAATTTTGCAATCCAAAGCAAAGAAATAACTGGAAATAAACTAGTGAGAAATTTTATCACTCCAAAAGAGACATTGACCTCAAATTGAATTGAGCAGCTCCTTGTTCCCTCTGCGCAGTCACTACGTTAGCCTACACAATTATTGTGTCCCTAAATATTGGAACAACGTATCCTATTACTGTCTCTGCAGTTGTTGTCCGGAATACTAATGCTCTTTGCCTCCTGACCCTCTACCCAAATTTTGGCTCAAAATATCTCCTGCTCCCCAACAAATACAAAATCTCCCAAAGAAACCTTTGTGTTGCATCTATGCTACCTCTCTATGGAAATCACTACCTCTATGCAATGTACTCACCAGAACTAGAAAATCTTCCTCCGGCCTCACTATCTTTTCCCCTCTCTCACTTCTTTGACTTACTAAATCACCTCCGAAAATTGGATGTTGCTACTCTAGAGATCAATTTACAAGCAAAATACAATGCTCAATTGATTTGGTGTATCTTCTCCAAGCCCCATCGAGTTCTTCTTATAATCCTTCGTTGATATTTCAACGACCATGATTAAATATTAATCTTTGGAAAGGATTAACTAGAAATATATCCATGCACTTTTCTAGACCATTCTCACCATGAATTAATTAATTGCTTTTAAATAATCATATTTCTGAAGTTTACACTTAGGAAATATTGAAAACTGACTAAATAATTTAATTAAGTCATCTCTAGGTGGAATTTCCAGAAACTATTTCTGGGCATTGGAGAATACATGTGTTCTAGCCTCTATACCAAATCTCATGGCTAGAACACATCTGATGCTACAAAAACTAACACTCCCTCTTAGCGAGGAAAGTGTTCTAATACTGCAATTACTGCCACAATACACTGCCTCTGCACCATCTCTTGTCACATTGCTAATGTCTGGCTATTTCTTCCCACCAAACACTGCATAACTCTGATATGTGTTGCATTTGTGCCACTGCTAACCCTGATGAACTGTTGCCAACACTGTGTTGAAAATGCAACAAGATGATGGAGCTTAGTGAAATGAAGTCGCCTTCACTAAGTGGGCCCGCAGGCTATTTTTGGCGCAAAGTCTATTTTTAGACATATGGAGCATGGTCTGGGAGTTGCAGTATGCTATTCTTGGAGTATTGGTCGAGTTGGTAAAAATAGATGGACCTTTATTTTTAGACATTTAGGTCGAAGTCTATTTTTAGACTGCCTGTCTAAAAATAGGTCAATTAAATATTATTAGCCCTTAATAATATTTGGACTCTAAAATTTAGTTTATTCTCTTACAGCACTTTAGTTGGAGCTACGGATGTGGCCCATGCATCTGACAGAAGGAATTACGCTATTCCTTGGGGTTTGGTGAGCTCATGCATGGTTGACTTCAGTTAGGACTTCAGTGGCAGAAGTTTGGTGGAGTTGATGGGACAGTTGGTGGAGTTGTGTTCGGTTTAACTTAGTTGAACTAGTTGTGATTAGTTTAACTAGCTAATAAACTAGTAATGAGTGGAGTGAATTAAATATTATTTAATTCACTAATTATTAACTCATTATTCAACTCAAGAACACATCAGTTCACTACAGTGCATGGACAGTTCAGTGGAGACCAGTGGAAGAGGTAGATGAAAGGGTGAGTTTGTTATTAGTTGCGACAACAGTTGTGCATGAGATTTGCACAAGCATTGGAGGAGATTGCCAATGATGATTGCGCAGTTGGAGCCAGTGAGATTCGAACTTGGATCTCTCATTACACCAGCCTTGATTGCGCAATAGAGGCAGGCAATTAGTGGATGAGTTTTGAACCCTTGACTTGTTCAAAACCAAGCTAGTTTGTGTGTAACCTTTGGAGACAGTACTGAGTACTTGTGAGGAGTATTGTACTGAGATTGTTACATGTTCTCTTCCATCTTAATATACAAAATAGCTGGGGGTTTTCATCTATAAGCTTTCCCCATACATACTGTGTAATGTGTGTGATGTTTTGATGATTTTTTGATCGCATACCGCTTGTTTTATTTCCGCATGTGTGATGATCTGAGTGGAAGAGATTATGTGTTGCATATGAATTTGAATTGATATGTGATCAGGATAATCTCGGTGGATAAATATCATTATTCAGCAAATTTCTACATGGTATCGGAGCTATTGAAGCAGAGATTGATCATCACAGTGATTACAAACTTATTTCGGTAGACAGAGTCTGCATGCGGGCCAGGTAGCCTCTGGATCCATCCTTTCCTTGAAAGGTGATATATCCAGTAAACGCCCCTTGCAGTCGATCTCTGTGCTAGAAATAATTTGTTCTCACAGATCTAGAGCGGTTGAGCTTTGAGGTGGAATTCGAATTTTGCAGCAGTTTTGTTTTCTTGGTGTCGGAGTTGAAAATGTCTTTCAACGGTTTGCGACTCGAATATGCTCTTGAAGGCAGTTTGAATTATGTTGCATGGAAGGATCGCATGGAGGCAGTATTAGAAGATAATGGACTGAAGGAGTTCGTAGATATGGATGTCCAAAAGCCCACTGATCCTGCTGAAGTCGAGGCTTGGCAAAAGAAGATGGCGAAATGTCGAAGGATTCTGTTGGAGGGCGTGAAGGATCACATTGTATCCAGCCTGCATGGAAAAGCTTCTCCATATTTGATGTGGAAAGCATTGACAGATCTATTCTAGAGTAAGAGCGACCAAAGGAAGCTGGCGCTCAAGGATAAGCTCAGAAACATTAAGATGGAGAAAGGCAACAGTATCGCCAAATACCTCACTAAGTTCACTCAATGCAGAGATGAGCTGGGAAGTGTGGGGGTGACTGTCGAAGAAGAGGATATGGTAGACCTGGCTCTCCTTGGTCTTCCGAAAAGTTGGCATGCATATCAAGATAGTGTCAATGGTCGGGAGAAGTTGCTGGGATGGGATCGACTTTGGGCGGATCTCATGCAAGAGGAGATAAGGAGGACTACCAGGGACGGATCTTCATCAAAGGTATCTGATGAAGAAAATTGTGCTTTGGCTGCCAAAGCAAAGAAGGGGAAGAGCAAGAAATATTCTCAGTCTGGTGCGAAAGGCAAGAAGCAAGACATGTCCAAGGTGAAGTGTTTTCACTGTCACCAGCACGGACACTATGCCACAAATTGTCCGCAGAAGAAGAAAAATAAGAAGGCTGCTGGATCTGCAGCGGGAGAGGCATTGGCTTCTCAATTCAAACTGGATTTTTCGCTGATCGCATGCTTGGTTTCAAGTGTGGTGGGATCAGTTTGGTTCTTGGACAGTGGTGCGTCATTTCACATGACCAGAGATTGAGATCTGTTTTCAGATCTGGAGGAAAAAGAAAATGGAGTGCACATCGAGATGGGCGATGATGGTAGATACAGTGCGACTGGTATCGGTACCATTTCCTTTGAGAGGGAGTCTGGTAAACCTTTCATATTGAAGGAAGTTTTGCATGTCCCAGGATTGATGAAGAACCTGATCTCTGTGGTGATGTTGGAAGACAAAGGGTATGATGTGGTCTTCAGCGAAGGAAAAGCTTTCCTGCGCAGTAAGACAACTGGAGAGACTCGGAAGATAGGGGTTCGAGTCAAGAACCTTTATCAGTTGCAAGTAGATGGCTGCGCAGCAATGGCATGCAAAGTGGGAGAAGTGGTGAGCCCGGATGATGAGGGCGAACTGTGGCACCGGAGATTGGGCCACCTTCACCATGGAGCCTTGAAGATACTACAGCAGATTTCTACTGGGCTTCCTAAGGGCACTCTTGCACAGTCAGATCAGTGCAAGGGGTGTACCTTGGGGAAGTATGTGAAAGCCACCTTTCACGAGAAGGAGAAGTTGTGCCACTATCAGATTCTTGATAGATTTCATACGTAATTTGTGTGGTCCTTCGCAGCTTCGATGTGAAAAGCAAGTAGTCGTGGCGTGATCTTTGTTGATGATTTCTCTCTATGCTAGATCTTCTTCATGTAGAAGAAGAGCGAGACATACTCTAAGTTCGTGAGTTCAAAGACCGGGGTCGAGAAGGAATCGGAAGAAGGTGAAGGTCTTAGGATGAGACAGGGTAAATTCATCTCGCTAAATTCATCTATTTCAGCCGCGTGCTGATTCCGAGAGCTCATCGCACCCCATAACCTACGCGAACGGGGTGGCCGAGCGAAGAATAGAACGATCGTGGGTGCTGCACGGGCGATGTTGCATGATCAGGGCCTACCCCTTCACTTGTGGGCTGAGGCATGCAATACAACAGTATATGTGTAGAACCGTTGTCCTCACAAGGTTCTTGGCATGAGTACACTGGAGGAGGCGTTTTCTGGTAAGAGACCTGACATTTCTCATTTGAGGATTTTTGGTTCACCTGTCTACATGCATGTGACAAAGGACGCCAGAAAGAAGCTGGATCCGACCGCAGAGGTTGGAATATTTGTGGGGTACACTGATATACCTCACAACTATCGGGTGTATGTGCCAGACAGTCACAAGACTGTTATGCGACGGGATATCAAGTTTCAGGAGGAGAAAGCCATGCAGTGTTCGCTTGAGAGGGAGCCACATTTGCATGCAGATGAGGAGCTATTAGTTCCTAAGGAGGAGCTTCCAGATGTGGATCAGCCACAAGAGGAAGTTCAGGAGGTGGAAGAGACCACCCATGTAGTGCCAACCATCAGAGGGCGCAAGCGCACTACAGAAGCTGAGCGACTGGCTCGAGATGCAGAGAAGGTTGTAGGACCACCTACAACACAGCGCAAACAGAGGCAGTCACCGGATCGGTACACTAGATACATGGCTCTTATGAGTCAATGTGTCGTGACTCGAGTCATCCCTCTTTTGAGGAAGTCAGGAGGAGTTTGGATGGGTGGGGACATGCCATGATCAAGAATATGATTCTGGTCGTCGAAATGCGTGCATGGGAGATTGTCCCGCGACCGGAGGGGAAATCAGTGGTGGGTTCGCGATGGATCTACAAAGTGAAGCAGGCGGCTGACAGGAGTGTGGATAAGTACAAGGTAAGATTTGTTTCCCGTGGCTTCTCACAGATCGAGGGGATCGATTATGAGGAGACCTTTGCACTTGTCGCAAGGTACTCTCCCATATGGACGATCCTAGCTCTCTCAGCGCAGATGGGGTGGCACATCCATCAGATGCATGTGAAGACTGCGTTCCTCAACGGAGTCATTGAGGAGGAGGTGTACATAGAGCAGCTCGAAGGTTTCGAGATCTTCACAGTTAGATTCGCATGTGTGCCGACCAAGAGAGCACCGTACGGCCGAAACAAGCACCTAGCAAGCTGTGTACAACCATCGACGCTATTTCAACGGCTTGGATTTTCCAAGAGTGAGGTGCGTATCCCAACTCCACCGCCGTATCAGGTAGGTAGCCGCCCACTTCATTTTGTACCGTATGTAGAAGATCTAATTTTTGACGGTGAAAAGTCAGTTGATACTTTCATGCAAGGAGGATCTGCTAGAGTTTTAGAGGAAGGACTCGTCCTCTTCATTATTTCGGGATTGAGATTGGTGTACAGTGATAATCGTTTGTTTCTCAGGGTAAGTATGCCCGGGAGATACTGGAGAAGTTCAACATGCATGGCTGCAAGCCTGTTGATACTCCTCTTCCCGGAGGTTGGAGGAAGGAGGATGCTACTTCAGCGGAAGTAGTGGATGCCACTGTTTATCGACAGTTGGTGGGGTCGCTTATGTATCTGGTCAATACACGACCCGACATATGCTATGTTGTTAACCAGCTTTCACAAGCTATGGTTAAGCCTACCAAGATCTACTGGAAGGCAGGAAAGCATGTATTGAGATATCTCAGAGGCACATCGGGATATGGATTATGGTACAGACAGTTGGATGAGGTGAAGCTGTGTGGCTTCACGGATGCAGATTGGGCAGGGAGCCCAACGAACCGGAAGATCACATCTGGAGGTATCTTCAACATTGGATCGATAGAAGTTTCTTGGTACAGTAGGAAACAGAGATCCGTGGCACTCAGTTCAGTAGAGGCCGAGTACATGGCAGCTATCTTGGCTGCATGCAAGGCTATTTGGATGAGGAAGATCCTCGTCGGATTGTTCGGGTCGCATTTGGAGCCTACTGTGATTTATTGTGATAACCAGAGTTGCATTAAACTCTCGGCTAATCCAGTATTTCATGATAGATCCAAACACATCGACATCAGGTACCATCATATCAGAGATTGTGTGTAGCGGAGAATCATGTTACTTTCATATATTCCCACGGAGGATCAGGATGCTGACATCTTAACAAAGGCGCTCACCAGGAGAAAATTCAAATTCCACAGAGGCAGGATAGGGGTTGGAGATAATCCATATCTTGTTGAGATGGAGTGTTGAAAATTCAACAAGATGATGGAGCTTAGTGAAATGATGTGGCCTTCATTAAGTGCGCCCGTAGGCTATTTTTGGCGCAAATGATGCAGACTATGTCTATTTTTAGACATATAGAGCATGGTCTAGGAGTTGCAGTATGCTATTCTTGGATGATTGGTCCAATTGGTAAAAATAGATGGACCTCTATTTTTAGACATACAGGTCGAAGTCTATTTTTAGACTGCCTGTCTAAAAATAGGCCAATCAAATATTATTAGCCCTTAATAACATTTGGACTCAAACTCATTTAGGAGCTTACAAAGACTTCATTGGAGCGTGAATGTGGCCCAGTGCGCATCCTCCAGGTATAAACTTGAGGTATTCCCTTGGGGTTGCAGTATCGTGACATGTTGCTGACTTCAAAGAAATTCCAAAAGTGTTTGGTGGAGTTGATGGGACAGTTGGTGGAGTTGTGTTCGGTTTAACTTAGTTGAACTAGTTGTGATTAGTTTAACTAGCTAATCAACTAGTAATGAGTGGAGTGAATTAAATATTATTTAATTAACTAATTATTAACTCATGATTCAACTCAAGAACACATCAGTTCACTACAGTGCATGGACATTTCAGTGGAGACCAGTGGAAGAGGTAGATGAAAGGGTGAGTTTGCTATTAGTTGCGACAGCAGTTGTGCATGAGATTTGCACAAGCATTGGAGGAGATTGCCAATGATGATTGCGCAGTTGGAGCCAGTGATATTCGAACTTGGATCTCTCATTACACCAGCCTTGATTGCGCAATAGAGGCAGGCAATTAGTGGATGAGTTTTGAACCCTTGACTTGTTCAAAACCAAGCTAGTTTGCGTGTAACCTTTGGAGACAGTACTGAGTACTTGTGAGGAGTATTGTATTGAGATTGTTACATGTTCTCCTCCATATTAATATACAAAATAGCTGGGGGTTTTCAGCTATAAGCTTTCCCCATACATACTGTGTAATGTGTGTGATGGTTTGATGATCTTTTGATCGCATACCGCTTGTTTATTTCCGCATGTGTGATGATCTGAGTAGAAGATATTATGTGTTGCATATGAATTCGAATTAGTATGTGATCGGGATAATCTCGGTGGATAAATCTTCATTATTCAGCAAATTTCTACACACTGCAGCTGCACTACAACTATGTTGTTACTTCTACTACAACATTTGCAACTCCCTCTCAGTTGTTGTTGCTGCAACTGCAACATCCGTAGTTGAGAGCTATCCAAAACATTTAACCATCCATTTTCATTCTAATGCATCTGTCACTAGAGTCCTGACTGCTACTAGTCTCTGTGTTGTCACTGAAGCCTTTGTGTTGCTACTAACTCTAGAAATGTGCTAGCTACACCGCTTTCAACTCTGCATTGTGCTTCCCAATATCTTACCACTACTAGCCATTGCATTTGTCACGCTGGCATCTTACTGCACCAAATACCACTGGTCTGTCCTGCTACTATGTATTGTGGGCTCTCGTAGAAAGGTATTGATTCAAGAAGTGGACCTCCTCAAGAATCTTGCCCATCTTGTAGCGCTCCGGGGCTACGAAATCAAGTCACCCACTTCACTCCTGTAGGGATGTCTACAATCATGGAAAAATATTCCTCGAGCCTGGAGGAAAACATATCGATCTTCACGAAAGTAGCCTATTGGTCCTGCTTCTCCTCCTTGTCCTTATTTCTGAGAGGACATTGATTTTTGTAGTGGCCTAGCTCGCCACACTTGGAGCAATTGACCTTTGAAAGTTCCTTTTTCTTTCTACACTACTCATGTTGCCCCTTTGATGTGAGGGCCACATTATCCTCTTGCTTCACCACTTTTGTCCCACTGTTGTTGTTGTTGCCACTGATGGTTCTCTTCACCAAATCTCCCCTCATCTCCTCCTGCTGCAAATCAGCCCACATCTTGTCCCACTCTGGAAACTTGGCTCTGATACCATGTGAAAATTCAGTGACCTCAAATCCTATTGCAGCAACTAATATTGTTTCTTCTATTTTTTAAATAAATTAAATAAATTATTTGTTATGTGCTATGGAAAATATCGAAAAAAATACACTGCAACCTTCACAAACAAATATTACGAAAGAAAAATAAACACTGGAATAAATCGATGCAAACACAATATTACACCGTTATTTTTAGACCAAGTCCGCAGAAAAACACAACTCGGGAAAACCGGTGCAGTAGCTGAGGGTTTTAATATTAAGCAGTAGTGAATCTGATTATAATCTATGGATGCTTAATCTAGCAATCCAAAACAGAGAAATAACTGGCTATAAAACTAGGGAGAAATTTTCTCACTCCACAGGCAATCTTACACTGACCTCAACTCGAATTGAGTTGCTCCTTTCTCACTTTGCGTATTCACTGCATCAACCTACGTAGTTACCGTGTCGCACAATATTGGAACAATGTTTCCTCCTACTGTATTTGCAACTAATATCTAGAAGATTGATGATCTTTGCCTCTCAACCCTCTGCCCAAATTTCGTCTCAAAATATCTCCTGCTCCCCAGCAAATACGAAATCTCCCAAAGAAATATATGTGTTTCCTCTATGCTGCCTCTCTATAGCAATCATTACCTCTCTGCAATGTACTCGTAGGAACAAGAAAATCTTCCTTTGACCTCACTATCTCTTCCCCTCTCTCACTAATTTGACTTACTGAATCAGATCTGGCAACTGGATGTTGCTACTTTGGAGATCAATTTCCCAGCAAAATCGAATTCTCAACTAATTTGGTGTATATTCTCCAAGCCCCATCAAGTTCTTCTTATAATATTTCATTGTGACTTCAACGACCATGAATAAATCTTAATCGACTGGCTCACCATGACTACTTCTTATTATTTTTTGTCCCATAATACCTCTCTCCCTTTGACATTAATGGAAAAGACACCAAATTTCTCCCCCTGCAACCTTACTCTCCCTGTCAACAATTTCCCTTTGTCATGTTTTTCTTACACACCTGGCAGCTTCATCTTGGTATATTGAATATATACTAGTTTCCTTTCTTCCTCTGGAACTAAGTGTTGAGATTCAACAAGATGATGAGCTTAGTGAAAAGAGTCACCTTCACTAAGTGGGCTCGCAGGCTATTTTTGGCGCAAGTCTATTTTTAGACATGGTGATCATATTTAGGAAGTTGCAGGATGCTATTTGTGGATGGTTGATCAAGTTGGAAAAATAGATGAAATTATATTTTTATAATATTGGGCGAAGTCTATTTATATATCGTTGATCTAAAAATAGATGCATGTCAATTATTATTAAATCTTAATAATAATCAGACACCAAACACCAACTTATTCTCTTGGAGCACTTCAGTTCAGTGCACAGATGTGGCACATCAGTGGACTGAGGGAATTTCACAATTCCCAAGGGTTTACTGGAGCTAATGCTTGGAGGACTCAGTTAGAGCTCAAGTGGCAGAGTTATGACATGGAAGAAGTAGTTCATGGAGTTGTATTCAGTTTAACTCAGTTAGACTCAGTTGAGCTAGTTTTATCTAGTCTAACTGATTGATACACTAGTGAGAGTGGAGTGAATTAATTAGTTAATTAATTCAAAAATAATAACTCATTAATCAACTGAACAATACAACAGTTAACTACAGTGCATGGTAGTTTCAGTGGAGACCCAGTGGAGAGGTAGGTGAAAGGGCAAGATAGATTATCTGTTGTGACTATAGTGATGCATTGATTGCATCACACACACATTGGATTTTCCAATGAGGATTGCACAGTCAAGGCAAGAGTAATTTGAATTCATTCTGAGCTATTCTTCAGCAGGGATTGTGCAGTGGAGACAAGCTAGTAGGAGGCAAATATTGGTGTATGGATTTGCAAGATTGGTCCTGATTAGTGTATGACGATTGTACTGTACTGAGAGCTTGATAAGCTTTTTATGAGCATTGTCATATGATTCCATGATACATAATATATATTTGGGGTTTTCAGCTTCAGGCTTTACTGGTTAAAAACTGTGTTATGTGCGATTGATTATTTTTTTTGTTTATGCTTCACATGTGTGTGCAATTAATTTTTCCGCAAAAGATTAACAAGTGGAATTGATTCAATATTTTGCATAAAGTTAAATAGTGTGAGATCAGGTGAATCAAGGATATATGCATGCTTAGTGCATATAATTTCTACATGGTATCGGAGCATTGTTGATTGAATATTGCAATTGTGAAGTGAGTTTGTGCTGGTGGAAAATTCGAATTTGATGCAGAAGATTCTTGGTGCAGAAGTTGAGTATACATTGAAATGGCTTTCAATGGGTTGTGAATGGAGTATGCCCTTGATGGGAGCTCGAATTACATAGCCTGGAAGGACAGGATGGAGGTGGTGCTGGAGGATAATGGGCTGAAGGAGTTCATCGATAGCGATGTTCCTAAGCCAGGATCTAGCGATGCTGCATTACGTAACGCATGGCAAAAGAAGACAACAAAGACGAGGAAAATTATGTTGGAAAGTGTGAAGGACCATATTGTGTCCAGCCTTCATGGGAAATCCACTCCATTATTAATGTGGAAGGCTTTGACCGAATTGTTCCAAAGCAGAAGTGACCAGAGGAAGTTGGCTCTTAAAGACAAGCTTAGAAAAATAAAAATGGAGAAAGGCGACAGTATTCCAAAATACCTCACGAAGTTTGTCCACTGCAAGGATGAACTAGGAAGTGTGGGGGTTATTGTTGATGATGAAGACTTGGTGATCTTGGCTCTCCTTGGGCTTCTGAAGAGTTGGAATAGCTACGAAGAATCTATCAATGGACGGGAGAAACTGCCGGGATGGGAGCGACTTTGGTCAGATCTTGTGCAGGAGGAGATAAGGCGGGGTACCAAGGATGGATCTTCATGAAAGAATGAAGATGAAGAGAATTTCGCTTTGGCTGCCAAAACAAGGAAAGGGAAGGGAAAGAAACATCCTTCAAAATCCAATGCTAAAGGCAAGAAGCAGGATTTGTCCAAATTGAAGTGTTTTCACGGTCACGAACATGGACATTTTGCCACTAACTGTCCACAGAAGAAGAAGAAAAATAAGGTTGCTGAATCTACAGTTGGAGAGGCCTTAGCCTCGTAATTTGAGCTTGATTTCTCCTTGATCGCTTGCTTGGTTTCAAGCTGCATGGGATCGGTGTGGTATCTTAATAGTGGTGTGTATTTCCATATGACGGGAGACAAAGAGTTGTTTAGTGACTTGGAGGAGAAGGACCTCCAGATGCATATAGAGATGGGTGATGATGGTCGATACAATGCGACTGGCATTGGGACCATTACCTTTGAGAGGGAGTTTGGTAATCCATTCTTTTTGAAGAATGTTATGCATGTTCCAGGTCTGAAGAAGAACTTGGTCTTAATCGCAATGATGGAAGACAAGGGTTATGATGTTGTTTTCAGTGAGGGAAAAGCCTTCCTTCGACATAAAACAACGAGTAAAACCAAGAAGATAGAGGTTTGAATTAAGAATCTCTACAATTTGGAGGTAGATGGCTGCACTGCTATGGTGGGCAAAGTAGAAGAAGTGGTGAGTTGGGATGAGGGCGAATTATGGCACAGGAGATTGGGCCAGCTTCACCATGGCACTTTGAATATTTTGCCGCAGATTTCTACTGGAATTCCCAAGGGTACTCTTGTGCAGCCAGATTAGTGCAAGGGATGTACTATGGGTAAGTTTGTGAAGACCACCTTTCATGAGAAGGAGAACCGTGCCTCGGTGATCGTAGAGAGAATTCACACAGACGTGTGTGGACCTTTCTCGGTTTCTTCAACAGCAAAACACATGTATTATTTTATATTTGTTGATGACTATTCTTGTAGATGCTGGATCTTCTTCATACAGAAGAAGAGTGAAACGTTCTAAAAGTTCTATGAGTTCAAGGCATTGGTGGAGAAGGAGTCGGGGAAGCAAGTGAAAGCTCTATGGAGCGATAATAGTGGTGAATACATCTCTGAAGAATTCAAAGAATTCTATAGCAAAGAAGAAATTCGAAGAGAAATCATAGTGCCTCATAACCCACAACAGAATGGGGTCGAGAAGAGAAAGAACAGAATGATCGTGGGTGTTGCACGAGCGATGCTGCATGACCAGGGCCTACCGATGCACTTGTGGGCGGAAGCATGCAACACTACGGTTTATGTGCAAAACCGTTTTCCTCATAGAGTACTTGGCATGAGTACACCCGAAGAATATTTTACTGGTAAGAAGCCTGATATTTAACATTTGAAGATTTTTGGCTCACCTGTTTACATTCATGTGACAAAGGAAACCAGGAAGAAGCTGGAGCCAACTACAGAAGTTGGGATATTTGTGGGGCACACAAAAACAACCCATAATTATCGTGTGTATTTCCAGACAGTCGAATGAATTTTGTGCGACAGGATATAAAATTCAATGAGGTGAAAGCCATGAAGTTGTCGCTTGAGAGGGAGCTACACTTGCATGTCGAGGAGGAATTTCTTGTTCCCAAAGATGAGCCTCTGGATGTGGATCAGCCACAGGAGGAGATTCATGGAGTGGAGGAGTCCACTCATGCAGAACCAAACATCAGACAAGGAAGAAAGCGTACCACAGAAGCTAAGAGACTGAAGCTTGATGTGGCACAAAATGTAGGAGTCCCTACATCACAATGTAGATAGAGACAGTCACCTGACCAATTTACTGGATACATGGCTCTTATGAGCAAGTGTATCGTGACAGAGCCATCTTCTTTCGAAGAAGCAGTGCAGGAGCCCACATGGGTAGATGCCATGGTGGAGGAGTATGACTCCATTGTCAGAAATAGTGCTTGGGAGATTGTTCCAAGGTCGGTGGGAAAATCAGTTACAGGATCAAGATGGATCTATAAGATAAAGCAATTTGTTGATGGGAGCGTCGAGAAGTATAATGCAAGATTTGTTGCCCGTGGCTTCTCACATAATGAGGGGATTGACTATGAAGAAACCTTTGCACCTGTCGCACGGTATTCTTCCATACAGACCATCCTTTCTCTCTCAACGCAAATGGGTTGGCACATTCATCAGATGGATGTGAAGACTGCATTCCTTAATGGGATCATTGAGGAAGAGGTGTACATTGAGCAGCCTGAAGGATTTCAGATCTTCAGCAGTGAGTCGCATGTGTGCAGGCTTAAAAAGGCATTGTATGGGCTGAAACAAGCACCCCATGCTTAGTACACTCGGATCGACAACTATTTCACTGGACTTGGCTTCACCAGGAGTGAGGCAGATGCAAACCTATACCAGATTGTGGTGGATGGTAAGATTTTAATCATTGTACTTTATGTTGATGATTTAATACTAACAGGTGATGATCAGTTGATACACTCATGCAAGGCAGATCTTGCAAAGGAGTTTGAGATGAAGGATTTGGGCCTCCTTCATTATTTCCTTGGATTGCAAATATGGCAGTGGGAAGGTGAAATTTTCGTGTCTCAAGGCAAGTATGCTCGGGAGATACTGGAGAAGTTGCACATGCAAGGCTCTAAGCCTATTGACACTCCTCTTCCAGGAAGTTGGAAGAAAGAGGATGCTACATCGGTAGAGCTAGTGGATGCCACTATTTATCGACAGTTAGTGGGTTCGCTCATGTATTTAGTCAATACAAGACCGAACATATGCTATGCGGTGAACCAGCGTTCACAAGCGATGGTTAAGCCTACCAAGCTCTTTTGGAAGGCAGGAAAGCATGTCCTGAGATATCTCAGGGGCACATCTGAGTATGGTTTATGGTACAGACAGATGGATGAGGTGAAGTTGCATGGCTTCACGGATGCAGATTGGGAAGGAAGCCCAACAGAGAAAAAGCGCACATCAGGAGGGATTTTCAGTATCGGATCTACGAAAATTTCTTGGTACAACAGGAAACAAAGATCCATGGCACTCAGTTCAGTGGAAGCGGAATACATGGCAGCAAGTCAAGCTACATGTGAGGCTATCTGGATGAGGAAGTCATGGTTGGTTTGTTCGGTTCACATTTAGATCCCACGGTGTTACATTGTGATAATCAGAGTTGCATTAAACTCTCGGTTAATCTTGTGTTTCATGATAGATCTAAACATATTAATATCTGATATCATAATATCAAAGATTGTGTGCAGTGGAAGATCATGTTGCTTCAGTACATTCCTACGAAGGATCAAGATGCAGATATTCTAACGAAGGCGCTCACCAGGAGAAAATTTGAATACCATAGAGGCAGGATCGGGGTGAAGGATAATCCCTATCTTGTTGAGAGGGAGGGTTGAGATTCAACAAGATGATGAGCTTAGTGAAAAGAGTCGCCTTCACTAAGTGGGCCCAAGGGCTATTTTTGGCGCAAGTCTATTTTTAGACTATGTCTATTTTTAGACATGGTAATCACATTTCAGAAGTTGCCGGATGCTATTTGTGGATGGTTGATCAAGTTGGAAAAACATATGAAATTATGTTTTTAGAATATTGGGCGAAGTCTATTTATAGATCGCTGATCTAAAAATAGATGCATGTCGATTATTATTAGCTCTTAATAATAATCAGACACTAAACATCAACTTATTCTCTTGGAGCACTTCAGTTCAGTGCACAAATGTAGCACATCAGTGGACTGAGGGAATTACGCAATTCCCAAGGGTTTACTAGAGCTAATGCATGGAGGACTCAGTTATAACTCAAGTGACAGAGTTATGACACAGTTGGAAGAAGTAGTTCATGGAGTTGTATTCAGTTTAACTCAATTAGACTCAGTTGAGTTAGTTGTATCTATTCTAACTGATTGATACACTAGTGAGAGTGGAGTGAATTAATTATTTAATTAATTCAAAAATAACAACTCATTAATCAACTGAATAATACAACAGTTAACTATAGTGCATGGCAGTTTTAGTGGAGACCCAGTGGAGAGGTAGGTGAAAGGGCAAGATAGACTATCTGCTGTGACTATAGTGATGCATTGATTGCATCACACACACATTGGAGTTTCCAATGAGGATTGCGCACTCAAGGAAATAGTAATTCGAATTCATTCTGAGCTATTCTTCAGCAGGGATTGTGTAGTGGAGGCAGGCTAGCAGGAGGCAAAGATCAGTTCATGGATTTGCAAGATTGGTCTTGATTAGTGTATGACGATTGTACTGTACTGAGAGCTTGATAAGCTTTGTATGAGGATTTTCATATGATTCCATGATACATAATATATATTTGGGGTTTTCAGCTTCAGGCTTTCTGGGTTAAAAACTGTGCTATGTGCGATTGATTATTTTTTTTGTTTATGCTTCACATGTGTGTGAAATTAATTTTTCCGCAAAAGATTAACAAGTGGAATTGATTTATTATTTTGCATAAAGTTAAATAGTGTGAGATCAGGTGAATCAAGGACATATGCATGCTTAGTGCATATAATTTCTACACTAAGATCTAGTGGAGGAAGGAAAGAGGAAGAACTCCCAATATTTTCCTCAAGTAATCAAATTTTTCTCTATGAAGTGGCTTGGTGAAAATATCGGAAACATGTTATTTTATAGTGACATACTCGAGCTTCACAATCTGGTTGGAAACTTTCTCTCTCAAAAAATGATATTTGATTGGAGTATTCTTTTTCTTGGAGTGGAAAACAAGATTCTTTGATATGCTTATGGCACTTGTGTTGTGACAAATAATGGTTATAGGTTGCTCATAAAACACTTGTACATATTTCAAGGTCTGCTTCATCCACAATAGTTGAGTGCAATAGGAAGATGCTACAATATACTTTGCTTCAGTTGTAGATAAATAAATGGAAGCTTGCTTCTTACTCAATCATGAATCTAGACATTCTCCAAGAAATAATGTGCCTCCACTAGTGCTATTTAAATCATCTACATCACCTTCCTAATCAACATCAACATAAATACTTAATGAAAAATCGTTACCTCTAGGGTACCACAATCTATAATCCATTATTTCTCTGAGATATTAGAGAATCCTCTTGGCTGATAGTAGATGGTTTTGTCTGGGGGCTACCTGGAATATTCCAATAATACCAACGACCTTCATAATTTATGGTCTTGAAGCTATTAAATATAATAGTCTGAAAATTATGGATTTGTATATAGTTTGATCGACTTTAGGCGATTCATTAGTCTTGCTAAGTTTGCAACTTCTCACCATTTGTGTGTTGCACTAAAGACTATTCCTCCAAGAAAAAATTCTACAAAAATTCCTTGAGATACTTGCTTTGTGAAATAAAAATCCCTTTGGGGGTATGTGCAATGTATAATCCAAAGAAATAAGAAAGTTATCCAAGCACGGATATCTCAAACTCAACATTCATATAAAATTCAAATTGTTTGGTTAGCAATTTTGAATCACTTGCAAAAATAATGTCATCAACATATACAACCACCATTATAAGTTTTTTATCCCTCGCTTTGACATATAAATTATTGTCAGTTGCACTGCTTTTAAATCCACACTTGAGAAGGTAGTTGTCCAACTTGGATGTAACACCCTCCTCCCATATCTACCCAAGTAACCTTCCAACCAGGATAAACATGTGACGAGAGGATACTATGATCAGATTCAACCTCGTAGGTGACCTTAAGGAAGTGGAATTGATGGAAAAACATTACACACACCTTCCACATCAACAACAAAACTCCCGAAGCCAACCCAACCACTCAGGCATCTAGGCCCGGGGTCCCACTGAGTTTTTAGGCCTTCAAACCCCCAAAATATCCCACGCTATAGGAATGGGTGTGTCTAGAAGGCTCTGGACACTCCCACCAAGTATGCAAACATGCATCCAAGGACCTTTTCCCACAAACTTGTGCTAGCATCCCCGAGTTTTGAGCCACTTTTTTAGGTTGAGATCCCAAGTCACTACCCATAATTCAATGACAAGCTCACACATGAAATATAACAATGAAATAATGGTGCAAAAGCAAATACTAGAATAAGGACTTGATTGGACCCCTACTTGCCATGACAGGAATTTCGTCAAACATGTCACAAATATGTAATCTACAGTTGTAAACAATATATATGAGCATAAGGGTCTCATACTTATCTGAGAATCACTAAGAACCATTGTTCCCTTACATCATTAGTTGCAATATCATCTATTAGGTCATAGATATATTGTTTATTCATTTACAATTAAAATATGAGGAGAGCCATACATCATT
The DNA here is from genome assembly GCA_034641835.2 of Pinus albicaulis. Classification (NCBI taxonomy): domain Eukaryota; kingdom Viridiplantae; phylum Streptophyta; class Pinopsida; order Pinales; family Pinaceae; genus Pinus; species Pinus albicaulis. The sequence continues at coordinate 57,337,677 of CM076572.1, forward strand.
AATGCCATAATGCATGCTCATAATCAACGAAATAACAACAGAAATATGAAGGATATATCAATCATATGATCCACATATAAATCAGTACATTTACACATCAAATGCCAAGGAAAATAATTTCTCATTAATGAATGTGAAAACCAACCCGGGATGGGAATACCATGTTCCACCCGACCATAGATTGGCTGAGCCAAATCTCTCTTCAATGACGCCCCTCAAGCGCGGGACCAGCAGGCGAGCTGAAGAAAGGTACCACACTGTGTGGTTCATAGATATTTTTCTAGAAGTATGTTTATTTTTAAACATAAGAGACATATTTATAAGCAAAGATGCTATTTCATAGAGATGTCATCAAATGTGAAGATGATGAATTCAGATTTGAACACTGGGCCACCTTGTAAACAGACGCCAACTAAAAAGATGCATGTAGATTTAATACATTCAGTAGGTTGTCTCCACAAATAAACATTTAACATCTCTCTGAGCACTTTATGAGAAGGTAGATTTAAAATCAGAATGTATTAAAATTACGCAGAATTCAGGGAATTATTTTAGGGCCTATGCATGAGGACTCAGTTAGAACTGAAGTGGCAAAGTTATGACAGAGTTGGAAGAGTAGTTTATGGAGTTGTTATTTAGTTAAACTCAGTTAAGTGAGTTAAATTCAGTTGTATCTAGTCTAACTGAAAGATACACTAGTGAGAGTTAAGTGAATTAATTAGTTAATTAATTCACAACCAATAACTAACTAACAACTAAACAAAAACAATAGTTAACTACAGTGCATGTTAGTTCCAATGGAGACCTAGTGGAGAGATAGGTGAAAGGGTGAGATGGACTATACGTTGTGACTATAGTGATGCATTCAATGCATATGACACACATTGGAGCTTCCAATGAGGATTGTGCAGTCAAGGCAAGGTAGATTCGAATTCATTCAGGGGTCTTCTTTAGCAGGGATTGCGCAGTGGAGGTAGGCTGTTAAGAGGCAAGAAATTGGTGCATAGATATGCAAATTTCTGCATGACAGTGTGCAATGATTGTTGATTGTACTAAGACCTTGATGTACTAAGCTTTGTATGAGATTATTACATGATTCCATGAATATACATAATATATGATAGTTGGGGTTTTTAGCTTTAAGCTTTCCCGTTAAACAACTGTGTTATGTGCGATTGAATTTATTCACATGTGTTTGCAATTGAGTTTTAAATTTCCGCAAGTTTAACAGTGGAAGGATTCTGTATTTAGAAAGAAGATAAATATTTTTAGATCAAGAGAATCCGGTAATACATCAATATTAATAAATTTCTACATGGTACTGGAGCAGTATTGATCACTGGAGATTGCAATTGTGAATAAGTGATGAGTTTTGTGCTAGTAGACAATTCGAATTTGCTACAGAAATTTCTTGGTGCGACAGTTGAGTATTCATTCAAATGTATTTCAATGGGTTGGGATTGGAGTATTCCCTTGAGGGTAGCTCGAATTATATATCCTGGAAGGATAGGATGGAGGTGCTTCTTGAAGATAATGGACTGAAGGAGTTCATCGATAGCGATGTTCCTAAGCCTACTTCTAGCGATGCTGCATTACTTGACGCATGGAAAAAGAAGGTAGTGAAGACAAGAAGAATTATGTTGGAAGGTGTGAAGGACCATATTGTGTCAAGCCTTCATGGGAAAGCCACTCCATTTTCAATGTGGAAGGCTTTGAAAAATATTTTCCAAAGCAGTAGCGACCAAAGGAAGTTGGCGCTGAAAGATAAGCTCAGAAAAATAAAAATAGAGAAGGGCAACAATATTCCAAAATATCTCACGAAGTTTTTCCATTGTAGGGATGACCTGGGAAGTGTGTGGATTACATTTGATGATGATGACTTGGTGATCTTGTCTCTCCTTGGGCTTCCGAAGAGTTGGCATAGCTACGAAGACTCTGTCAATGGACGAGATAAACTATTGGATTGGGAGCGACTTTGGTCGGATCTTGTGCAGGAGGAGATAAGGCGATGTACCAGGGATGGCTCTTCATCGAAGAATGATGATGAAGAGAATTGCGCTTTGACTGCCAAAGCAAGGAAAGGAAAGAGGAAGAAATCCCATCCAAAATTCGAGGCTAAAGGCCAGAAGCTGGATTTGTCCAAAGTGAAGTGTTTTCACTGTCACGAACATGGGCATCTCGCCACCAACTACCCACAGAAAAATAAGAACAAGAAGGTTTCTAGAGCTGCGGCTGGAGAGGCCTTAGCGTCAAAATTTGAACTTGATTTCTCTTTGATCGCATGCTTGGTTTCAAGCTCAATGGGATCAGTGTGGTATCTTGATAGTGGTGCATCTTTCCATATGACAAGAGACAGGGAGTTGTTTAGTGACTTGGAGGAGAAGGATCTCCAAATGCATATAGAGATGGGCGACGATGGTAGATATAGTGTGACCAGCATTGGAACCATTACCTTTGAGAGGGATTCAAGTAAGCTATTTCTGTTGAAAGATGTTATGCATGTCCCAGGTCTGAAGAAGAACTTGGTCTCGATCGCAATGTTGGAAGACAGAGGTTATGACGTTGTTTTTAGTGAGGGAAAAGATTTCCTACGACATAAAAAAACGGGTCAAACCAAGAGGATAGGGATTCGAGTTAAGAATCTCTACAAGCTGGAGGTAGATGGCTGCACTGCAATGATGGGAAAAGCAGAAGAAGTGGTGAGCCGAGATGAGAGCGAATTATGGCACAAGAGATTGGGCCATCTTCACCATGGCGCCTTGAAGATTTTGCAGCAGATTTCAACTGGACTTCCCAAGGGTACTCTTGCGCAGTTAGATCAGTGCAAGGGATGTACTATGGGTAAGTTTGTGAAGACCACCTTTCATGAGAAGGAGAACCGTGCTTCGGTGATCCTGGAGAGAATTCACACAGACGTGTGTGGACCTTTCTCGGTTGCTTCAACAACAAAACACAAGTATTATGTTATATTTGTTGATGAATATTCTCATAGATGTTGGATCTTCTTCATGCAGAAGAAGAGCAAAACATTCTTAAAGTTCTGTGAGTTTAAAGCATTGGTGGAGAAGGAGTTGGGGAAGCAAGTGAAGGCTTTGCGGAGCGATAATGGTGGTGAATATATCTCTAACTAATTCAAAGACTTCTGTAGCAAAGAAGGAATTTGAAGAGAACTCATAGCACCTCATAACCCATAATAGAATGGGTTCACAGAGAGGAAGAACAGAACGATCGTGGGTGTTGCACGAGCTATCCTGCATAACCAAGGCCTACTGATGCACCTGTGGGCAGAAGCATGCAACATTGCAGTTTATGTGCAAAAATGTTGTCCTCATAGAGTACTTGGCATGAGTACACCTGAAGAAGCTTTTACTGGTAAGAAGCCTGATATTTCTCATTTGAAGATTTTTGGCTCATCTGTTTACATTCATGTGACAAAGGACGCCAGGAACAAGCTGGAGTCGACTGTAGAAGTTGCGATATTTTTGGGGTACAAAAAAGCACCCCATAATTATCATGTGTATTTTCCAAACAGTCGAATGATTGTGGTGCGACGGGATATAAAATTCAATGAGGTGAAAGCCATGAAGTTGTCGCTTGAGAGAAAGCTACACTTGCATGCAGAGGAGGAGCTACTTGTTCCCAAATATGAGCCTCTAGATTTGGATCAGCCACAGGAGGAAGTTCATGGAGTGGAGGAGTCCACTCACGCAAAGCCAAACATCAGAATTGGCAGAAAGCATACCACAAAAGCTAAGAGACTGAAGCTTGATGGGGCACAAAATGTAGGAGTCCCTACATCACAACGTAGACAGAGACAGTCACCTGACCGTTTTACTAGATACATGGCTCTTATGAGCAAGTGTATTGTGATAGAGCCATCTTCTTTTGAAGAAGCAGTGCAGGAGCCCACATGGGTAGATGCTATGGTGGAGGAGTATGACTCCATTGTCAGAAACAATGCTTGGGAGATTGTTCCAAGGCCGGTGGGAAAATCAATTGTAGGATCAAGATGGATCTACAAGGTAAAGAAAGCTACTGATGAGAGTGTCGAGAAGTATAAGGCAAGATTTCTTGCATGGGGCTTCTCACAGATTGAGGGGATTGACTATGAAGAAACCTTTGCACATGTCGCATGGTATTCTTCCATACGAACCATCCTTGCTCTCTCAGCGCAGATGGGTTGGCACATTCATCAGATGGATGTGAAGACTGCGTTCCTTAATGGGATCATTGAGGAAGAGGTGTACATTGAGCAGCCTAAACGATTTGAGATCTTCAGCAGCGAGTCACATGTGTGCAGACTCGAAGTATGGGCTGAAGCAAGCACCACGTGCTTGGTACACATGGATCGACAGCTATTTCACTAGACTTGGCTTCACTAAGAGTGAGGTAGATCCAAACCTGTATCAAATCGTGGTGGAGGGTAAGCTTTTAATCATTGTTCTTTATGTTTATGGTTTAATACTAACGGATGATGACCATTTGATACACTCTTTCAAGGAAGATCTTGCAAAGGAGTTTGAGATGAAGGATTTGGGCCTCCTTCATTATTACTTTGGATTGGAAATATGGCAGCGGGAAGGTGAACTATTTTTTTCTCAAGGCAAGTATGCCCAAGAGATACTGGAGAAGTTTCACATGCAAGGCTGCAAGCCTATCAACACTCCTCTTCCAGGAAATTGGGGGCTTATAGGGTGCTACATCGGCAGAGGTAGTGGATGCCACTGTTTATCGACATTTGGTGGGTTCGCTCATGTATTTAGTTAATACAAGACCAGACATATGCTATGCGGTGAACCGGCTTTCTCAAGCGATGGTTAAGCCTACCAAGATTTTTTGGAAGGCAAGAAAGCATGTCCTGAGGTATCTCAGGGACACATCTTAGTATGGCTTATGGTACAGACAGACGGATGAGGTGAAGTTGCATGGCTTCACAGATGCAGATTGGGTAGGCAGCCCAATGGACAGAAAGAGCACATCAGGAGGGGTTTTCAGTATCAGATCTACAGCAGTTCCTTGGTACAACAGGAAACAAAGATCCGTGGCACTCAGTTCAGTGGAAGAAGAATACATGGCAGCAACTCAAGCTGCATGTGAGGCTATCTAGATGAGGAAGATCCTAGTCGGTTTGTTCGGTTCACATTTAGATCCTATAGTGATACATTGTGATAATGTGGCGTTTGCATTAACCTCTCGATCAATTAAGTGTTTCATGATAGATCTCTGACATATTGATATAGGTATCATCATATCGAAGTGTGTGCGTGAATTAGCCCGTGCATTCTCTGGAAGATCGGGATGCGAGATAATGATTATGACGAAGGTGCTCAGTAGGAGAAAATTTGAATACCATAGAGGTAAGATCGGGGTGAAGAATAATCGCTATCTTTTTGAGAGGGAGTGTTGAGATTCAACAAGATGATGAGCTTAGTGAAAAGTAAGCACCTTCACTAAGTGGGCCCCGCAGGCTATTTTTAGGTGTATGTCTATTTTTAGACATGGTGAGCATATTCTATAAGTTGCAGGATGCTATTTGTGGATGGTTGGTCAAATTTGAAAAACAGATGAAATTATATTTTTAGAATATTGAGCGAAGTCTATTTATAGATTGTCGATCTAAAAATAGGTGCATGTCGATTATTATTAACCCTTAATAATAATCCAACTATAAACATCAACTTATTCTCTTGGAGCACTTTATTTCAGTGAACATATTTGGAAAATCAATGGGCTGAAGTAATTACGCAATTCCTAGGGTTTATTGGTGGCTCATGCATGGAGGACTCAGTTAGAACTGAAGTGGCAAAGTTATGACAGAGTTGGAAGAGTAGTTTATGGAGTTGTTATTTAGTTTAAGTGAGTTAAACTCAATTGAGCTAGTTGTATCTAGTCTAACTTGAAAGATACACTAGTGAGAGTTAATTGAATTAATTAGTTAATTAATTCAAAACTAATAACTCACTAACAACTGAACAGAAACAACAGTTAACTACAATGCATGTCAGTTCCAGTGGCATGTCGGTTCCGGTGGAGACCTAGTGGAGAGATAGGTGAAAGGGTGAGATGGACTATCCGTTGTGACTATAGTGATGCATTCAATGCATGCTGACCACCTTTGGAGTTTCAATGAGGATTCTTGTGATCAAGGAAAAGAAGAAAAGGTAGATTCGAATTCATTCGGGGGTCTTTGTGGCGAGGATTGCAGGTGGAAGTGAGGTTGTCAAGAGGCAAAAATTGGTGCATAGATATGAAAATTTCTACATAAAGTGTGCAATGATTGTTGATTATGCTTGAGGCTTGATGTACTAAGCTTTGTATGAGATTATTACATGATTCCATTGATATACATAATATATGATAGTTGGGGTTTTAGCTTTAAGCTTTCCCGTTAAACAACTGTGTTATGTGCGATTGAATTTATTCACATGTTTTTGCAATTAAGTTTTAAATTTCCGCAAATTTAACAGTGGAAGGATTCTGTATTTATTAAGAAGATAAATATTATTAGATAAAGAGAATGCGGTAATACATCAATATTAATAAATTTCTCACCTCGTGCCATATTCCAAGCATGAATGTGGGACTCATAACCAGCCAAAAATAACCAACAAGCATGGATGTTACCAGAGTTATCCACCTACAATGTGAGGAAAGTTACCGCCTCCTAATCTCTTATGCCTTCCTAGTAATCCATAGTACGATCTAGGGATCACTAGGCCCTACACCAAGACCCACTCTCCATGATCTTCCGTACATCCCATCCCTAGATTATTAGGCCCAATGGAGAGAAATCCATCTCTTGGATTTACCGTATATCCCGCAATTCACCGGCAAGGATTCCTAGAACAATCGAGGCACAAAATCCTGGTTTTACCACAATCAATAGTCAGGTTCAGGGGTTATTAGGTTAGTGGCTTTAGCGTGATCCATAGTCTAGTTTAGGGATCACTAGGCCATGTGTTTGTAATTTTGGAGATCCACCTCACTCAACTTTGAATCCATCCAGCAATCCAGCTAAACCAAAGCATTCAAACCCATCTCATCAAGGATATCCAAAAATGGAAAGGTTAGGCTAAAAAAAATGTCATGCCTGGCAAAAGCCATGCCATGACAGAAAAGAACCACATGCAATACCATGCATTCCAAATCTTGCAAGGAAATCACACATGCAAATCAATACCTGCAAAGAATCCTAATGTAGCTTCTTGATCCTACTCTTCCTTTCGTGCTCCTTCTATCCTCTTTCCTTATTTTCCTTTCTTGATCCAATGACAAAGTGCTCCAGGAAACTCTAATTGTCCAAGAGTGTGTGTATGTGTGTGTGTGAGAGAGAGAGAGAATAATGAGAGAGCTCCAAAAACTAATTGACAAAAGGTACCAACTAAAACCCAGAAGCCTTTTTATTGATGACACCTCTATTTTCTTCATTTTCCTCCTCACATGTAACCTGTGACCTTTCACCTCCCTTTTCTCCTAATTTCCATTATTTTCATAAATAAATGTGCCAAAATTTTCATTTTTCCTTTCCAAATCCTTTTCCATTGCCTTTGCTAATTTCTTTAGACATAATAAACCAAATGAACACCCACTAGGATGTTTTTCCCAACATACAACTTGGAATAAGTGTCCCATCAACTATGTTTCTATTTTTATTTTTTCCTTCATTAACTTTTATTACATGGAATTTTCACCAGGGCTGTTATAGAACCCATTAGGGGAATTTTGAGGTAAAAAATGGGCCTCCTAAGGAAATTATAAAATAATACTGGAAATAATAAAATAATATTAGATTACATCATCAAATTTTAGAGCGAAAAAAGAATAAAATAATAATAAAATAATAAAATAATTTTTTCAACTCATATTTTCAACTTATCTCCCTAAGTTGAAAATTAAATTTTGCATCCAACAAGTACTCCCGCTCTCAATTTAAGTAAAAAATTCGGGAGATAAGTTGAAAATAAGAGTTGAAAAAGTAGTTTTATTATTTTATTATTTTTTATACTTTTAACTTTTTTACTCCAAAAATGGTGAATCATCCCCCATGGTTGACATCATCATCTTGAATCCTATTGGTTCTTATAAAGTTTATTTTGGTTGTACATTTTTCTTAGGAGGCCCATTTTGGACCTCAAAATTCCCCTAATGCTCCCTCTCGGGGGACACCATCCTCGATGTTCAATCATACATATACCTCAACAAAACCAATGAAAATAAAACATACTTCACATGGAGCTTTGTAACCTATATCGATGCAGTATTTACAATGATCACCCTACTAAAAATAAAATTAGCATAACAACATAACAACTGGATGAATATAATGAAATGAAACCCATACCACTTATTGGAGATTTATAACATAGCTCATGGAGGTATTTACATCCATACACATATGTACATATACCTGAACATTAAATCAAAATATATGTCAAAACATATATCAAAACATCACCAAAACATATACCAACATAATAAAAAAATTTATTTCCCTCAATAGGAAAACATAGAAGGATACATAGCCTGTATCTGATCCTCCATCTCCCATGTAGCTTCCTCGAGCCCAAAATTCTTCCATTTCACTTTAACTTGCTCTATTTCTCGATTTCGTAGCATGAGAACCTTTTTCTGTAATATACACTGAGGCTCCGACTGGAATTATCCATCTGGCTCCACCTACAATGCAAACCAGTAAATCACATTATCAACATATTTAACATACTTCTTAAGCAATGATATATGAAAAACATTATGGACTTTGACTGTGGAAGGTAGTGCAATTTGATAGGTTACTCATTCGATCCTCTCAATAATCCTGAAGGGTTCGCAAAATTGGGGTGCTAGCTTGGCACGTGATCCAACCCGCAAGCAGCTCTTCTTGTGCTTGATGCACAAGTACACTTATTCCCAAACTTGAAACTCCTTAATCAACCTATTCCAATCTGGATATCTATTTTTCCTATCATGTGCGGCCTTAAGATTCTTCTTCATTACCTACATTTCATGTTCCATATTTTCCAACATGTTTGGTCCAATCAATACTCTGTTAACCGGATCACTCCAACTGATGGGGGTATTGCAACTATGCCCATACAATGCCTTAAATGGACTCGTCCTCAATTATTCTCGGTACCCGTTGTTGTAGGATAACTCTACTATTAAAAGAGACTCTTCCCACTTCCATTGTTGATGCATCACATACATCCTAAAATATCCTCCAATATCCTATTGACCCTCTCAGTCTGTCCATCTTTCTGCATATGATAAGTTGTGTTGAAGGAAAACTCGGTGCCCAAACCTGCAAACAACTCCTTCCAAAACTTGGAAGTGAACTTTACATCCATGTTTGACACAATATTCTTTGGAACACTATGCTATCTGCCCATATATCTAATGAACACATGTGCCACATCGCTATTGGAATATGTAGTCTTCACTAGAATGAAGTTCGCAACCTTTTTCAACCTGTCCACAATAACCATGATGGAATCATGATGTCTAGCTTTCATGGGAAAACCTATGATGAAATCCATGGAAATGACCTCCCATTTCCACTCTAGAATTGTAATCTGTTGTAGAAGTCCACCTGGATTCCTACACACTGCCTTAACCATTTGAAAATCCAAACACCTAGCTACAAACTCTGCCACATCCTTCTTTATATTCAACCAATAATAAAACCTCCTGACTGTAGTCAATGTCTTTTGATAGCCTGGATGAACCAAATATGGTTTCGTATGAAAATCCCTCAATATAACCTTATTGATCTCACTGTTGTTTGGCACATATATCATGTCTCTAAATCTAACCAATCCATTTGTCATGAGACGGTAGTCCACATCCTATACACCTGCACTTGTACTTGTACTTTGCTACAACTTGTACACAATCTCCATATACCCGTCATCCCGCGGACCTTCTGTTATAGCATCATTTTTCACCCTCATGTGATTCATGATTGTCTCTTTGGCCTTGGGCGCCCTTTCCCACAGACTTGAATAAAATTTCATAAACAACAGTGTTTCAAATCCCATACATGGGTATGCCCAGAATTTTCCGCGTGTATACGCAAGTCCATATATACTTTTCCACGTATGCCATTAAAATCATTAAAAATATATATAAAAATCCCTATTTTCGAGGCTAGGTTGATGGTTATTCCTGTAATTCAACCACCCCATCCCATGGCCAACTGTTTCCAACTGATTGAAACTACTTTGAGGGAGTATAAAATCCCCTCATGTGTGTGGCCTAAGGGAGAGAGAAAATTATAGACATTATACTCTGTTGGAGCCCCAATTCAAGTCTGATTTCCCGTTCTCCTGCACTTCCATATTTTTACAGGAAACCCTTGTTTCCTAGAGATGTTCATCAGCTTATATGTCATCTCATGTGCACAAGTCTTAAAAGTATCCTAGCGAGGCAAGGGCAGGACGGATCCGGATGACGGTCTGTTCGAAGATCGTGGAAGGATTCAGGTGATCTCTCCACCTTTCTATTACTGTACATGTTGTTCGTAATGAAGAAGAACCATCTTGTTCCCGAATTCACGTGTTAATATCTGCTTGCATATGTGAAAAGATTATTATTTAAGCATTTAGTATTGTTTATATGATGTTTCACATGGATTTCACTGACATTTAGGAGAAATATATGTTGTACAACTAGATTTCCGTGCACGTTTCTTCTTGGTTTTCAGGTTGAAGAGGAAGAAGGGTTGTTGGGGGTTTGGACCCCATAGGATCTACATCAAACGTAGGATCTACGGGTGAGTTCTGCAATCGATGTTATCTAGTTTTTAGCGTACAAGTGTGATTGTGTGAGTCCTTCTTGAATAGCATGCCTTGATCTGTGGAGGTTTTGACCCAATGACCTCTAGGGAGTTATTTCCCGAAACAGAACTGGCGACTCCGCTGGGGATCACATTCTTGTGATTCCCCTGTTGGGTGGTTTCAGCTGTTTTAAAGGTTTCCGACAATTTTAATCACTATTTCCAGTCCAGTTAGTTTTTTCTCAGTAAGACTAAAGACCTGGTTCTTTAGCCAGGCTTGATCATTTTTGTTTTTCATTATTTACCTTTCCATACGCGAGTTTTTCTATACAAAAACGTGTATACACGCAGTTTTTGTTAAAGGAAGTCGTGTATATGCGTTTTTCCTTTGACACAGTCGCATATGCATGCTTGTTTCAAAACTGTTAAAGCGCATATGTCTGGGGGAAAATTTTGAAGTTTTGATTTTTAGCTTTTCTGGTCTTGTTTGCCTGTGGTGACCTGTTTCTACAATGTTTTTTAATCTCTGGACTGTGTTTAAAGTGTTTATATGTCTATTTCTCTCTCCTTTGTGTGAATACTCTCTCGGTTGGTGAAATTTTTGGTTGTTACGTTTGCAATTTTGGTTTGAGTACCAAGGTCTTTTCTTGAAGATTCTTGGTTGTTCTGCTTAATCAGAACAGAGAGCTCCTGCTCATTTACTCTTTCCTTGTGTGTCGCTACGCATTTTTATTTTTTACCTATTTGGTTCGTTTGGTTTCCTTGATGTTCAGTAGACTAGTTTTGTTGCAATTTTCAAAGAGTCTCTTTTGGATTCTTTGAAGTTTTTATTGCAAGTTTATACTATTGTACTGAGTTGATTTATTGAGTTTCTTGTCTTCCTTTTTGCTTGTATAAAGCCCTGCTGCGAGAGTGGCATGGTTGGCTTTGAGCATTTTGTTGAAGTTATACTCGAAATTCAGAGTTTGTTTGACTTAGTTACCGGATAGTTCAATTGGTCTTCTTGAAATCTCTTTTTTATAAACTAAAACTAGCATATAGGTTAGAAAATCCAATTTCCGTTGCATTTTTCATATTGGCCTCCATTCTGATCACTTGCCATAGGGTCGATCCCATCAGGTCATGAGTATTTCACCCATTTCACTCGCCGATTTTTTAATCATGACTTGGTGGTAGAGCCTTCCTTTACATGGGCTTCCTAGTTAGTTCCTCGCTATCACTTATTTCCCATGCTGCGTTTTATGTAGGCTCGGGAGTCCTCTTTAGTCCCGCCATGACTTACGTGTTGAAGCTTCATTCTTCTTCTTCTTCACTATAATTTTTCTGGCTATTACCCTAGAGGCTCCCTGGTGTTGTTGAGTTGTATTACTGCATTGCATATTGGCTACTTGTTTATCCTGGCCTTTAGCCGGCTTCATTTGGACTCGATGTTTAAGCCATCTTTTGACCTTGACTGTCTGTACAAGTTAACCATTGCATGCACTTAGCTATCGCGACTTGACACCCTTTTTACCCATGGATGGAACATTCCTTTGAGTATCGCTTACTAGTTTCCGCCACCTTGCATTGAGCATAGGATCGTTCCTATCCCAGGAACTAGTGCATCTGTTTCTTGATACTTGTTCTATCCATTGTATCATAGCATTCTTTTATTCTTTTTCAGGCTTATTATATGAAAAAGACAAAAAAATCAAATATAACAAAAAGAGCGGGAATGGGATGCCACTTCGTAATTTGATGGCAGTACAGTGGCAGTTTGTCACCCTTGAACAAAGCACATACACTTATATATTTCCTTCATTTGGGATGGTTTTAGTTTTGACCTAGGTTCAGCTTTTGCCTTGTTTCACTGGTCCGTCCTCCCCCGATTGGTTATCTCTTCCAATCATATGGAGAGTTTGTTTTTGCCTCCTGCATAACAAACTTATACAGTGTCATTTTTACTGCCATGGTCATCACGAGTCGTGCTTTTGTTCAAGGGAAGTTTAACCAGAGTCGGCCATTCTGTGGTGTCTCTTGACTCATTATTCAGTCGGCCTACTCGGTCTTGTCAATATCTTGTTCTATCACATCAGATGTTTTGGTCTTCTGCTCGTGCTGGTTTGAGAAGGTCTCCATTGAATTCTTGCTAGCGGGTTTGTCTCTCATAGACTACGACACATTGCTCTGAGAGTAAACCTAGAGCCGCACCCTCGCCCTATTTCCATCATTGATAGGTGACCTTGTGCTCAGCATTTGATCATCATTATGGGTCTTTGACTGAGTGGTTTTCCTTGTGTTCGACGTCAACATACATTATCACACTTGGGATTCGTGCAGTACCTTGATTTCCATTTGACCCTATCGGTGGATATCTCACCTCTGTGTCAGCTTTCATTATTGGTTGGTTCAGAGGGTTTCTTCCGTGCACTAGCTTCATCTTGTGCATGTCGGAAACTTAATTCGGTTTGGTTCCATCACTCTGCTTCGTCTGATTCCTTCCAAATCTTGGCCTGCGGGTTACACTCGCGCTGGACTAATGTGGGATGCCTTAATGCCTTCCTTCCAGCAGATATTTTCCCATCGACTTCGACTCCTTGCTCTGGGAATAAGGTCTAGAGTCTTTTGTCAATACCTTAGGGTTTACAGTCATCAGTGGGAGACTCTTCGCTATCGACAGTGGGGATTCATCATTGCCTCCTGATTGGTAGATTCTTCTAAGTGTTCGACTTCAACTCATTTATTCGCACTTGTTAGATTATACTAGGGCACCTTGAGACTCATTTTCATTATTGGTGGGTTGTCTCGAGTTAGTTAACGGTATACATTATTGACCGGTAATCCAACGATTTCTCACATGGTCGACTTCAGCTCATTTATTCCCATTGTGTAGAATTGTGCCATAGTGATCAGTGAAGACCTCGGGTTGCATCATCATCTTTCGGTTCACTTTTGACAGTCCATTCAGTTTCTTCCAGTGATGCCGTTCACCCTTACATGTTGCAGTGTCAGTACAGCAACATTCTATATGTTGGCTCCCGAGTTGCGTGATTGTACCATGTGTTCCACCCCTTATGATTTGGTACCTGGAGATTCAGTTACTTTTGTGATTAGACATCCATTTTCAGCATTATTGATCAGTGTGATATATGTGATACTTGGACATTGATTCCGACTTATACTTCCGGGCCATGCTCAGATGATTCATTGTGTACTTTCAGTTCAGCTATACTTGTATACATTCTGGATCTATTCTGTACTTTCTATATGGATATATTTTTGACTGAGCATGGGTATGCCCACCTCAGACATGAGTTGACTCTCTATTTTCTTTCATTGGTTTTTGGCAAGGTGAAATCTGGTGAAGTCCTCTCTTGTCCTCACGAAATTCTTTCTATGCACATAATATATTTCGGCCATCATGTACCCCTTCTGACCTCATATATTGGGGGCATCTGTTATAACATCATTTTTCACCCTCATGTGATTCATGATTGTCTCTTTGGCCTTGGGCACCCTTTCCCACAGACTTGAATAAAAGTTCATAAAAAACTGTGTTTCAAATCCCATACGCGGGTATGCCCAGACTTTTCTGCGTGTATACGTGAGTCCATATATAATTTTCCGCGTATGCCATTAAAATCATTAAAAAATATATAAAAATCCCTATTTTCGAGGCTGGGTTGATGGTTGTTCCTGTAATTCAACCACCCCAACCCGTGGCCAACTGTTTCCAACTGATTGAAACTACTTTGAGGGAGTATAAAAGCCCCTCATGTGTATGGCCTAAGGGAGAGAGAAAATTATAGACATTATACTCTGTTGGAGCCCCAATTCAAGTTTGATTTCCTGTGCCTCCTGCACTTCCCAGATTTTTACAGGAAACCCTTGTTTCCTGGAGATGTTCATCAGCTTATATGCCATCTCGTGTGCACAATTCTTGAAAGTATCCTAGCAAGGCAAGGGCGGGACGGATCCGGACGACGGTCTGTTCGAATATCGTGGAAGGATTCAGGTGATCTCTCCACCTTTCTATTACTGTACATGATATTCGTAATGAAGAAGAACCATCTTGTTCCCGAATTCACGTGTTAATATATGCTTGCATATGTGAAAAGATTATTATTTAAGCATTTATTATTGTTTATATGATGTTTCACATGGATTTCACTGACATTTAGGAGAAATATATGTTGTACAACTAGATTTCCGTGCACGTTTCTTCTTGGTTTTCAGGTTGAAGAGGAAGAAGGGTTGTTGGGGGTTTGGACCCCGCGAGATCTACATCAAACGTAGGATCTACGGGTGAGTTCTGCAATCGATGTTATCTAGTTTTTAGCATACAAGTGTGGTTGTGTGAGTCCTTCTTGAATAGCATGCCCTGATCTGTGGAGGTTTTGACCCAACGACCTCTAGGGAGTTATTTCCCGAAACACCTTCCTGCAATATCATATCATGCAAATGTATCCCATAGGAGCTCATAGCTGCTATGTGATTCACATGTACCCTCCTGCTAAGAGAATCTTCGAACATGTTCTCATTTCCCTTGATGTACCCAATCTCAAAGTAAAACTCATTGATCATGGCCAACCATCTATATTTCCTAGTGTTTAGATTCGGCTCGTCAAACAATTATTTCAACCCAAAGCGATCACTCATCAATACAAACATCTTGCCAAGAAGATAGTGCCTCCACATATTCAATGCATGTATGATCGTTACTAGCTCAAGACCATGTGTTAGGTAGTTCTGCTCGTGCTCGTTTAGTTTTCGTGACTCATAGAATACCACCCGTCTATAATGCATAAGGACTCCACCAAGCCCTCGCTTTCAAGCATCTATACATACTACAAACTCTATGTCCAGATCTAAATCTTTAACACTGGAGTATGTGTCAACAACTTATTAAGCTACTCAAAATTTTCCTCATACTCCTATGTCCATTAAAATTATTACCTTTCCTATGTAATGATGTAATAGGATAAGAAATCCATGATAATTCCTTGATGAACCTCCTATAATAACCTACCAACACCATGAAGGATCTTGCTTCATCTAAATTTATAGGAGCTGCCCTCTCCATGATGGCCCTTATCTTTTTTGGATCTACTGCAATGCCCTCCTTGGAGACAACATGTCCCAAGTAATGTACGTCAGTCTTGAAGAAACTGCACTTGCTGAGCTTAGCATACAACTGATGGTCTCTCAACAATCTCAACATTGTTGTCGAATGCTCAGCATACTCTTTCTCATTTTTAGAATATACCAATATGTCATCAATGAACACAATAAAAAACTTGTCCAAATAAGGATGCACCACATTGTTCATCAAAAACTTAAATGTAGTTGGAGCATTAGTCAAACTGAATAGAACTACAAAAAACTCGTAATTACCATACCTAGTCTTGAATGCAGTCTTGTAGATGTCCTCTTCTTTGATGCATACCTAGTGATATCCCGATCTCAATTCGATATAAGAGAACATTGTTGCTTCCTTTAGTTGATTGAAAAAACCATCAATCCTCCATAATGGATACCTATTCTTGATGCTCACTTTGTTCAACTTGCAAAATTTGAGAGCACCATCCTTCTTCTTCACAAACAATACTGGTGCGCCCCATAATGATACACTTGGCATAATGTATCCTTAGTCAAGTATCTCTTTCAGCTGCAACTTTAATTCTGCCAACTTAGGAGTGCTCATCCTGTAAGGTTATTTTGATGATGGAGCTTCCCCTGGCACCAAATCAATAGAAAAATATACCTCCCTCTGAGGTGGAAACTCTGAAATCTCTACAGGAAATGCATCTTGAAACTTCTTTAAAACTGGGTATCTGCTCAAAACATCTGCATCCTCAACTTTGTTACCTTTTATCACTAGAAATATGTATTATGAACAATAAATGCCCTTTCCTATGCCTGTGCTTAGCCTGCATTGTATTCACCATCCTAATTGACGTGGATAGGCAACCCATACCCAATAACATATTGTATTATCCCAATGGAAATACGTTCAAGTGTGTTGTTTTAGACATGCCATTCAACTCAGATGCACAAGCTCTTACCCAACGGTGAACTCTATTCTTTGTACATGTATCCAACAGTACTAACCAAGATTTTGCATGCATTTATTTATTCAAGCCACACTTATCCACCAAGTCAGGACTAAAATAGCTATAATTAGATCCAGGGTCAATCAAAATAGAAATAAATTAATCACAAAACTTACCATCCATCTCAATGAGTGATGTCTGGTGCACTGCCTTTATGTTGTCCACGGCTGCATAAATACAAGGAATGCTCTGCCCAACATCCCCAACAGTTTTCACCTCTTGTGCACTATATATCTGAGGCATACCACCCTGATTTTGTAGACAATCTCTCCTAAGGTGTTCCTCACCGCATATCCATCACTCCAACCATCCATTACCATTACCTCTATGTTGTTGTTGTGATCCATGTCCCTATATAGCTGCATTAAACTTATTTTGTGGTGCCACATTTTCCTCCTTCTCTAAATTTTGAGGCCTTTCTCTTTTCGGCTACCATTTACCTTTACCTTTGTCTTTCCTTTTCCATCCTTGCTGAGATTCATTCTTACGTTTTGACTGTTCATAGCAATGTTTCAATTTCCCAATGACTTCCTCAAGTAATTTAGGCTCATCATACTCAATATTATCTCTTAATTTTAATGGAAAACCACTGAAAAATTGTTGAAATTTAGCCTTCTCATCTTTAAGATATGATACATACCTCAATAACTCTAGGAACTTAGTCGTGTACCCTTCATTTTTCATTGACCCCATATTTAGCTCATAAAATTCTTTAGCCTTACTGTCATAGTACCTTTCTGACAAGTACTTCTTCTTGAAAATCCTTTTGAACTCATGCCAAGTCAAGTCCTCTTTCCTGATGTCTCTAACCTACTTCACATCTTCCCACGAAATGTTTACTTTACCTTTAGGTTGAAGATGGAAATTTTGGCCTTCATATTATATTTGTACTCATGCAACTCAAGTAATTTTTTCATCCCAAGTATCCAAGCCATTGCATCTTCTGGTTTCTTCAAATCCCCATCAAAAGTAGGTGGATTTGCTTTCTTAAATTCATCCGAAAATCATCCCCTATCACTCCTCACGTAAGGATGATAATGATGACGATCATGATGTCTATATGAATCAGAACTAGAGTAGTACATGTAATCATCAACCCCCCTATCCGAAGTGTCCAACAACCTTCCATCCCTCACTGTGAAAGCTCTATATGACATGTGTCTACCAGGAGACCTACTACCATATGCCTAATTAGTTATGTCCTCCCATCCATGGCTGATCCAAAGTGGCCCTTGTTGTTGCAATTCTGAAAAGCTTTGAAGCAAAATTGAATTAAATTTTGCTTGTTTCTCTTGTGCTTGTATGATCCTCTCATTGTATGCCTTACAACTCCATATTTCCTCCTTCAATATTCTTAATTTGTATGCCAAATCAGAAGAGTGCCCACCATGTTGCTCATCTGATTCATAGGGAGAGTCTTTGTAGTCTACCATCTTGCTATTCATTTTGATCTCTTTCCTGCAAGGCATAATATGTCAGTTAAACCAAATCATAATAAACCAACACACCTTAGTATAAATTGGGGAGGATAGTGCATCTACAAGATCATCCAAATCAGTGTGACATGTGTATACACTTAATCATAACAACATATAAACATATAACAACTAAGTGTACCAAAACATAACATCATTCTAGCTAGATTCTTGTCATCATTGCATGACCATATCACTACACATACTATGACCTCATTCATGACGACATCAACCATACCAATGTACGTGGAAAATACACAATCATAAACATAGACAATACACAAGCATACACACGGACAATTCACAAGCATAAACATGAACAACACACAAGTGTAAACATGGACAATACATACGCATAAACAAATGTAATCAAGCTTAAACAGACAATACTTGTAACTACAAGTAGCAATATGTAAACAAGCATACAAGGATGATACATGTAGCAACATATAACAACATGTAACCAATGATACACTCATGAAGACAACCTTCTTATCAAAATCATCCTCTTTCACATGGCGACATCATTACAACCATGAATGACACCATGCATATGCAACCAACACATAGACCACCAGGATGATTAGCACACGTGAAACCGACATGAATGAATGACCGACACACACCTCCCATCTAGTCCAAGTGGTGAACCATGCTATGATACCACTCTATAACAACCTCCTCCCATATCTACCCAAGTAACTAACCATCCAAAGTAAACATGCGATGAGATTCTACTATGATCAGATTCAACCTCCTAGGTGACCTTAAGGAAGTGGAATCGATAGAAACACATCACATAGACCTTCCACATTAGCAACAGGACTCCCAGAAGCCAACCAAACCACTGAAGCATCTAGAAACTAGGTCCCACTGATGTTTTAGGCCTTCAAACCCCCAGACGCTCCCACAATATAGGAATGGGTGCGTCTGGAAGGCTCTGGATGCTCCCATAGAGTATGCAAGCATGTGCCCAGGGAATTTTTCCCACATACCTATGCCAACATCCCCAGTTTTTGAGCCACTTTTTCAAGCCCAAATCCCAGGTCACTTCCCAGAATTCAATGACCAGCCCATACATGAAATATAACAATGAAACAATTTTGCAAAAGAAAATACTAGAATAAGGACTTGACCAGACCCCTACTACCCATGACAGGAATTTTGTCAAACATGTCACAAATATGTAGTCTACAGGTGTAAACAACATATCTAAGCATATGTGTCTCATACTTATTTGAGAATAGTAAGAAGCATTGTTCCCTTACATCATTAGCTGCATTATCATCTATTAGTTCATAGATACATTGTTTATTCATTTACAATTAAAAACTGAAGGAAAGCGATACATCATCACTGTCAGAATACACACTCATAATAAACATAATAAAAATAGAAATATCATGGATATATCAGCCATAGGATCCACATATAAACCAATATATTTACACATCAAATTCCAGGGAAGTGAATTTCTCATTAATGAAAGTGAAAACCAACCGGGGATGGGACTACCACGTTTCACCTGATAATAGATTGGTTGAGCCGAATCTCTCTTCAGACAATCACCCTCGTGCCATATTCCAAGCATGAATGTGGAACTCATAACCAACCAAAAATAACTAAACAAGCATGGATGATACCGGAGTTCTCCACCTACACCGTGATGAATTTTACTACCTCATAGTCTCTTAGGCTTGACCATAATCCACAACCTGATCCAAGGATCACTAGGCCCTACACCGAGACCCACTCTCCAATATTTACCATACATCCCATCCCAGGACTACTAGGCCCAACGGAGAGAAATCCACCCCTTGGCTTTACCGTATATTTTTCCATTCACTAGCAAGGATTTCTAGGCCCACCGAGGTACACAATCCTGGCTTTACTGCAACCCACAGTTTGGTTCAGGGGTTTCTAGGCCAGTGTCTTTACCGTGATCCAGAATCTGGTTTAGTGATCACTAGGCAATTTTTTTTTCATTTCGGAGATCCACCTCACTCAGCTTTAGATCCATCCAGCAATCCAACTCAACCAAAGCATGAGAACCCATCTCATCAAGGCTATACTGAAATGGCAATGCTAGGCTGAAAACACTATCACACCTGGAAAAACCCATGCCATGACAGAAAATAACTACATGCAATTAGTAAGGAAATCACACATGCAAATAAATACCTACAAAGAATCTTGTTGTAGCTTCTTGATCTTACTTTTCCCTTCTTGCTCCTTCCTTCCTCTTGCCTTCTTTTCCTTTCTTGTTCCAATGCAAAAGTTCTCCAAGAAAATCTAAGTGTCCAAGACTGAGAGAGAGATAATAATGAGAGAGCTCCAAAATTAAACTAACAAAAGGTACCAACTAATCCTTAGAAACCCTTTTATTGATGAGGCCTCTATTTTCTTCATTTTCCATTATTTTCCTTCATTTTCCTCCACACATGCAACTTGTGACCTTTCACCTCCCTTTTCTCCTAATTTCCATTATTTTTATAAATAAATGTGCTAAAAATTCCATTTTTCCTTTCCAAAGCCTTTTCCATTTACTTTGCCAATTTCATTAGCCATAATAAACCAAATGTACGCCCACTAGGATGTTTTGCCCAACATTCAACTTGTAATAAGTATCCCATTAACCGTGGTTTTTATTTTATTTTTTCCTTTATTAACTTTTATTACATGGAATTTTTACCAGGGTTTTTACATTGGAATACTAAAATCGAAGGGGCTTTTTTTAGACCATACAAGGTTTTAAGTTTTCAAACATAATAAGGCCTCTTTGTCAGCTGAAAACCTTTTGGATGCTCTATGTAAACTTCTTCCTATAATTCTCCATTGAGAAAGGAAGATTTGACATCCATATGATATATTTTGAATTTCTTAAAACAAGTATATGGAAAAAATATTTTGATTGCCTCTAATGTTGCAATAGAAGCAAAAGTTTCATAAAAAACCAGACCTTCAATTTAAGCATAACCTTTGTATACCAACCTTGCCTTGTTTCTTACCACTTCTCTATGATCATTTAACTTATTCTTGAAAACCCACTTCATGATAATGACATTCTTGTTTGCAGGTCTTGCAAAAAGTTCCCATGTTTGATTTTTCTCTATTTGGTCTAATTCTTCATGCATAGCTTTTAACAAATTTTCATCTTGACTGGCCATGCATAGTAGGGCTACATGCGCTTGCGTAAGGGGGTTTAACAACTTCCTTATTTTTTGAAAGTTTTAGTTAAATCACCAAAAATCTAGTGAGTTGGGTGATACACATACCTTAAAGGATATTTGGCTAGAGGAATGAAGGGCTCTTCATTGTCTTCTTCTATAGGTGGCTCAGAATACTCCTCACCAATTTTGGTTGGTTCATTAGCGCTAGTATTCACTAGTTGTTTCTCTCTAGGTTCAAAGTATTCATCCACTTTGACATCAATACAATCAACAATCCTCTTGGTGTTATTTTTATAGCATCTATATCCTTTTTTATTATGTAAATATCCAGTAAAAATTCCTTCATATGCTCATGCATCAAACTTACCCGACTTATCATCATTTCTCTTGATGTAACATTTGTTACCAAAATCTCTGAATTATTTCATTGTTGTAGGTCTACAATACGAAAGCTCATTGTGAGTTTTGTCATTGTTTGGTATAAAATGATATTTGTTGAGAATAACCACAATTGTGTGAATAAATTCTACCCAAAATATTTGTTGTACTTTCCTTTCATCCATCATGGCTTTAGCTAACTACTGCACCAATTTGTTTTCTCTTTTCGCTACACCATTTTGTTAGGGAGTTTATGCTATTGTGAATTTCCTTTTTATGTCATTCCTCTTTCAAAATTCATAAAATTATTTAGAATTGAACTCACTTCCATTGTCATATATTATTCTCTTGATTTTGTAATCGGTTTCATTTTCATCCATTACTTTTAACTCTTTGAACTTCTCAATGGCTTCAGATTTCTCTCTAAGGAAGGAAACCCACATCATCCTATGAAAATCATCAATGATAAGTATGAAATACAATTTACCTATGGTTGATTACATTCTAGATGGTCCACACAAGTCGATGTGTACTAGCTACAATGGCTTTGATGAGCTTTCCTTTGACTTAAATGACACTCTAGTTTGCTTTCCAAATTGAAAAAAATTGCAAATCGAATTCTCTAGTTTTGAAAGCTTGGGTAAATCCTTGATAGCATTCTTCTTTCTCAGTTTTATTATCTAATCAAAATTCAGAGGTCCAAGTCTCCTATGCCACAACCAACTCTCATCAATATTTGATAAGCAAAACCTTTATGTTTTCTCTTTGAGCACATACACATTTTTTTTGTTCTCACTGCTTCAACCACTATTTCAGTTGTGCCTGAAGACTTGATTTGAAAAATTTTAGATTTAAAAATCAAATCATAGTTTTGATCACACATTTGAGACACATTGAGAAAATTATGCTTCATCCCATCAACATATAAGACATTCTTCACTTTATCTTTTCCATTTTACACGTTGAAAACTCCTTTTCCAATAATTTTACTAGGTGCGTTGTTGCCAAAAGTTACATTACCCTTGTCCACTCGTTTCCATGTCAATAAATTGTTTCTATCTCCTGAAATGTGCCTGGAACAACCAATGTGTACATACCAATGACTCCCTTCATTCTCAACATACAAAACAATATCACAATGCATAACTAGTTCTTTCATCTTTTCCTTATGTCCGCAATCAATTGTTATATGCTCAAAATTTTGACACTTAAAACATTTAACCAAATAGTTCAAAGGAGGAAAATAATTGTTTTACCTGGGCTTCCTTTTTCTCTCTTAAATTATTCCTCTGGTTCTAAGTTTCTTGTAGGATAGGTTTACATTGCAATTTGTTGCTTTGTGGCCATAATTTGTGCCTAGAAAAATATCATCATACCTAAAAGTCTATCTTCTATGTCAGGCTAATTTCTAAGCATTTTAGTTTGCTTGACCAACATTGTTCATTTTTTGTTGCTGATAATTCTTGGGCTACGTATTCTCCTTTTTCTATTGTGCAATCTCTTCTACCGCTGCTGGAAAAAAATTAATTGTATTTTTTCCTTTTAGCTCTGTTGTTGAACTTTATTCAGTCTCAAATCCAAAACCACTATGATATTTGGAAACTCTCCGTGCTTCCAATATCTCATTTAAATTTCCAGTCCATTTTCCAAAATTCTTATTGAATCTCATCTATGTTTTATCTTTTCTAACTCCTTTCTCAACAACATGATTTCTCCTTCTAGCCTTTCACAAGCTGAATTCTTCTCATTCAATTGCTAGTTTAGGGATTTCTAAATCTTCTTACCTTATTCTACTTGCAAGAGAAATGGTTCAACAACTTCAACCTTTTCTTTTATCAATTACTCCTTCATAGACTTATTTTCTTTCTTATCCTTTTGATTTCCACAAGTTCACTCACGATCTCTCCTTCTAGTTCCACTTTACCCTCTTCATCATCATAATTGATTGCTTCGACTTGAAATTTTTCTATGGCCATTAACATGAAATATTTTTGGATTTCAACATCTCTTTCCTCGTCTGAGGAGTGGCTAACTTCACTTTCAGAGGATTTTTATTCTTGAACATAGAGACATTTCTATTTAGCCTTCTTTTTGTCTTTTTTCACTTTCTTGGATTTTTCTCTGGGATCATAATCTTCCTTCTTCTTTTCGGGAAACTTTGATGCATAGTGACCAACTTTCCCACAAGTAAAGCACTTAAAAGGTAGCTTACCTTTATATTTACCTAATCCTCTCTTGAGCTTCCTCATAAATTTGGCTTCCTCTTTATCTGATTCACAATGTGAGTCATCATGCTCTTCCTTGGGCATTTTTTTTTGTTTTGAAGGTTGATTTTTTGGCTGGAGGCTTGCCATTAGAATTTTTCATCTCATTATAAGCAGTAGGGATGCCAAGTAATTGATATAGAGTGAGATATTTTAGATTGTACATCTCTTCAATGGTTTAAACCTTAGGCTTAAACCTTTCCATAATATATCTCAACACTTTTTGAACTACCACAACTTCATCTAGCTTCTCATCAAGACCTCTTATGGTGTTCACAACTTCATCAACTCTTACAAGATACTTTGAAATATTTCCATCATTATGAATCCTTAAAGACTCAAATTTCATCATATAACCTTGAACTTTATCTTTATTTACCTTGTTTTCAACTTTGTAAAAGCTACTCATCTTGTCCTAAATAGCTTTGGCAGATGTGCAGTCCATCACTTTGACATGTTCTTATTCTAGTAGGCTAGCAAGAAGATCATTCATGACTTTAGCAGTACATGTGAACTCCCTCTTATGATATTTTGTAATCACTATTGGAGGCTTTTGATATTCTTCTTCCACACCATCCCATACATCAACTCCAAGTGATTAAATGTAGGTCTTCATGCTTACTTTCCAAAAACACAATCTGTTGAAATGAACATTAGTGTTGAAACACCCTCTTCCCACATCTACCCAAGTAACCAACCAACCGGGGTAAACATGCGAAGGGAGGATACTAATATGAGATTAAACCTCCTATATGACCTTAAGGAAGTGGAACCAACGGAAACCTAACAAAAAGACGTTACACAGCATCAACAACACCTCCAGGAGGTAACCCAACCTCCCAAGCCCCTGAACCCTGAGGGGGAGATGATTTTTTACCATTTTGAGCCTTAGTTGCGGGCATGTAAGAGAAAGGGAGTAGCTAGAAGCCTATATCTACATACATGCCAAGGAAAGGTCACAACCAGGGCCCCAAAAATTCAGTTATGTACCTGCAACTCTGGGATTTGTGCCACCTTTTCATCCCCAGAGCCCAGGTCATTGCCTAGAACTTCATGAAACTTTATGAGATGATAAATAACATTAGAACAAAAGTACATAAGAAACCACAACATCAGGATCTCATTTATACCCCTCCTTACCATGACAAGAATTATGTCAAACATGTCACAAACATTGCATCTACAGGTATAAACAACGGATTTAAACATAAGGGTCTCTTACTTATCTGAGAATCGCTAAGAAGAATTTATCCCCTACATCATAAGCTACAATACAGTCTATTTGACCATAGATACATTTTATATTAATTTATAGGTAAAAACATGGATAGAGCCGTACATCATCACTAATAAAATACTTGCTTATAACCAGCATAATAAAAACAGAAAACCATGGATAGAATAACAATAAAATCCAGATAATAAATAGTACATTTTCATACCAAATACCATAGTAATTATATATTCATTACTAAATGTAAAAACCAACCAGAGATTGGACTTCCACGTTACACTAGACCATAGATTGGTTGAGCCAAGTCTCACTTCAACCAATCACCCCCGTGCCATATTCCAAGAATGAATGTGGGATATCATAAAACATATTAATCAAAAGTGATATAGGGCAGAGGTCGAACCAAATCAACCCTCATTAAGTGATTCCACCTCAAGTCTGAACATCACAACCATCACGTATTGGTCTCTATCCAAGCTGCTCCAGGGCTCCAGAGTGTTTGTTCCAACCAAGGCTCCAGGACTAGTAACTCAACCCCAGTTTTTTCCAGGCTCCAGAGTATTTGTCCAACCAAGGCTCCATAACTAGTAACTCAACCCACCTAGGGCTCTAGAGTGTTTTTCCAACGAATGCTCCAAGACTAGTAACTCAACCCAACATTTGTCCGCCAGGCTCCAAAGTGTTTTTGCAACCAAGGATCCAAGAACTAATAACTCAACACAACAACTAAAGCAATCATGAGAACCAACCAGAAAACAATAAATGGAAATAAACCCACAACACCATGTCTATTCAAGAAATGGAAAGGCTAGGCAAATCCACATGCATACACCATGCATCCCAAAACTAGTGAGGAAAACATGCATGCAACTCGGTACCTGCACTTAGAACCTGTTGTAGATGTCGATCCTGATGTCCTCTTGCACTTTACTACTCTTCATTTTCCTTCTCGCTGCAAATCACCAAGTACCCACACTCTCCAAGAGTGCTCCAAGAAAACTCTAAGTATCCAAGAGTATGAGAGAGAGAGAAAAAAATGAGAGCTCCAAAACTGAATTGACCAAAAGGTAGAGAAAAAAATTACCAATTGATCCTCATAAGCCTTTTTATTAATGAGGCCTCTATTTTCTTCATTTTCCATAATTTTTCTTCATTTTAATCCTCACATGCAACCTGTGACCTTTCACCTTGCTTTTCTCCTAATTTCCATTATTTTCATAAATAAATGTCAATAAATAGTTTTTGCCTATTTAATTCCTTTCCAAATTCTTAGCCATTTCCTTTGCCAATTTCCTTAGCCATAATAAACAAAAGTGAACACCCTCTAGGATGTTTCGCCCACCATTCAACTTTTATTATGTGTCCCATCATCGCGGTCTTATATATTTTACATGAATTTTTATGAGGGTTGTTACAGGTGCCCTGTTGGTAAATCATCCTTCCTGGTTTTCCATGTTCCTAGATATTTCTTCCAATTGTTAAAATGATCTAAAATAACTTGACTCTTATACCAATTATTGGAAATCATGACAATACTGAGAAGGGGAATGAATTAATATTGTGATAATTTTAAAAAATAAAAAATTTCTTTCACTTATACAATTCTATTATGATGCCATAAACAATTTATTCACATCAGAATGACATGAAATAATTCTAGTAACACAAGAAACACACAATTTCTTCAAAATTATCTTGAATTCCTTCACAAGGAAAGCTACAAATTTATGTTACAATTCTTTGGATACAACCAATAGGAAGCTACAACTCCCTGATTTATCACGTACAATTGAATGGAGTTATAACCCAAACTATTTACCAGCAACTAATGGAAGGAGCACCAACTCATGACCCGCAGGCTACAGCTTGTTTGACACTCAATGATTCATCTTTCATTCATTTTCACACTAGAACCATGAATGCCACCTTTTCTTTCAGAGTAAAACAATTTGTCATGTTTCCTCAATCACCAATACCTTCAACAATTTTCCATTGTTGATCACATCAGTAGCATCACCAACTCAAATTGTACAACACTCTGTTACACACAATATCTTATTCAAGCTATTTTCTCAAGCTTGCTTATAAATATTTTTCTTTGATATTTTCCGCCTCTTTGCTTTTCTTGTATTATTGCATGAATCTTTAAATTTTTCTTTCTCCTATTCAAAGTATATCTTTTGAATGTGTTCAACAAGTTATCAAACCTTAATCATCTCTTTCTAAAAGTTAAACTCATTGATTTTTCTTATGTTATCATTTCTGGAAATTTTATAGGATTTAGTAAGTTTTTTCCAAAGTTAGCGGGATTTTAACTTGACTTAATTACCAAAAAAACCACTAAACTAATTGTTCCACCGAAATTGATCCTTAAGCCCATTTCGTTGGTGCCTTAGCATGTTTTCCATCATTGGACTAGGTGTTGTGATCGTTAGCTAGCCCTTCGGGCACTAAACATATTTTTAAGCTTTTGAGGGCTTATTTCCTTCATTAAATCTCCACGCCCTTGGACTCATTTCCTGCATGTAGAACCACGTCGCTGGAACTCAAAACCCAATGCATTTTCTTGTGCGCCCCTTCAAATCCTTTTGGGATCCTAGTTATGGGCTTAACTGTCCTATCCGACCCACCTTGCCTCAATATCTTTGGTTTACGTTGATCCTTTTTAGTGCTGATATGTCCATGCCTCTTCAACTCACTTACCACCTTAAGAAAAACCTTCAAGCTCCTTTAATATTTCTTCCAAGTTGGCTCCATTGGGCTGAGTTTTCCAGTGGCGCTCGCATGCTCTAACCGTGAGCCAATAACATTACACCTAGGATTGATTTGTATCTTATTCTGCCCACAATCCTGATTCCTAGACATCCCATTAATGTTTCATGCCCTGCTCCAAAAAAATTTGGCCTCTGACCAACAGAATGATGTCATACTCACATCACTTGTGCCACATGTCATCATGTGATTGGTCCATGTGTCACTCAAAAATAGGCCATTCAGGTACCCAAAAAAATAAAATATTCCTTCCATGTGTCCACCTCTGATTGGGCCACGTAATTCTGACATCATCAACCTCCATCATCTTCTAAGGGGAACTAAAATTACGCCACCTATCTCGATGTTAGAGAGGATAGAGAAAGGTCCCATGGTCCTTGGTTTTGTGAGAAAATACTTCATTAAAAATTTCTAAGTGTTTGGCCCTTTTAACACTCTCTGGCCCTCGGCCGCTTTCTACGTTTCCTGTCTCTTTAAAATTGTTTCCTTGTTTCATGTTTTGTGTGGCCCTCCTTCAGTTGTTTTTGGCTTTGAGTCGAGGACTACGCAATTGATATTTGATTCAATGTTTTGGAGAATATAGCTTATTGTGTGACCCCCTTCCCTATTAATACCTAATGCACTCGACCCAACGCATTCCTTTTGATATTTCAATGGGGCACATGTTGCAAGAACCGCCACAAAATTTATTCCTATTTAATTTTGGTTTGTTTCATCTCGCTTCCTCCTTGGTGCTCTCATTAAAACCATTCAGGATAGCCTTTATGGGCTACCCCCATCATGATTAGGTGTGAAGAGGTACCACCACCAACCATTTAACTACTTCTACTATCATACCATGTCATGTCATCTAACATCATTCCGTTTTTCTCTTGAGCGTGCAAGAAAAATAATCGGGGTACATCCGTTGGGTTTCCTCCACTAGGATGGTATGGATGGTGGCCTTCGTCTTAGGCCAATTAAAGATACTCCAGTTTCATTTTTGTTTTCTGGTGTTTTACTATTCATATTTTTTCCTCTCTACCAACCTTTGTCGTTATATTTGGGGAATGCACCAAAAAGGTCCTCCAACTAATTTAACTTTGGAATAATTTAACTTTTGAAGGCCTGACATTGACTGACCATAAATTGTGATCCAAGATGCCATTTCTGGACTTCCACATACCACTGGAAAGTTGTTTTAGATATTTTCCCATCTAGCTAGTTTCCATTTTCATCTAAAATGATCTATTGCAATATAAATGACTCAAAATTATTTGCACCTTTTTCATTCATGTTGAACTTAATTCTCATTCTTGTGCCTGAAACGTGATATTATGAGACATCGTTTGACACCTTTTCTATCAATGAAAACATATTTCTAACATTCTCTCCCTTTGGCATGGATGGAAAAACCAAGATAATAATGAAAAATAAAAAAAACATCTTCATATCAAATATGATTGTCCCAAATCTATCCTTTGGATGCATATCACTCCTTTGAATTTTTCTCCCACTAAGATGAAATTACCTTATGTTGTATTGTTGTTGTGATTTTGTTGTTAATTTTTTGCACCATGACTGCTTCTTGTTGTTTTTTTATCACTAAGACCTATCCCCCTTTGACATCGATGGAAAAGACACCAACTTAATCCCCTTGCAACCTTACTCACCTTGTCAACAATCTTCCTCTATCATGTTGATCCTTCAGGCCTGGAAGATTCATCTTGATATGTTGAATATATACTAGTTGCCTTTATTCCTCTACAAGGAATATATAGTAGAGGGTGGCACGAGGAAAAAATCCCAATATTTTCCTCAAGTACTCAAACTTTTCTCTAGAAAGTGGCTTGGTGAAAAATCAACAACATGATCTTCTTTAGTGACTTACTCCAACTTCACAATTTGCTTGGAAACTTGCTCTCTCAAGAAATGATATTTGATTGGAATATGATTTGTCTTGGAGTGGAAAATAGGATTATTTGATACACTTATGGCACTTTTGTTCTCACAAATAATGGGTATAGGTTTCTCATAAAACACTTGTACATCTTGCAAGATTTACTTCATCCATAATAGTTGAGTGAAACAAGAATTTGATGCAATATACTCTACTTTAGATGCAGATAAAGAAATGGAAGCTTAATTTTTACTCAACCATGAAACGATACATTCTCCAATGAATAATTCACCTACACTAGCACTCTTTCAATCATCTACATCACTTTCCTTACAACATTAGTATAAACAGTTAATGAAATATCTTTACCTTTGGGTACCACAGTCTATAATCAATTTTTTCTTGGAGATATCTAAGAATCCTCTTGGTTTCTAGTAGATGGATTTGTCTGGGGGTTGCTTGGAATCTTCCAACAATACCAATGACCTGCATAATGTCTGGTCTTGAAGTTGTCAAATATAATAGGCTGCCAATTATGGATCTGTATAGAGAGTGCTTGACTCTAGGTGATTCATCAGTATTTCTAAGTTTGTAACATGTCACCATTGGTGTGTTCACTAAAGAGCATTACTCCATGCAAAACTTCAACACTTCCTTGATATACTTGCTTTGTGAAATAAAAATACCTTTGGGGGTTTGTGCAATCTATAATCCAAGGAAATAAGAAATTTCTCCAAGAATGGAAATCTCAAATTAGGCCTTCATATCAATTGAAAATTGACTGGTTAGCAATTATGAATCGCTGGAAAAAATAATGTCATCGACATATAAAACCACCACGTTAAGTTTTCGATCCCTTGCTTTCACATATAAATCCACATTTGAGCAGGTCGTTTTCCAACTTGGAATACCAAGCCCGAGGGGATTGTTTGAGACCATACAATTATTTCTTATGTTTGCAAACTTATTCAGGCTTCTCAGTCAGTTGAAAACCTTCTGGCTTCTCTATGTAAACTTCTTCCTATAACTATCCATTGAGAAATGTATATTTGACATCCATATGATATATTTTAAATTTCTTAAAACAAGAAAATTACAAAAATATTCTGATTGAATCTAATCTTGCAATAGGAAAAAAATTTCATCAAAACCCATAACTTCAGTTTGGGAATAACCTTTCTATACCAACCTTCCCTTGTTTCTCACCACTTATCCATTATCATTTATCTTATTCCTGAAAACCCACTTTGTGCCAATGAAATTCTTATTTGTAGGTCTTGGAACAAGTTCCCATGTCTGATATATTTATTCATGCATATATTTAACTAATTTTGATCTTGATTGGATTTTACAACATTCTTTGGTTCCTCCATCAATAGTAGGGCTACATGTTCTTACGCAGGGGGATTGAGCAACTTCCTTCTTGTCTGAACACCTATAGTTAAATCACCAACAATTCGGTCAGTTGGGTGATATTTTTGCACTTACCTTGAAGTATAGTTGGCTTAAGGAATGGAGGGCTCTTCATTGCATTATTTTTTAGGTGGCTCGGTATACTTCTCACCAATATTGACTAGTTCATTAGCTAGTATTCACTAGTTGTTTCTCCTTAGGTTCAAAGTATTCATCCACTTTGACATCATAACAGTCAACAATAATCTTGTTTTTCTTGTTATAACAAGTATATCCTTTGTTTTTATGTGAATATCTATGAACAATTATTTCATCTGCTCATTCATCAAACTTACTGAGCTTATCAGCATTTCTCTTGATGCAACATTTGCCACCAAAATCTCTGAAGTATTTGAATATTTCAGGTACACCATACCAATACCCATAAGGAGTTTCGTCATTTTTTTGTCTAAAATGAGCTTTATTGAGAATAACCATTGTTGTGTGAATAGATTTTGCCCAAAATATTTTTTGTACTTTCCTTTCATCCATCACGGATCTGGATAATTGTTGCACCAAATCGTTTGCTCTTTTTTCGATACCATTTTGTCATGGAGTCTCTAATATTATGAATTTCCTTTTGATGCCATTATTAATGAAAAATTCATCAAATTATTTATAAGTGGAATCACCTCCATTGTCAGATCTTATGCTCTTGATTTTGCAATCAGTTTCATTTTCATCCATAGCTTTGAACTCTTTGAACTTCTAAAAGGCTTTATATTTCTCTCTAAGGGAGGAAACCCACATCATCCTACTGAAATCATCAATGATAAGCATGAAATAAAATTTACCTATGAGTGATTGCATTTTATATGGTCCACACAAGTCCATGTGTGCTAGATATAGTGGATTTGATTATGAGCTTCCCTTTGAATTGAATGGAAACTCTAGTTTGATTTCCCAATTGACAATATTTGCAGATCAAATTCTTTGGTTTTGAAAGCATGGGTAAATCCTTGAAAATATTCGTTTTTCTCAATTTGACTATCTGATCAAAATTCATATGTCCAAGTCTCCTAGCCACTATTTCCCATGTTCTTGTATACTTTATTTGGTAGTTTTTAGCTTTAAAAATCATATCATATGCTTGATCACACATTTGAGACACACTGAGAAGATTATTCTTTAGCCCATCAACATATAAGACATTCTTCACTTTACCTTTTCCATTTGACAGGCTAACAACTCTTTTTCCAGTAATGTTTCTAGGTGTTTTGTTGCCAAAAGTTACATTACCCTTGTCCATTGGTTTCCATGTCAAGAACTTGATTTTGTCTCCTAACATGTGTCTAGAACAGTCACTATCGACATACCAATGGCTCCCTTCATTCTGAGCATACAAAACAATATTTCGTTTCTTTGTTTTCTCTTTTAATTTCCAGACCTTGGGCTTTTGTTCAATTTTATCAATAACTACTTCATGCCTCTTTTGCTTAAGTCTATAATAAACTATTATATGCCCAAAACTTTGACACTAAAACATTGGACTACATAGTTGAAAGGAGAAAAATAATTTTTGTACTAAGTTTCCTTTTCCTTTGTTGAATTCTTCCTTCACTTCTAAGTTTCTTGCAGGATAGGTTTACTCTACAATTTTTTGTTTTGTGGCCATAATTAGTGCAGGTGAACCACTATCCTAGAAAAATATCAACATACCTAGAATTATGTCTTCTATGTTGGGTTGATTTCTGATCATTTAATTTTGCTTGACCAACATTGTTCATTTGTTTTTGTTGATAATTCATGGGTTGCATATTCTCCTTTTCCTATTGCACAATCCCTTCTTTTGTTGTTGGAACAAAAATAATTGTATTTTTTCCTTTTATCTCTGATGTTGAACTTGATTTTGATTAAAATCCAAGACCACTACTATCTTTGGAAACTCTGTATGCTTCCAATGTCCCATCTAAATTTTCAATTCCTTTTCCAAACTTCTGATTGAAACTCAACTGTGTTTTAGCCTTTTCTAACTCCTTTTTGAGCAACGTGATTTCTCCTTCTAGCCTTTCACAAGCCTAATTCTTTTCATTCAACTATTGATTTATGGATTCTTGAATCTTCTTACCTTCTTCTACTTGTAAGAGCAATGGTTCAACAACTTCAACCTTTTATTTGATCATTGAATCCATATATTTATTTTTCTTCCCCAGTATTTATATATCCTCAAGTGAACTTACAATCTCTCCTTCTAGGTCCAATTTACCCTCTTAATCATAATAATTGATAGCTCTGGCTTGCATATTGTCTATGGCCATCAACATGAACTCTTTTTGAATTTCAATGTCTCTCTTCTCATTTGAGGAATGGTTGACTTCACTTTCAAAGGATTTTTCTTCTTGAACATAGGGACCTCTCTTTTTAGCCTTCTTTCTATCGTGTTGTACTTTCCTTAATTTTTATCTTCGATCATACTCTTTCTTCTTCTTTTCAAGGCACATTGATGCATAGTGACTAACTTTGCCACAAATAAAGCACTTAAAAGGTATCTTACCTTTATATTTACTTGAGTTGCTCTTAAGCTTCCTCACAAAGTTAACTTCTTCTTCATATGATTCACAACATTATTCATCATGCTCTTCCTTGGGATTCTTTGATGCTTTGAAGGTTTATTCTTTGGTTGCAGGCTTGCCATTAGAAATTATCATCTCATAAGCAGTAAGGATGCCAAGTAATTAAGGATGCCAAGAAATTAAAACAAGTGATTAAATATTTTAGGTTAGAGATCTCAACATTTTTTGATCTACGACAACTTCATCTAACTTCTCATTTAGAGCTCTTATGGTGTTCACAACTTCATCAACTCTTAAAAGTTACTTTGCAATATCTTCATCATCATGCATCCTTAAAGACTCAAATTGCATCCTATAACCTTGAACTTTAGCTTTATTTACCTTGTTGTCACCTCCATAGTAGCTACTCATCTTGTTTCAGATAACTTTTTTGTATGTGCAGTCCATCACCTTGACGAGTTCTAATTCAGGTAGGCTAGCAAGCAGGGCATTCATGGATTTAACATTGCATGTGAACTCCATCTTTTGATATTTGGTAATAATTTCTAAAGGATTTTTATATTATTCTTCCACAACATCCCATACATCACCTCTAAGTGATTGAATGTAGTTCTTCATCATTACTTTCCAAAACATAGTTTTTCCATTGAACATTGGTTGTCGATTGGTAAACCCTCCTTCCTAGTTTTCCATGGTTCTAGATATTTATTCCAATTATTAAATTGATCTAAAGTAAATTGGCTCTAATACCAATTGTTGAAAACCAGTAAAATACTTAGAGGAGGGGGAAGTGAATCAATATTATAGGAATTTTAACAAATTAAAATTTATTTTCACTTATGCAATGATATTAGGACACCAAATTGATTCTATTGCTTTAGCTTAAAATAAATATCACGCTCTTCTTTTAATCTAAAGCAATAGAATCAATTTCATTTACGTATATAATTGTTAGAGAAACATGTACATTTCAATATCTAAAATTAACTTAGGAACTGTTTGAGTGACAAAAACTTCCAGCACATATAGTGCACATACATTTCATTAGTATACTACCCCTGGTTGATAATTTGTGTAAGTAATTTAAGTCCAACTAAATTACCAAACATTTTGGAGTCGTTGTCGAGGAATTGTATATAGGAGTCTTTCTTTTTCTTTTCATAAAAACAAAATTTTTAAAAATGATATGCATAAGGAAAGAGATTCTAGAGGTAGATTTGTAATAGGTAGAACCTAAATTCTAACATCACCACACTCTCCACCAAGACCTTGTAGTGCCACACCATCCACACAAACTCATATTCCATCATTTCTGGGTAGACATAGACTTCTTGAGGTACTTAGATTTGAAATCCAACCTAGAGTTTCACCAACTTGTTCTACTGAAGTCGTAGTAGAAGAATAAGATCCTACATCCCCAACAGAAGGAGTAATCTTCCTATATTCAACTGGAGAAAAACTTGTAGGATAAGAACTAGAAATACCTAGTGAAGAAGAAGAAGAAGAAGAAGAAACCTATTTTAACATTCCATTGATAGAAGAACTAGAGGAGGAACTATAAAATCCAATTTCTAAACCTTATATTAGCTTTGGAGAACCTACAATTGTAGAAGAAGGGGAAGGATATGTACACAATGTGAATGGTGAACATCTTAGGATTGGAGGTTGAAAAAGAGGTGGAAGAGGTGGAGGAAGAGGAAGAGGAGGTGGTAGAGGAGATCCATAACCTTTTGGGTTTCCCATATTTGATGAATATACCACAGCCACAATGAAAAATATCTCACCCTCTATCCTCCCTAATTTCCATGGATTAAGGAATTAGGATCTTAAACATTTCTCCTTGAGTTTGAAGTTTTTGTAGATCCTATGATTACTTGCTTGATACTCAAAATATGAAATTGTTTCGATCCACCCTTAAAGATGCAACATTAAAATGGCTTATGGGACTAGGAACACATACCATAAAAACATGGGAGGAAATGAAAGATATGTTATTAGAAAAATACAAATATTATTGTATGTCTCATAACCTTAAATATGAAGTCTTTAAAATGATGCAAAAAGAGGATGAAAATATTGAGGATTTGGTTGAAAGATTTTCTTACAGTCGTAAAAGGGATAAAATGCATAATATATATGATGAAACTTTGAAAGCTCTTTTGCTAAAAGACATTTGAGATATGTCGATAGATATTCTGAATTTAATGGGTAAAGGAGATGTTTCACAATTATCATTTAGAGACATTTGTGAACTTTGTACACATATTTCAAGAGGAAAGTCCATAACTGAAAAAAAAATCCAAGTGATCTTGTTATGTCTGGGATTAATAAATATGCAGCTAGAACAATAATTAGAGCATAAATAGGCAACTTTCTTGACAATTTCAAAACCGATATTTTGGGGAGTCTTAGTGAACAAATAGATAGCCTTAAATTACAAAACAAGCAAAAAGTGAAAATGCTACATTATCTATGTTTTTTCCAAAATGTAGAAATAAGCATGCCTTGAGAGAATGCCCTCTTGACTTGAAAATTGTAGAAACTTGTTTCATATTTGAAGAAAATCATGATACAAAGGAATGTAGCTCAATTCTAGGTCTTAAAGTTGTTTATCAAGAGGCAGTAATATCAAATCAACTATATCCTCTTTTTTTATTGCTAAGAGGCCATGTGAAAATCCACAAACAAATATGACTCAAGGTTTCAATACTCAAACATATGCATAACCACCACAAGGTAATTAGACTGCACCCATGCCTTGGTAGCCTTGGCCTCAACCTTGGGCACAAGGTTGGAAAAATCCTTCTGGTAAATATTCTAAATATTTTCAATATCCATAACCTTACCTTGTTTTTCCACCACAATATTTTCCTTAGCATGTTCAACGCTCTTAACTTCAATATACAAATCCACAACTTTAATTACCATTTCCACAAAAGAAAAATCAACTGCCTGCCTAGCCACTTCCAAATCCAAATAATAAAAAGTCACAACTTGTTTACAACGTAGAAGGGTACAATTTCCAAACTTACTTGATAACTCCATTAGATCTAAAGAATTTTCAACTTAGATTTGGTAGAGTATTGGCGAAGAAGTCACAATCTGTTGTTATTCATGAATCTGAGAAGGATGACCTCTATGAGAAAGATACATCCCTTCATCAAGAAGAATATCTTAAAAAACAAACCACCCATGTACATTCTGATGATACTCCAATAAACTCAACTCCTAGTATAGAACAACCTTCACTTTCTGTTCAAAATTCACCTTTCCCTGAAAGATTTCAAATTGAAAAACGGATAGAAAAACATATTGTATTACCAGATTATGACATGAAAGATGAATTGAATATTGTTTTTATTAAAATTCCTTTTTTACAATTTATTAAGGAAATACCCATATTTGAAAAGACAATTAGGGATTTAAGTATTAAGAAACTAGGAAGAAGAAGAAAATAAGTTAAAAGGATCCAGTTAGTTGGAAAAATTGCATATATCATGAAGGGAAAGACAACAATTCAGAAATATTTTGATCCAGGTAGTCCCATTTTGAAAACACACATTAATGGTGTTTAAATTATGAACACATTGATTTATTTAGGGGAAGTTATCAATATCATGAGTAAATAAACAATGGATCAATTGAAACTCGCTAATCTTCAGTATAAACCAACACTATTGCAATTATAAAACATATCTGTTATCAAACCTGACAGTGTGTTAGAATATGTGTTTGTATCCTTAGATTCTTGGGAACATCCTGTTGAATTCATGATCTTAACACCCAATAATAATCTAGGAGGACATCCATTGATTCTAGGTAGACCATGGTTAGCTACGGCTGATGCTTTTATCAGTTGTAGATATGGTGATATGTTTATCTCTGATGGAAGTTAAACAAATAAATTCGCATTATATCCTCCATCAAAAACAACAATAGAATTAGAAAGTGAAGAATGGATAAATGATGATGATGAAAACTTTGATATACGACCAATCTTTGCTACTTCAAAAATAGATGAAGAAGATCAGATTTTGAATTTAATGGAAAATAATGAATCTTCCTCACATTGTGAAGAAAAATCTAAGTTTTCAAGTACAATGTAATATTGAATATTTATCATCGTGCAAAATGGCTTTACATTCTATGGATAAATTTGGCAATTATTTAATAGAAATTTTTCTACGGAAAATTTTGAATATCAATAATAATCTGGAAGAATCTCGAAAGAAGGAATTAATGAAGATGTTATAGGAAAATTCCTCTGCTTATATATGGGAATACACTGATATTAAAGGAATTAACCCAAACACTTATATTCATCACATCTATATTGAAGAAAATTCCAGACCAATCTGACAACCCCAGAGGAGGATGAATCAAACTCAAGGGAAATTGTTAAGAAGGAATTACAAAACTTGTTAAAAGTGAATTTCATTTATCCAATATCATACAGTTAGTGGGTTTCATCATTGGTAAGTGTTCCAAAAAATAATATAAAATGGAGAGTATGGATTGATTATAGGGAATTGAACAAAGCCACTTTAAAATATCATTTTCCACTTCCTTTTATAGATCAGGTTCTTCACACATTGGCAGGGAAAAAGTATGATTCATTCTTGGATGGTTTTAGTGGATATAACCATATCCAAGTAGATCCAAAATATCAAGATAAAACAACCTTTACATGTCCATGGGCAACTTATACCTACCGATTACTTCCTTTTCCGGAACATTCCAAAGGGTAGTTCTAGGCATTTTTCTGACCTAATTCATGATTGTGTGGAAGTTTAAATAGATGATTTTACTTTCTATGGAAACTCTTTTGAAGAAGCTCTTAAAATTTTGGAAAATTTTCTCATTAGGTGTAAAGAATAAAATCTCTCATTAAGGCATGAAAACCTTTTTTTATGATGTTTATTGAGGGAATTGTTTTAGGCCACCATATTTCAGGAGATGGAATTAAATTGGATGCATCTAAGGTAGAAGTCATTTCTAATTATCGGTTCCTACTTGTCAAAGGGATGTTATAAGATTTCTTGGTTTTACTAGTTACTACAAAAGATTTATATAAAACTTTACAAAATTGCATCTCCACTTTTCGAATTTCTCACAAAAGATTGTGAATTCATCTGGAACTATGACTGCTAAAAATCTTTGGAAACATTGAAAGAGAATATTTCCCAAACACCCATATTAAGAGGAACAAATTGGAAATTACCTTTTCACATCTCAACTGATGCTGCAGACAGTGCTTTAGGATTTTTACTAGGACAGAAAGACTTGACTCCTTATGCCATTTACTATACAAGCAAAAATTTGACTCTTGTAGAGTTGAATTACACTATAACAGAAAAGGATTTTTTAGCTGTTGTACATACCATCAATAAATTCATACATTATATCACTGGTTATGAAACCTTCATTCACACATATTATTCTGCAATTAGATATTTAATGAATAATTCAATTACTAATGGAAAAATTATAAGATGGTTATTTTTATTACAAGAATTCAATATTACTATTTTGGATAGACCTAGAAAACAAAACACAATTGTTTTTCTTATCTAGAATCCAAAATCATAATAATGATACTCATGATAATCATAATTTTCCTGATGAATATATTTTTGTAGTATCTATTAAATATCCTTGGTTTGTAGATATTTCTAATTATTTGGCTATAGGTAAATTACCATCATACTTATCTCCTCGAGAGAAAAGAAAGGTAATTCAAACTAGTGTAACTTATTCATGGATAAATGAAGAATCATACAAGACATGGTCTGACTTAATCATTCGAATATGTGTTAGAGAAGATGAAGTACCAGAGATATTGAAAGCTTGTCATGATGAACCATGCAAAGGACATTTTTCCAATAAAACAACTATCTATAAAGTCCTTCTATTAGGATACTATTTTCCTTCTCTTTTTAAGGATTCCAAAGAATATGTTAAGAGATGTGATAGTTGTCAAAGAATGGGAAACCATGTTCCTTCAGATGAAATTCCTTTACAACCTCAGTTACTTATTAAACCTTTTGAAAAATGGGCTCTGGATTTTCTTGGTCCAATCAATCCACCATCAAGACAAAAAAGGTACTTTTTTGGCTATACAGATTATCTCACAAAATGGGTAGAAGCTAAAGAAATTCCTTTTTCTACTGAAAATGTCGTAGTTTCATTTATTTTTTAGGATATTTTCATTTGTTTTGGTGTCCCAAGGGAAATTGTGACATATCAAGGTACTCATTTTACATCCAAGTTGGTACAGAAGATAACGGAGGAATACAAAACTAAGCATCGAAATTATACTCCATATCTTCCACAAGAAAATGGACAAGTTGAATATACCAATAAAGTAATTGAAACAATTCTCACCAAGAGTGTGCATCTACATAGAAGATATTGCATAGAAAATAGTCTAGAAGATTTATGGGCATAGATTACCACATGGATAAATACAACAAGACACACTCCTTATGAATTTTTTTATGGGAAGAAATTCTTGCTTCCTATTGAGTTCTAGATAAATACCTTCAAAACAAAAAACAAATTGTGTCGTGATCTATCAAAAGCACAAGGCCAAAGAATGGAGAAATTGAATGAAATTGATGAGATAAGACAAGATGTTATTCATAGGACCAATATAGTTCAACAACAAAGATCCGGGTGGCATGACAAGTTCATCAAAGAAATAAAATTCCAACCTGGTGATTGGGAATTTCTTTTTTATTCAAAATTTAAAGATTTTCAAGGAAAATTTAAAAGTCATTGGCTTGGGCCTTATGAGATTGAAACAATATTTGACAATGGAGTAGTCAGAATTAGAACTATTGATGAAGAAAAAAAACCTTCCTTGTAAATGGTCATAGACTACGAATATATCGCAAACCACTGTCAAGAGAAGAATTCATTAAAAAACTGCAAGATAATCTGAATTTGAAATTGGTCAAGGAAGATTTTTCTTTCTCTCTAGCTTAGCCTTCTACTTCCTTTTTCAAAAAAAAAAGATAAAAAATAGTAATAATAAAAATAAAAGTAATTTTTTTGTATAAACATGAAAACCAACATTGTTGGCATGTTTATACAGAAAATATATGTTGAAAACCAAGAATTCTTGGCAGTATAGATTTTCTTTATAATCCACTATTCTAGTCCCATTTTCTTTTGAACCCTCTTTTCTTTTTTTGAAAATAAATCGGCTACAGAAATGTCAACAATTTACATCTCTAATATAATTCTACAGCTAACTTGGCAGATTGCAACTAGAAAAAATGAAGATCATGGCACAAGAAAAATATCAATGAAGATTGTAGCTAAAGCAACCTGAGGATAACCTACAAAAGACAAGAATCTAAGGTATGTAAGTATTAAGTTAAATAATAAAGGTAAAAATTTTGAGTTATGAAATAAATGATAAGTAATTTTTGATATCACTACTCTGAGTAATGATTTCCCTCATTACTCCCACACAAATTTGGTATTAACGAAAAATATCTCTGTGTGGACAACC
Organism: Pinus albicaulis; assembly: GCA_034641835.2. Lineage (NCBI taxonomy): Eukaryota > Viridiplantae > Streptophyta > Pinopsida > Pinales > Pinaceae > Pinus > Pinus albicaulis. The sequence continues at coordinate 57,379,196 of CM076572.1, forward strand.
AAGTCGGTCATGAACATTGTTATGATATGAAATTCACCCTCTCCTCTCCATTTATTTTTCCACTTCATGTACATCAAATTCCATTTTCATTTAACCCTGGTTCATTGCCAAGACCACCTTCACCTAAACTTTGTTCTCTAATTCACTCATACCCTAATCATTTCATTCCATAACCTTGTTGAAAGAGAAATTATGGGCTAGGCTTCTCTAACATGGGGTTCATTGTAAGGTCAGAGCCTAATGGGGATAAGTTCCTTGATGGTTGCCCACGGGTCAAAAAATTGTTTCAGAAGGCACAGTGGCTGGAATTTGTAGAGAAATTCGATGGGCATGAAAAGGAGGTAATAAAATCTTTCGCCCGGGCATATGATGGCATTGAAGCCTAAACTGGGGACATGAAGGTAGTTTTGATAGAATATTTGGTAGCAGAGGTTATCGGATTGCCCAAAATCGGTGAGATTTGGTTCAAGAACAGAAAAAATGAAGAGAAACAATGGAAAACCTTCCTAAAGCATCCATATATGGATACTTTTGTGTTTAGAAAGGGGATACCAGTCACTTCTTTGAAAAATAAGTGGAGGAATTTGTTATTGATCATTCAAAAGTTTATAACTTGTGAAGGGATATTTGTTAATATGTTCTTTTATCATGCACACCTAATTATGAACTTTGTGGAAGAAAATGAAATTAACTTACCATGTTTTCTACTCCATAGCTTAAGAAAGATGGATGGAAATATACAGAGAAAGATACAATTTATAGACAATTCCCTATACCATCATGGCCTGGTGAAAATTCTGATTGAGACCCATTTGAGAAATATATGATATAATTGGGAAGATTTATTAATTAGGAATCATTTTAAGGAACTAGAAGGAAAAGACCCTAGTGATAAAACAAAGAAGAATAGAAGGAAGTTTCCTGTAGACCCTAAAGATAACTCACCTCCAAAATAAGAGAAACATTCGAAGGATGACACTCCTCTTGAAAAAATGTTGGAGAACCTTAAAAAGATAAATTTTAGAAGAAATATAGCCATCAATAAAGGTGAAAGATTATCCAAGAAGAAAACAGGGTAGAAAAAGGATAAAAAGCAACCCCTTACTACTAAATCACCATCTAAGTGTTTGATTTATTTGGGCTAACCCAGGTTCAAACAATACTGCATACCAACAAAACCCTCAATCACTGGGAACCCTTTCGGCAACAACCTACAAGCATATCGAAGTCTCACCTGAAGTGGCTATGGGAGGATACAAAACCAGGTTTCTACAGCCTTGAGGGATTGGAAGATGTGTTATTTTACTATTATCTTGCCCTTAACATTGATAAATTACTTCGCCACATTCAATAGATCACAAAAACAAGTCATATAACATTATAAACCAATATTGCGTAGATATAACATGCAACTGTAATAACTACTTCGCAACAATTGGTATTAATAAAATATACACAACAAATTCACTATAACAGATAACAGAAAACACATAAGAACACAGAACATCGTCCACAAAACTTCTTCTTTATTATGATGTATCTTTGAGTTCAAATAGTTCTTCGACCTGCACACTAAGTTGTAGGTAGTATGCACACTAAGGTGCAAAATCTTCCAAGGTATCTGTGTACTCAAATATAGAGCCTTTGCCTCACTTGAAAATGTAGATTACCAAGATTTACCCATAACCATCCTATCTGACTCTCCTAACTAGCATAGCATTACATCTCCTTTTATATTATTACATATTTACAATACCATGGGCTCCACAAAACCCATTACAAAAAGGAGGGGCTTTGACCCACCCCGAAGCCCCTGTGATACTGCATGGTATATCTAACATGCTCCACTGTGTAGTCCACCTTGCACTCCACTGTGCAGTCCACTTCACACTCTGCTGCTCAAAATGTAGAGTTTTAGCCAAAATATAGGCTAAGTTGGGTTGCACCCAACATGTCCCCAACACTCACATGTGAATCGTCTTGAGTCACTCAGCTTCTTTGCCCCAAATATTTTCTACGATGTTGTCATAGGAATTGTTGAACTTCTGCAATATCTTTATGGCCTACTTCTCCTCACTGCAGATTTCTTCCGATACTGCCTTTATTACTGGTCTTGATGTTTTCTTCAGTACTGTCTCTTCTCTTTGTCGAAGCTCTTGAAGCCTCCCATCTCCTTCCTGTGACAATTGGAAATCCTCATCCTACCACGGCTGAGTTCTCTCCATTAAAACCTTGTCTTCCCTTATTAGTTCTTCAATCTGCTTCTGAAGGACCTTTCCTTCACTAATCCTGGCGATCTTCTACGAGACTAGAAAGGTCTTCGCGGTTTCTTGAATTTCCTCCAACTGCTTCTGCTTCTGTTGGATTTCTTCTTCTAACTTCAGTATGTTTGGATCTTCTTGCAGCGAAGTCCAAATCTGCAAATTTCCATCCAACAACTTTCCACATTCTGCCACTTTCGCAAAGATGCTTGTCATTGCAGCCTTTAGTTCAATATCCCTATGTTCTCAAACTTCTGGTGGTGTGGCTAGATGCAGCATTATTTGTACCTCACTTATCTTGAAATCATACTCAAACTGTACATCTGTGATCTTCTTTCTGCATTCCTTGATTGCAAGTCCGAGCTTTGCGACCTTGTCTTCAACTGACTCCTTCTCGCCGACATCCATGTCTGGAACTTCTCGACATGTGGCTTCAACCACCTCCTTTAACCATTTTTTCTACTATTCTGCTTGGTATTTCTCCTTGATGGCTTAGTCGAGCTGGTTCTTCAGTGAAGATCGCTCTTATTCTATCTATATGTTTAATTTTGAGGTGTGTTGTTCTTGCTGCTTCAGCTCATTTTTTATTTCTTGATGCAAGTCATGCAATACCGGAATTGTTAGCATTGTGATGTTCATATCGACATGGTCCCAACCTTTTGCTTGCTGCTTTACTTTGGTGAAGTTGAACTACAGAGCTCCAATCGATATCTACATTAGCCTCATCCCAAATATCATCTCTATTAGTATTTTTGGTCAGAGCCCTTCCCTTATATGCACTGGTTGTCCGGTTGTATGCACCAAGAGCTTTGACTTTGCAATACTTTGCTCGACACCTGTTAGAAGCACATCGTATCACTCTTTTATCTTGTTCCAATACTTCGTTGTTACCTCCTGAATCTTCTCCCTGATCTCATTCAGGTCCGCATCAGTAAGGACCAAGGGCAGTACGTCCTTTGACTTATCTACCTTTTGATTCTTTTTTCTCCATGGGAAAGCTTCACTGTGTATCTTCCTATTTCATTTATCTGTCTCTATCCTTTGAGGTTCTTTTTTGTGTTCATCCCCTCCATGAGGTTCCTTGTCATGTTTCTCTCTCTCTCTCCTTTCTCTCGTTCATCCTTATCTTTCCCACTTGGTTCTCCATGCTCTGATGTTTCCTCCTCGGTCTCACTACCTTCTATGTCTTTTTCCATTGTAATCATCTAGTCTATGGGAAGGGGATGCCATGTCTTCGTTGTGTCCTTTCGGGCCTATATATATATCCTATGAAAATATTCCTTGAAATTTGCAACAGAGTTATATTGCTCGTACGAGATCGGCGAGTGGCGAGGATGTTGGTTTACCAATATATGCAAATCCATGTGATATAATACAAAGAATATATTGTTCTCCTATGTACGCATTTTCTAAGTGGTATACGAAGCTCTCTCTGCATCATAGTTTATAGTACAGTTCCCACTTTCAAATGCATGTGGAAGTAATGATTTTCCCTTTTATTTTTCAGAGATAAGCTGTAGCGGCAGGGTCGTCATTGTACAACTTCAATCTGTTTCCATTTACCATTCCTTGAATCAATTCTCCATTTAACTTCACCAATTTAATTGTGCCTCCATCAGTAATATGCTTGTCAATGTATGGGCCCAACTAGTGTGTCTTGAATTTTTCTGGAAACTTCACAAACTTATTGTCATAAAGGAGGATGAGGTCTTCTACCTGGAACTTCTTCTGCTTAATATGGTTGTCATGCTAGGATTTTTCCCTTGCTTTATGCACCTGCTAATGGAATCCTACTACCAATATATCTTCCTCCAAAGTAAGCATTATTTCTTCCATTATATTAGGATTTGTCATATCTGTAAAAGATGCAATCCTCAACCTAGACAAAATTTATTCCATAGGAATCACATATTCTTGCCCATAAACTAACCTAAATGGTTTCTGACCTGTAAAAGTCTTACATGTGGTCCTATAAGCCCATAATAATGTTGGAATCCTAAGGTCCCAATCATCTCTATTCACATTGCATACCTTAGTGAGCACATTCTCTAAAACCTTATTAAATCCTTCCACTATTCCATTAGCTGGAGGGTGATAAGGGGTACTCTTCTAGTGATATACTTGGAACTCCTCAATCAATTCTTTAATAGTCTTGTTCATAAAATGTGAACCTTGATCACTCATCAAAATCTTCGTATATCCACATCTAGACAATATATATTCAAAAATAAACTTCATTGTAGTCCCTTAATAGTTGTGCTTCGGCCCATCTTGTCAAGTAGTCAGTTATTGTAATTATGTACCTCGCACCCGTCCTTTTTCCAAGTGGATTGATTGGTCCAACAAAATCAATGGCCCACTTACCAAAATCTTGCAATGTAACTTGTGGTACCAATGACATATCATCCATTCTTGAAGGCTTCCATATCCTTTGACACACATCACATGCTCTGTAATACTCATTTGCATCCTTGTGTATAGGCCACCACAATCCTACTCTCAAAATCTTATGTGCAATAGTATTTCCTACATAATCTCCACCAGTTGTGCCTCCATGGGCTTCTGCAAGGATCATCTATCTTTCATGTTCAAGAGCATATCTGCGCAGTATCTCATCTGGTCACATATTATATAAGTGTCCTGCTATTATTGAAAATTGAGATGCCTTAACCACCAATTTTTTCTTCTACTGCGTAGTATACTCTGAAGGAGCCATCCATGTACTCAAAAATTGAGTGATATCTACAAAGTGATCATCTGCCACTCTGATTGTAAATAATTGTGCATCAGGGAGATTATCTTCTACACTAGTTGGTTCTTCCCTTATTTCCAATCTTGACAGATGGTCAGGTCCTGCATTCAGCCTTCCTGGTTTAACAATGATCTCAAAGCCATACTCCTAGAATAACAACAACCATTTGCAAATATTCCCTCCCAAAACAAGCTTATTAACCAAATATTCCCTCTGCAAAGCATAGACCATGGCCAATGCTTCCCTTTTTTTAGTGGTGTAATTATTTTCTATCGTAGATAACTTCCTTCTTACAAAATTTTTAGGATGATCAATCTCTCCTTCACCAGGTTGTGCTAATACCACTCCAAAAGCTATACAAGAGGCATCTACATGGAGATGAAAGTCCTTGGTCCAATCAAGGAATAATATTATAGGTGTAGTTACCATTTTTTTCTTTCAATGTGTCGAGGCTCTTCTAACATTCTTCATCCCATTGAAAGGTTGCATCCTTCTTCAACAATGTCTCCATGGGCGCAGTGATCTATAGATACCCAATGATGAATTTCCTGTAATACCCAGTATGTCCCAACGTAGTGTGAATCTGCATTATTATATTAGGTGGATCCAGGTTTACAATGAAAAAAATCTTAGCAGGGTCCACCATTAGTCCTTTTTTAAAGACAATATGTCCCAAAAATATGCAAAATGGTGCACAAAATATGCACTTCTTTAAATTCAAAAGAGATCTGATACTTTCTGTGTTAGGTCCCTATATTACTAGTGTAGTCCCTTATTATTGTTAGTGTATCCCCCTTATTTTTGTTAGTATAGACCCCTTATTATTATTGTTTTACCCCTGTAGTCCTCATATTGTTATTATTGTGCCCCATAAAATACCACTATTGTTATTGTTGTGCACTTACATTATTATTGCTTGGTCGGCTAGGATTATATTGTGACCCCATGGACTCCTATATATAGAAAGGAGGTTTTGTCATTTTATCATTCAAGAATTGTTCATTTATGTAATTTAATGGAGGTTTCCCCCTCAAAGAGATCAATTTCTAAGTCGTTGATCTATATTTTTTTCTAATTTGTGAGTTTGTTTCATAGCATTTGGTATCAGAGCTTTTGATTCTATGGTTTCGTTGCTGCAAATAGGGCATCATGGAATTTTCAATATAACTTTTTTTCTACGAAGTTTTAGACGCTGAACAAAAAACCAATTTGAGACGAAATCCTGAGGAACTTCTTGTAAAAATTTCATATTTTGGTTCACTATATTTTCAGAGATATGATCTAAGGAAGTTAGGGTTTTGGTATGCTCCATAATTTCATCTCAGTGAGTTGACCTTGGGGAAAATCATCATAACTTCCTCTCTGAGCATCGGATTCAAATTTTGTAAAAAAATGGTCAAAAGTGCACGGATTTTAGCTTCTTGTGTATTGATTTCATAACCGAAAGACGAAATAGTGACACGAGTCACACCGTACAAGTTCGCTCTACTAAACCAGTCCATAATTAGTTCACTATGGGAGAACAGGCCGCTAAATTTGTCTTGAAGAATCCAAATAGGGTATGAACAGTGGCTTTGGAAAGACAACTCAAAGGGATACTAAAGGTCCAAAGTTAAAATATTATGAATCCAAAATTACAGAGATACATTAGGATTAATAACGAGCTCCTCAAAATTAAGAAAAAAGTGTGTATCATTTTTTTTAATTAAATAACGTTTGTTTGAAAAATTAATTTGAAGTGATTCCAAGGGCATATTGAAGCATAGATATCAGTATTGGGTTCTAAAATACCTCCCAAAAAGAATTCCATGCCCATTAAGTCCTCAAAAACTTCTACTATGACACATGAAGAAGAATAATTGCAACATGATATATCAAAATTACAAGACCAAGTGCAACAAATGTCGCTCTCAAAAAAAGTAACAAAAAATGAAATGGAAACTAAAATCGATGGTTTGAAGAAAGGCATGGAAGCTAAAATGAATGGAATGGAACCCAAGATTAATGGTGTGGAAGCTAAGATGGATGGTTTGAATAATGGCATGGAAATTAAGATCGATGGTATATAAGGAAAAATAAAATCAAACGTGGAAGGTTTGAAAGAAGGTTTGACAAAATTGCTACAAGAAATGATTCCTAATGGCGAAAAGGTAGTAGAGGAAACTCACGATGAGAATAAAATAAATGTTAATCATGATTTCATAAACTCTAATGTTGGATTGAAGACCCACCACATTCCAAAGATTGATATGAGGTAGTTTGGTGGCAAGGATCCCGTAATATGGATACTACATATGGAGCGATATTTTGATCTCCATAATTTGCAAAACACACAAAAGGTACATATTGCAACTTTATATTTAGAACACAATACATTTGTATGGTATCGATGACTTTTCTCTCGTAAAAAAAATTTCACTTGGTCAATTTTTACGGAGGAAATGATAGCACATTATGAGGATACAAAGAGAAACACCTTCTTTAGCCAATTGATAAATCGCAAAAAAAAGGGTTCAATGGTGGAGCATAATGAGGACTTCCAAAAAATGAATATAAGGGTAACTAATATTCCAGAGGAACACATGACTGGTGTCTTCATAAGAACTCTAAATGATAGCATCCAACATGAGTTTTGCCTTTGGGAACCTCATTCATTGGAAAAGGCATTCAGGTTGGCAAGAAAAATTGAAAGAAAAATTATGGCGACAAGGACGCCTACCACTCAAAACTCTAAAGAGGGAAGTTTTGCTACTCCTAGACTTCCAAAACCTACAAGGTTGGCACCAAAAAAATTGGAAGAAAAAAGAGAAAAAAGGATTTTCTACAGTTGTGATAGAAAATACACTAAAGGTCATAAGTGTGCTGAGAAGAAACTATTTTACATAGATTGCAAAGAAGAGGAAGAAAATGAACAAGAAACTTCAAAAGAAGAGGATATGCACCACGAACCAACCATAGAGAAAGAAGAAATGAATCTGACCATATCCTGTAATGCATTGGCTAGAATTACCACTCCTCAAACTCTCAATATAGAAGGACATATCAAGAAGAAAAATGTAATAGTGTTGATTGATTCAGGTAGTACCCATAATTTTATTCATTGTAAGGTAGCCAAGGAATTGAATTGCTTCCTATACCCAACAACATAGTGTCAAGTGATGGTTGCAAATGGAGGAACGATAAATTTCTCTAGAAAGTGCCATAATATCAATCTAACCATGGGGAAATATGTATTGAATAGTCCAATTCTATCCATTCCAATGGGTGGTGATGATGTTGTACTAGGAGTACAATGATTACAATATTTGGGGATGATAACTCAAAATTTTCAAGAAATATTCAAGAAAGATTCTTTGGAAGGAAAGAAAGTTGAATTATGGGGTATCGAAGGGAATCTAGGAAAGATAATAATATCTAATGTCATGACAAAGCTTTTGAAGAAAGAAAAACGAGGCGTAATTGCACAATTATTCTCACTAGAAGTTCCAACATCAAAACCATCTCTTTCTCCAGAACTCCAAAAAGTCTTGGAAAATTATTCCAAGGTGTTTGAAACTCCCAAAGTAATCCCACCTGTTCTTTATCACGATCATGCTATTAATTTTATTCCAGGAAGTGTTCCTCCAAACATCAGGCTTTACAGATATCCTTATGTCCAAAAGAGCGAAATTGAACGTATGATTGCAGAAATGCTAGAGGCTAGTATAATTCGACCTAGTCAAAGTTCTTTCTCTGCTCCAGTAATATTGGTGCACAAGAAGGATGGATCATGGTGCATGTGTCTGGATTATAGGGAGCTCAATAAACTCACTATTAAAGGTAAATTTCCCATTCATGTGATTGATGAATTATTGTATGAATTACATGGACAATTTATTTCACCAAGTTGGATCTTCGTTCAGGATATCCTCAAATTACAATGAATATTGAAGACATTCCGAAAACAACATTTAGAACTCATGAGGGTCATTATGAATTTTTTATCATGCCTTTTGGCCTTACCAATGCACCTTCTACATTTCAAGGGTTGATGAATTCCATTTTCAAACCCTTCCTTAGAAAATTTGTGTTAGTATTTTTTGATGATATACTAATCTATAGCAGGTCTTGGAAGGATCATATTAAACATGTTGATAGGGTGCTCAAACTATTGGAGGAGAAACAATTATATGCAAAAACCTCCAAATTTTTATTTGGAGTACAAGAGGTGGAATATCTGGGTCATATTGTATCTCAGGATGGTGTTAAGGTAGACCCTAACACAATTAAAGCCATTAAGGAATGGAAATTTCCCACAACTATAAATTAATTTCGTATTATCGAAGTTTTTTAAGAATTATGGGAGAATAGCAACACCTCTAACAACATTATTGAAGAAATAAGCATTTTCATGGACTCCTGAAGCAACTAAGGTCTTTGAACATATTAAAGAGGCAATGTGCCAAGCACTAGTCTTAGCTATGACAGACTTCACAAAAACCTTTATTGTGGAATGTGATGCCTCGAGAAATCAAATTGGTGTTGTTTTATTGCAAGAAGGAAGACCCATTTCTTTTGAAAGTCATCCAATCAAAGGAAAGTATTTACATAAATCTATTTATGAGAAGGAAATGTTGGCAATACTACATGCACTAAAGAAATGGAGACCTTACCTAATGGGAAGACACTTCAAGGTAAAAACTGATAATGATAGTCTTAAATAATTTTTGGAAAAAAGAATATCTTCAGAAGAGCAACAAAAATGGGTCACAAAGATGTTGGGTTATGACTTTGAAATCATTTACAAAAAAGGGAAGCTAAATGTTGTTGCAGATGCAATCTCAAGAAACGATGAGGATGTGGAAGCATTGCTTTGTGCCATTTCTATTATCCAACTAGTTTGGATAACCGAAGCAAGGGAGGAATGGAAGAATGATGAAGAAGTGTGGGAACTCATTCAAAAGTTTCAACAAGATCCTAGTACATTTGATACGTTTATTTGGAAAAATGATTCCTTATGGCACAAATATCACTTATATCTTTGTAAGAATTCCCAACTAAAACAAAGGATTCTTTTGGAATTGCACACCTCTCCCTTAGGAGGACACTTAGGATTTTTAAAAACTTACCTTAGGGTGAAATATTTTTTTGGGATGGCATTAAATCTGATATTCAACAGTTTGTGGCAGAATTTTTGGTTTTCCAGCAAAATAAAGTTGAGACAATTAAGACCCCGGGTCTGCTACAGCCTTTATCCATTCCAATTCAACGTTGGGAGGAGGTTTCAATGGATTTTATCATAGGTTTACCTAAGTCCGAAGGAAAGAGTGTCATCATGGTGGTAGTTGATATACTTACCAAGTATGCACATTTTTGTGCATTATCTCATCCATTTAAAGAGAGTACAACTTCTACTGCATTTATGGAAACAATTCAAAAGCTACATGGAACTCCAAAGATTATTGTAAGCGATAGAGATCCCGTTTTCACTGGAAATGTGTGGACGGAATTATTTTCTTGTTTGGGTACTCAACTAGCTCATATATCATCTTATCATCCTCAATCTGATCGTCAAACTAAGATAGTGACTAAATTTTTGGAAGGATATCTTCATTTATTTGTATCAGATAAACAAACATAATAGGTCAAGTGGTTACCTCCGGCTAAATGGTGGTATAACACTTCCTTCCACGCTGCAGCAAAAATGCCCCCATTTGTGGCACTTTATGGATATCATCCACCATCCATCACATCATATTTAAGAGGAAAATCTAAGGTTCAAGTAGTGTAATATCACATCGAGCATCAACAATAAGTTCTCCAACTCGTAAAGGATAACCTAAATTTGGCATAGAATCGAATGAAACAACAGGAAAATCAACATCGCAACGAGAGAAGTTTTGATGTAGGCGACTAGGTATTTTTATGGCTACAACCTTACAAACAAATGTTCCTCAAACAAACTAAGAAGGATAATAAATTATCGCCAAATTAATATGGTCCTTAAAAGGTGTTGCAAAATATTGGTATTATGGCATACAAATTAGAGCTTCCTGCATCTACCCTGGTGCACCCAGTTTTCCATGTTTCATGCTTAAAGAAGGTTATAGGTGACAAACTTCCAATTCAAACAATACTTCCATAACTTTATGAGGAAGGAAAAATCATATTGGAACCTGAAGAAGTCACGAAAACAAGAACTCGATAACTATGAAATCTATCAATTTCATCATGTGGAAGAACTTACCCACCGAATATTCCACATTGGAGGATGAGAATTTTATACAGAAGCATCCAAAACTACTCAAGCATTGAGGAAAACACTTTTTCGAAAGAGAGGGGCATGTTAGGTCCCTATATTACTAGTGTAGTCCCTTATTATTGTTAGTGTAGCCCCATTATTGTTATTGTTGTACCCATGTAGTCCCCATATTGTCATTATTGTGCCCCATAAAATACCACTATTGTTATTGTTGTGCCCTTACATTATTATTTTCAAGTCGGTTAGGATTATATTGTGACCCCATGGACTCCTGTATATATATAAAGGAGGTTTTTTCATTTGATCATCCAAGAATTGTTCATTTATGTAATGTAAAGGAGGTTGCCCCCTCAAAGAGGTTGATTTCTAAGTCATTTATCTATATTTTCTTCTAATTTGTGAGTTGGTTTCATAACATTATGCATGTGTCGAGCATAAGTCTCAAAATTTGCACATGTTTACTCAATAATCCAAATATTTTCCAGTCATCAAAATATACCTCCAAAAACTTGTGAATGTACTCCTTAAAAATTCTGATCACCACCCTAGAAAATATAGTAGGGGATTTTTTCAATCCAAAAGGCATGATTGTGTATTGATATAAGCCCCATTCTATAGCAAATGTTGTCTTATGTTGATCTTCAGGTGCAATCCTAATCTGATGAAACCCTGAGAATCCATATTTAAATGAGTAAGCTTCATGTCTTCCTAAATTGTCTTGCTCTTCATCTGTGAAATGGGTAGGAAATGGATCATGTAGGCATGCATCATTCAACATCCTTAGATCAACACAGATCCTGATTTCTCCTTGAGTCTTATTCTCTTGTACCACCACTCACCCATTCTGATTCTTTGATGGGTTTAATAATCCCTAGTGCTATGATCTTATCAAGCTCTTCCTTCACTTTCTCCTTGTACTTTGGGTTCAATCTGTAAGGTCTTTGTTTGAATCACTTCACGTCAGGCTTGAAGGGGATATTCATGATTCCTAGATATCCTGTTATACCCTTCACTTCTGAAAATTTGGTGGGAAACACTTCTTGATATTCATGAAGTAACTAAGTAAATTTACTGACTGTTTCTTCATCCCAATAATCTTATATATTTGAAAACTTGGTATCATCCTCTGATCCTATGTTTACCTTCTTAGTATTCAATGGATTTGTAATATTTTGTATATGTATCTTAGGTCTAGCGACTTCGTATTATATTTATGATTATTCTATATCTATGTTGTGATGATCTTCTTCTTCTCCATCTATGATAATATTATAGCATTCCAGTGCATATTCTATCTGTGTAGCCTAATCAGGCTGTTGTGATGTCACCAAGGTGACATTTTCAAAAATATTCTTCTTGACTTCCTAAAGAGCCAAATCTATGTGTAGGCAATCATCCTAAAATATGAACATTAATGTGAAGCCATCAACCATGTTTGCCCAATTCTTAGTACCATGTTGAAGCTTGGTGTCTAGGTACTAGTTCTTGGGAATTATCTCCAATGTATGAATGAATCCATGTACCCACTCTTGATGTGGAATATCCTTCCATGTTGAAGTGCGTAGCCGGATATGCGCCCTAAGATTGGTTTGACCATCATATTTTATCTCCATTTATGTTTCTATCTGTCCAAACCTTATCCACATTAATCTTCGACATTCATTCTGACTTTATATATTCTTCTTATGCACATTCCACCATCTAGCAGGGATAGCTTTCAAGGCTACATCCAAGGCTAATAACCTCTGATGTTCTTGAACTCGTTCTTCATAATCATTGAGAAAAGTATTCACATCTCCTATGCCATCATAGGAAGGCAGGTTACATACCTTAGTCACTATACAACGAAGTGATTTGGTCATCCTCACACGGTGCCTTGTAGTCACTTCATGAAGCCTATTCTACCAATTGTCAAACTCTTCTTCTGATTATGAGGTACAAGAATTGTCATGCTCCCAACTCAACTTGCCTTCTGCAGTAGGGTTAACCCAATCCTGTTCCTTTGTTGTCATTTGAAAAATGTTGTCTATTTCTGTTGTGCAGTATTCTTCTCTGATCGGTTCTGTGTATCTTACTCCTTCTGATGGATCCAAAGGAAAAATTACCCTCATATTTATTCCTTCAAATATCATATGTCTCTTCTTCATATTAATTATGGCCAAGTTATCAAATTCCCATTCAAATCCAAGTAATGCAGGATAAGGGTTATTTTCATCGACAATCTATATTATTTTGCAATCAAAAGTAGTGCACACTCCTCGAATATCTAATGTGACACCTAGTAATCTTCCCATAGGGAGGATATTTTTCTGAATTTCCATTCTTAGCTTAATACGTTATCAATGTAGCTTCTACTTACCCATAAATTCCCATGTCTTCTTCATCAAGACATTAGCATCAGATCCCAGATCCAGAATATATTGGTCCATATCATATTCTCCTATCTGTGCACTGAGCCTCATTTCTCTTCCAGATCTAATCTGTTGATATACGTTATTGAATATGCGCATCTCTCTTCATGGTGCTTCTTTAGATGTGCAAGATTCTATCAACTCCTGAATTAATTCTACAGCCTTTTGTTCTCTTAACAACTTCATACAAGTCTGCAGAAAAGACCTTAAAATACTTACTTGATTTGTTGACTATTATCCTTGTGCTAGAGCTCGATCCTGCCTCGGAGATCAGCTTTATGTCGCAACTGATAAAACTTCACAGTTACTAGGCCTTAGTTGTGCACTAGAGTCGAAGCTCCAACATCCATAAAATTTTTCTTTTCTTCCATGAATAATCCATTTTCTTTATGAATATAAAAAACAAGAAATTTCTCTACATTCTTTCTAACCCATGCACCTAGACTGTCAAATTCATTATTTCCATCATCCCTATCACTACCAGTCACAACTCCACTTCTAGTAACAATACTAATTTGAGGTTCATCAGTCCTCCTTTCAGTAGCCATCATTCAAATATTTTGTGTCAGCTGTTCATTTTTTTTCTTGCATCTTCGCCATAAGTATAGGAAATTATTCAATTACATGGTAAAAATATTTACAATACTTACATGTCGTAGTAGCGTTCTGACAATATCTTGCAAAATGACCTGGATGTCCGTAATTATAGAAAACGATTTGTCCATGTCCTCGAACAACTCCACATCCTGGACCTCTTCCTTGGTAGCTTCCTCGACCACCGCATTTTCCATTGTCCTCATGTCCATACTCTTATGCTTGCATTATATAGGAATCAATACTACACTCTATCATTAGGTCATAACTTCGACAATTATTCTCATCATTTCCTACTGATTTACTAAATTTTCCATATATATTCATTGGATATTGCACATATTTCTGCAACATGTAACATTCTTGTGATCGATGTTGGCCTCTAGTCCTGCATATTTCACATCACAAGCTGGATCTTATGTTCAAGGAATTTTGTGCCCCACTAGCCATTAATCTCGGAAGACAGGGCACTGCTCTTTCGAATGGCCCTTGGATTTTCACTTTGTACACCATAATTTTTCTCTAAATTCTTTACCTTTATTGAATGTCTTGTAATTAAAGAGTGAGGTTCACCAACTGATTCTGGAGCTGCTACATACCTGCATTAGTATCTCCTATAGGGAGAAGATTCCAACTTCATGGTAATTTCCAGATCTTCAACTTGAGTTGTTATCTTCTGTTGCATCAATGGTAATCTAATATGTGGTAGCACCACAACTATAAACCACTCTTGATGTTGTTGCAAAGCTATGTCGAAGTTCACCGAACCCAACAAGAGCTTAAATATTTGATCCAACTCCCAAACAGACTCAGTAGGCTTCTATTTGATTTCTTTCAACTCACTGATGCACTGTGACTGAGACTTCGGCTTTTTGAAATATCCAATCAACGTGGTTTTAATATTCCAAAATTTTTGTTCAGATTAGTTGAAAAAATCATATACCATTTCATTTCTCTATCATGCAATATCGTGACGAGTGACGCCTTCTTTAAATTTTCATCATTGCCTTTCTTCTTTTTCCATACAATTTAGCATAAAAACCAAAACTACTCTGTATCCTATGTTCCAGATCCTTTGAAAATAGGTAGCTTAATATTGTAAGGCATACCTATTATTGGGGTGAAAAGGGGAGGGGGAGAGGTATGCGGGGTAGGAGGAGTAGGGAGAGCCGGGAGACCACCAACGCGCTGACTATTACTAGATTCTGGCTTCGGAAAAATCTCAGGGTGGAAGGGGGTATACTGCGAAGTTTATTGGGGTTGGATTTCTTCTCTTTCACTTCCATATTCACTCAAAATAGGGCTATAATTAGTTTCTACAAAGGTATTCAGATATTTTCCATGATATCTCTTTCTAGTATCTACTTTGTATCTCTTCCCACTTCGTGTTGCACTAGTCTTTGGCTCATATTTACTTTTTCTTCCCCCAAACATAAGTAAACTAGCAATATGATGCATCCGTAAAACTCCCTTTTCACACAGAAGCATCTTAATCCACAGTTTCAAATATTTCAAATACTTACCTCGCGAATCTTTGAACCTTCATTCTACTTCACTGTAAGACACAGTCGAGTCTACTATGAAATCAGTAATGAATGCTCCCAAGATACTATCAATCTATAAATCGACAACCCTTGAAATCTTGTTGTCAGTGCTCTTGAGTCACTGTATCAACTGAGGTTTCCACATTTTAGGTTTGTCCTTATTAAAAAAATCATTTCTTCCATTCAACCTTGGCATCCAGTCATATATCTCGTTAGGAAAATAATTGAAGAAAATTTCATACTGCTTTGTGAAAATATATCATTGTAACCACACTTCAGATGTCAAACGAGGGTTTCTACTTTCTTGATCTGAAAACTCTCTCTCTTTCAAGACTATCCAATCTTTAATTTCCTTCCTCAATGGGTGCGACATCCACATTTCCCTCAAACAGATCCTAGTCCCTATAGCAGAACCATTTTTTTGGCTTTATTTGGGTTGATCCAACTTCAAACTATATTGCGCACCAACAAAACACTAAATCAGTGGCCCTTTTGGAAACAACCTGTAAGCATATCAAAGTATCGCCCGAAGTGATTATGGGAGGATGCAGAACCAGGTTTCTACAGCCTTGAGGGATTGGCAGATGTGGTATTTTACTGTTATCTTACCCTTAACACTGATAACTTACTTTACCACGTTCAGTAGATCACAAAAACAAGTCATATAACATTCTAAACCAATACTACGTTGATATAACATGCAACTGTAATAACTACTTTGAAACAACAAGTATTAAGAAAATATACACAGTAGCTTTGCTATAAAATATAACAGAAAACACATAAGAATGCAGAACATCATCCACAAAACTTATTCTTTATTATGATGGACCTTTGATTAAAAACAGTTCTTTTCCTTACGCACTAAGCTGCAGGTGGCCTGCGCGCTAAGCTGCAGACTCTTCCAAGTTCTTTGCGCACTCAAATGTCGAGCCTTCCCCTTGCTACAAAATGCAGATTACAAAGATTTACCCATAACCATTTGATCTTACTCTCCTAATTATCATATAATTACATCCCCTTTTATATTATTACATCGTTACAGTACCATGGGCCAAATACCATGGGCTCCACAAAAAAAGTAAATATAACCCAAAACCCATTACAAAAAGAAGGGGATTTGACCCACCCCGAAGCCCCTATGATATTGCACAGTGTATCTAACATGCTCTACTTCATGGTCCACTTCGCACTTCGCTCCTCAAAATGCGGATTTTTAGCCAAAATCTAGGCCAAGTTGGGCTGCACCCAACACTAAGCCATCATCCATTATAAGGCTCAACAAAACAATGCATGGACAGTCACAAAAAACTTCAAGATTCATCAACTTAGAGGAAGAAGAAGAACCAACAGTTCCATCACCTAGAGTTCTATCACCAGTTTCCAGTCTAACTAAAAGAACTCCTCAAATAGATCTTGTTGAACAAGAGAAATATGACTACATAAAGTCTTTGGAGAAAAGAGCTACAGGTAAAACAATGGAATCATCCTCAAACGAAGATTAAATTACTCATTTTGATCCTCCAGAAATATCCCAAATTGTAAACACTCTTAGAGAAGAAATCTATGAGTTGGAGGTACTAAATAGACATTTAAACCAAGAACATGAAATACTGAAAGTGAAAAATGAAATCCAGAAAAATAAAAATGACAACACCATGTTGCACTTTAGTGTATGGTATGAGAAGGACAAGAAATTGAAGGCTCAATGACAAGAAAAGCTCGTAAATTTTGAAGTTTTGCATGAGGACATGAAATTTCTTCTGTGTGGGGAAATGTTGAACCCCAAAATTGCTTCTTTTTTACAACCCTTTTTCACTCCATTATCATCTTTTTTACCTTCATAACTTTAATTTGGGCATCAGTTCACAAGGCTTATGGCATATCAGGTACTTAATCATCTTCTATTCATAAATGACAATGTTTTTTATTTTTTATCTTAATATTTACATTAGCTACCGAATTGCATTGTTTCTGCAGCTAACTTATGATTCTTCAATTGAGTTCAAGGTTTGATAGGATATGAATCTACATCCGAAGAACGAGGCATATGGGAAGGTGGATATTAGCTGATACAACGATTTTTTCATACCTTCATAGCTTGGATCAATAAATAAGACACCTTAGCAGCTCGGTCAAAGGAAAATTCAAATATAATAGGAGGTGAACTAGGGGAGCGAGATGCAAATTTGTAGCCTCATGATTTGTTTTGTTGATAGAAAATCATGAGAGGGTCACATTATATTATCTTTCAAAGTTAATTTTAGCTAGTATCGATTAGAATAATGTGTAATCATATAAAAAAATTAATGCATAGGATTTTTATAAATATGTCTCTCTGCGTAGCAGACACAGACCTGGATTTTATATTGTAAATACTTTGTTTTATATACAAACTCTGATTTCATTCTTATTTCTATGATGTGTGATTCCCGCATGATTGATCATCTTTTGAAGGCATCATGTTGATACCTTCTTCTTGTAGGAGGGCCCCTTCGAGATAGTAATGTTTCCTTTTAACTATAATTTAGTATTTTGTTCTACGTTTTCTATAGGATTTTGCTAGCTTAAATTTTGATTTTAAATGAGAGACCGTTTTCATAGCAAGTTTGTATAATAATTTTTATTGTTGAGTGAAGCGAGATCTCTTGTGCACATGGATAGAGAATATTTTTACATAGATCAATAACATAACTTAACATTTCAGCTATATAGATAGAATTTTGATTTGCAGAGACAATCTTTCTTTCTGTCAAGAGTAGATTCATTTATAGTGTGATTTCATATTAAATCAAGTGGTTTAAATTCTATCAAGTGTGATTTCATTTTAAAGAAGGAGCAAGTGTGATTTCATTTTAAAGCAAGAGTGGTGTGATTTAGTTCAAAGTGTGTGTGCGATTTCATTTAAAACCAAAAGGGTGTGTTTGATATAATTTTGAGTAAGCATGGACAAGTTTGTTATTCATTTCAATAAGAGTGTGATATTTCTTTTTAGCTAGAGCAATAGAATCAATTTCATTTACTTATATAACTATTATAGAAACATGTGCATTTCGATATCTCACATTAACTTAAGAATTGTTTGAGCGACAAAGACTCCTAGCACATAAAGTGCACATACATTTCTTCAGTATACTAGCACTGGTTTAAAATTTATGTAAGTAATTTAACTCCAATTAAATTACCAAACACTAATTGTTCCACCGAAATTGATCCTTAAGCCTCTTTCATTGGTTCCTTAGCTTACTTTCCATCATAGGACCATGTGTTGTGACCGTTTTCTATCCCTTCGAACACTAAACCTATTTTTAAGCTTTTGAGGGCTTATTTCCTTCATTAAATCTCCACGTCCTTGGTCTTGTTTCCCACACTTAAACCAAATCCCTAGTGCTCGAAACCTGACACCTTTGCTTATGCACCCTTTTCAAAAACCTTTGGGGTCTTTCTTACTGGCTTAACTATCCCATGGGGCCCACCTTGCCTCAATATCATTGGTTGTTGTTTATCCTTGTTAGTGTTGATATGTCCATGCCTTGTCAACTCACTCGTTGCCTTACGAAACACCTCTATGCTCCTTTAATATTTCTTCCAGGTTGGTTCCTATGGGCTGAGTTGTACAGTGGGGTCCATTCACTCTAACTTTTAGCCAATAGAATTGTACCCAGGCTTCAACTATTGTTTACACCACCCATGTCATCTAATGCCTAGTCAACCCATTAATTTTTCGTGTCTGTCTTCAAAAAATTTCAGGCTCTGACCAGTGGAATGACGTCATACTGACGTCACTTGTGCCACATGTTGTCCTATTATGTGGTCCACGTTTCACTAAAAAATGGGCCATTCGAGTACCCAAAAAGACTAAATTTCCCTACCACATGTCCACCTTTTATTGGGCCACATCATGTTGACCTCATCAACCTTCGTTATCTTCTGAGGGGAAATCAAATTCTACCACCTATACAGCTATTAGAGAGGAGAGAGAAAGGTCTCATGGTCCTTTTTTTTTCGAGCAAATCCTTCATTAAAAATTTCTAAGTGTTTGACCCTTTTAACACTACCCAACCCTCCTCTACTTTCCACGCTGCTTGTCTCTTTAAAACTACTGCCTTGTTCCATGGTTTGTGAGACCCTCCTTCAGTGGTTTATGGTTTTGAGTTAGGGAGTGTGCAACTGATCTTTGTTTTTAATATTTGGATCGACAGTTTGGGGAATATAGCTTATTGTGCAACCCCCATTTCTTGTTAACACCTGACGCACTCGACCCCGTACATTCATTTTGATGTGTCAACAAAGGCACATTTTTCAAGAACCACCAAAAACTTTTCTTCTCTTTATTTTTGTCTTGCATCATCTCGCTTCCTCCTTGGTGCTCTCATTAAAAACTTATGGGATAGCCTTTGCAGGATACCTCTATCAAGATTAGGTGTGAGGAGGGACCACCAACAGAAATTTACTTGCTTATGTTTTCAGACCACATCATCCCATCTAAAATCATTCCGTCAATTTTTTTAGCGTTGCAAGAAAAATAGTCGGGGTACATCTGTTGAGTTGCCTCCACTAGGATGGCGTGGATGGTGGGATATGCCTTGGGCCAATTGAAAATACTCTAGATGCATTATTATCTATTGTTGTTATATCGATCCTGCTTTGTCCACTCTACCAACCTTCACTGTTATACTTGGGGAATGCACTAAAAAGGTCCTCTAACTAATTTAGCTCCATAATAATTTGACATTTGAAGCCCTAACTTTGAATAACCATAACTTGTGATCGAGGAGCCCATTTTTGAAATTCCACATACCATTGGAAATATATTTCACAACTTTTACCATCTAGATGGGTTACATATACATATGAGATGACCTGTTACACTAGAAATGACTCCAAAGTTTATGCACCATTTTCATTCATGCTTAACTTCATTCTTCTTCTTGTGCCTGAAAGCTTATTTTATAAGGCATCCTTTGACACATTTTCCATCAATGAAAACATATTTCTAACAAATTTTGATATTCTAAATTATGTTTGAACACCTCCTTGTAATATATTATTTTTATTTTATTTGATAACTCTTTATTACACCACAAATTCTCTTTAAATTTAGACATAATTTTTTTTTAGTACCATGCAGGATGCCATCTTCTTGTATTCCCTAATGATTTATCCAAGACTTAACACCATCCTCTCTTTAACCACTAGTAGTTATGGATGTTGTTGGAAGTCATTTTGGGAAGTATCTTTTCATCCATGTTGTTTATCTTGTTGTTATACATTAAGTAGCTAACCATAGTCATGCACTAAATGGGGAAGAGACTCGCTTTTACGAGGAGAATAGGATATGGTACATTGCTTTTAATATTAAGCTTATATGTTATAAAAAAAAATCGATTTTCTTTACCCTTCTCCAATATTCTCTAGAGAAAGTGAATCCCTAGACCTAACATTTCTATAAGATACTAGGAGTGTCAAAAGTACCAAATAGGATTTTTTTCTTATCCCACAATTGAAGGTGTACTAATTTACATTCGTTTTAAAATCAGTAATAAGATTTACCCCATCCATTTATCATTTATTCAACACTATAATTCCCATTCATCTTACGATGAATATAGAATCCAAGATATTTGTATGAATAAACTTCCTCCAAATTATTATTTTCATATATGAAAGTTTCATAAGTGATCCTATGGAATTTGATTATCATAACATGTCTTTTGTTCATGTTCACAATCACATCCATACTAGAAAAAAAAATCCTCTAGGATTCTTAGATGATTATTAAGGTCGTAGGAATTCTATGCCATATGAACAACATCATAAGCATAATGAAGAAAGATAATCATCATACCAGTGAGAATCAAGCTAGTACAACCAACCCCTTCCAACCTATTATCACCAAATTGAGTCCTGTTGGGTTTCTTCAATGGTCAACTTGGAGTAACTCTTTCAATCCACTTGAAACTGGAAATTAGCCTCTCCATTCTGAGAGCGCTCTCTCAATTTATCTAATGATTTGCTCAATTAGGTCTTAAATCATATGACTAACTCTATGTGTATCTTAATGTATTTGATTGCAGGTGAAAAATGGGATATATTTCACTACCATTGGGCTCATGGAGTCCATAATAAGGAATTCAGTGACAAATGAATCTACTTGTGGAAGCTGAGCCTTTTACTATTTCAATGGAAGGACAATAATAACGCACAAAAATATTCAGTAGCTCAATGTTAAAAGGAATTCAAAGCATGTGTGACATGAATTCTGAGTAATTCAACCTCAAGATACTGTAAATAAGATAAAGAGAGACATAAAACATAATCTCATTGAAGCATTCCAAGAATATCAGGTGAAATGTAAACAAAGTCTATCTATATTACTAATATCAGAAATTACAATAGTAGGAGTGTAAAGTCACCATCTCCCAACCCTTTATAACTCTAAAACTATCTAATTTATAAATTGAGGACTCATACAAATGATTTTCCAACTTTCTAGCTTTGAATTCCCACCTCAGAGACCTATTTCAAACATGATTCCATTACTTGGAGACTTCCTAGGGATATTTCTGTTTTGTAGGGTTTGAATATAAAAAGGACTCTTCTTTCATTAATAGTTCAAAAAATAAATTTAATAACCCTTATCAACTGCAACCAACTAATTTATGAGTGTACTAGAGTTCTGATGTGTCATTATGTCACATGGATGCTGAGTTGAACCTCCTCCAAGTCGAATTTTACAATTTTTTCACAAATCTGGTTAGTGAAAATTATGAAAAATAGGCTTCAAAGATGAGTGTATAATTTCCAAACCCTGATGGATTTGCATAAACTGAGAGAAATTTTTGTATATAGTCCTGTGATGAAGAAAAACCTTTCATATTTCCAAAACCATTTTTCATTTGGTCAAAAATCAAACTTGAAGTTGACAGCTAAAACAATCATGTACAGAAATTTTCGTAGCGCTCATTTCGTAGCAACTTTTTGTAGCACCTTTGTTTTAAACACTTTTTCCAATAAATTTGACTTTCTAATATAATTATCCTTTAAAAAATGTTAGGAGGGCTTCATGGAACATGTCTTCCTACTTTTAAGGAGTTTCTTCCATCATACATGATGAAATACCTTCATGATGAATTGATAATTTGAAGATGATCTGAAACAGCATCGTGGACCAAACCTGCATAAAAATATATTCTTGACCATATTTGACCTCCACATGTGATTAAATGACCTTGAGCCACACTTCAAACCACAATTCCTTCAAAATTCAACTTGCTGCCAAATAGGGGAAAACAAGGCAGTTTCGTAGCAACTTTTGGTAGCAAATTTAATTTACCAATTTCTACCACCTCTTAGCTCTCTTTTCTTTCATGGATATATTTGATATGTTTAAAGAGCTAATACAAAATTTTCCCAAGATTTAATTGCAATTTTAGCCACCATTTTTATCAAAAATTCATCTTCAGAAATTTAGTAGCGTTTTTTGGGCTTCAAGCCTGGCTAGCGCTACGAAAACTCCTAAAGTGAAAAAAATTTCAAAATTCTCCTTTTTCTTCCAAATTTAACCTGTAGGTTTGAAAATTGATATAATGAAATATTATAAGACAATATTTCCTCTTACCCTCTTCAAAAAGCATTATTTTCACCTTAAGAAAGTTAATTTGCCAATGCAATGACTCTATTTTTTAGGAACAAATAGGGTGTAGAGATGAAATCCTATCTCCATATAATTGATAGATGTTGCAAAAATGAAGGAGGTTTTTATAGGTAATTATGTGCTAAAGAAAAACCTCTCTTGGTTGTTTGAAAACCTTCTCCATCTGTCCCAAATATACATTCGAAAAACATGTATGAAATAGGAAAATTCTGCATTCTGAAAATAGAGCTGAAAGACATCTCTGAATCTCCAAATTTGTTGCCCCTTTGAGAAAAGTGAAAGAGGTTAATGTTATTTGATATGTTCTTGAAAATAACCTATCTAATTTTCTTAAAATATTTCTCTATTTTCCCAGAAATGGCCCTTGAAATTGATTGCTCAAAAGTCAAAAAACAAAGAAATCCTCATATTCACTACGAAATTATCAAGTAGTTTCGTAGTGTTTTCTGTTGTTTTCCTGTGTAAAACGCTACGAAAATTTGAAAAACTGCAGATTCATCCTTTTAAGTCTGAATGCATGGGGAATGACAACTGACATGGTATAGGACTGATTTGACATGAAATGGCATAAATGAAGGTGATCTCAAAACGTAGGATAGGCTTAAAATACGAAAATTTTCCTATACCACCTTGAAATGGCTTAGGAGACCTTATCCATTTGGTGAGTGACCTATATGACCCTATCAAGAAATGTTTCACAATTTAATGGGTTATAACAGTGGCTCCACTTGGGATGGTGTGCCCCTGTGGTACAACAAATAACTAGTAGTTCCAGTGCCACCTCCATTGGGCTGCTCCCATCTTCAAAATGAAAAATTGCAACCTATTCTGACCTTATAACCTTGGCACTGAGAAAACCAATAGCTGCTAAAGAAATAAAAGTACACATGCTGAATTTAAAAACTAAAACTGACAAAATGCTTGATCTTCAAGCTTATTTATATACAAATGATCCTACTCTACTTGCTCAGCATAAAACCTGAATCAAGTGATCTCACTCATCCAATGGATCCAATCAAGAAGTTGAGTACTAGGTTGGAACATACATTCCACTTCTTTGATCATAAAGACATTATTGAGATATGACAAGTTGTTCCACCATCTGAATTTGTATACATAACTGAAAATCATATTGAAATTCATTCTTGTAGGAGATTCCAGCAGAGCTGCGAAAGGATATTTGAGAGTATGCACGAATAATTCTTGTTGATCAACAAGAAAGTGTGAGTAAATATGATCCTTTGATGGTGTTCCTTGTTCAGCTTCTTCATTATAACCCTTGTGACCTTTCTCAAATAAAAAAGGAAAAATATGTTGATCATTATTTTCATTTGAGAGGAAAAAATACTTGGAGTACTCTTGGACAGTTTCCAAAAGGAACTGCCTCAGCATGTACCGCAGAAATTTCTAAAGGTAGCTCTTCATATGTTTTAACAAGCATATCCATCTGATTGTCTAAAATTTTCTTTTCAGAATTTTCTTCATTTGATGTAGGCTGATGCAAGGAATGACATGAAGAATAAATTTCTTCCTTTACCTGAGGATTATAGCAATTATTTTCCAGTATTTCCTCTTGTTGTTTGAAACGATTCTCATATTCCTGATGATCAAAATACTGACAAGTCTGCTGCAAATTTTCATCAAACTCAGAGGATGTAACATGATTGTTAGAAATAAACTCCTGTTGGGTTTCATTTTCATCCAAGATAGAGGCTACCCTTTCTTCTTGTTGATGAAATGGATTGTCATGAAGGGCCTCTAAAATTTCCTCGTCCATGAACTCATCATCTTCATAACATTTCTCCAAATATTCAATAAAACTCACATAATGTTTACAACAGTCTTTGACCAGCAATGAGGAAGAATGATATTCTTTATACATCTCATAAAATGCAACATGGAAATCAACAAGAGAATATAAGTAACCATTTGGCATGCTTTCGTACCAAGACCATGCTTTTCCTTCTAAAGTGACCATAAAAATCTTCATGAGACAATCCTCGGGGAACTGAACCTTAATTCTATGTACATGCATATGGAATCTAACGAAATGAAGAGCAACATTGTCTTTATTTTCATCTTTAAATATAGGAAGATCAGTTAATCAATCGACTTTTGGCATAGGATTTGAAAAACCAGGGATGTGAGACCGATTCATAGGGGCATACCTTGCATTTATTCTTGCAATTGAACTCATCTTGGAACTTAATCAAGCTACTGATCCTCAAGCAGTGGAATCACCTTCCAATTGATTATTTGATGTGTGGAGTTGCTAGAGTAGAAATACAACCAATATGTGTCTAAGTGTATGCTACTCTCAGACCTTAGAACTGAAACTTTGTCGTTCTTCCCAGGGAAAATTTACACCTTTTGTCCCCGGTAACGGCAACAAAATGTTATCACCAAGTTGAGTCCTGTTGGGCTGCTTCAATGGTAAACTTGGAATAACTCTTTCAAACCACTTACAACTAGAAATTAGCCACTCTAGTCCGAGAGGGCTCTCTCAATTTATTTAATTATTTTCTCAATTAGGTCTTAAATCATATGGCTAACTCTATGTGTATATTAATTTATTTGATTGCAGGTGAAAAATGGGATAGATTTCACTACCATTGGGCTCATGGAGTCAGTAAGAAGGAATTCAGTGACAAATGAATCTACTTGTGGAAGCTGAGGCTTTTACAGTTTCAATGGAAGGACAATACTAACACACAAAAATATTCAATAGCTCAATGTTAAAAGGAAGTCAGAGCATGTGTGACATGAATTCTGAGTAATTAAACCTCAAGATACTATAAGTAAGATAAAGAGAGACGTAAAACATAAGCTCATTGAAACATTCCAAGAATCTTAGGTGAAGTGGAAACAAAGTCTATCTATATTATTGATATCAGAAATTACAATAGTAGCAGTGTCAAGTCACCATCTCCCAACCCTTTCTAACTCTAAAAATATCTCATTTATAGAGTGATGATTCATACAAATGATTTTCCACCTTGATAGCTTTTAATTCCCACCTCAGAGACCTATTTCAAACATGATTCCATCACTTGGAGACTTCCTAAGGATATTTCTGTTTTGTAGAGTTTGAATACAAAAAGGACTCTTCTTTCATTAATAGTTCAACAAATAAATTTAATAACCTTTATCAACTACAACCAACTAATTTTTTGAGTGTACTAGAGTGTTGATGTGTCATTATGCCACGTGGATGCCGAGCTAAACCTCCTCTAAGTCGAATTTTACAATTTTTTCACAAATCTGGTTACTGAAAATTATGAAAAATAGGCTCCAAAGATGAGTGTATAATTTCCAAACCCTGATGGATTTGTAGAAAATGAGAGAGGTTTTTGTAGATAGACCTGTGATGAAGAAAAAATTATTTCATATTTCGAAAATCATTTTTCATTTGGTCATAAATCAAATTTTAATTTGACTGTTAAAACAATCATGTACAGAAAATTTTGTAACGCTCATTTCGTAGTGCCTATATTTTAAAAAAAAATTCCAATAAATTTGACTTTCTGCTACCATGAGAATTAAAAAATGTTAGGAGGGCTTCATGGAACATGTCTTCCTACTTTTAAGGAGTTGATGCCATCATACATGATGAAATACCTCCATGATGAATTAATAATTTGAAGACGAGCTGAAACAACTTCGTGGACCAAACCTGCATAAAAATATATTCTTGACCATATTTGACCTCCACATGTGATTAAATTACATTGAGCTACACTTCAAACCATAATTCCTTCAAAATTCAACTTGCTGCCAAAACAAGGGAAAACAAGGCAGTTTCGTAGCAACTTTTGGTAGCAAATTTAATTTACCAATTTCTACCACCTCTTAGCTCTATTTTCTTTCTCGGATCTATTTGATATGTTTAAAGAGCTAATACAAAATTTTCCCAAGCTTAAATTTCAATTTTAACCACCCTTTTTATCAAAAAGTCATGTTCAGAAATTTAGTAGCGTTTTTTGGGCTTCAAGTCTGGCTGGCGCTATGAAAACTCCTAAAGTCAAGAAAATTTCAAAACTCTCCTTTTCCTTCCAAATTTCACCTGTAGGTCTGGAAAATGATATAATGAAATATTATAAGACAAATTTTCCTCTTACCCTCTTCAAAAAGCATTATTTTCACCTTAAGCAAGTTAATTTTCCAATACAATGACTCTGATTTTTTTGAAAAAATAAGGTGCAGAGATGAGCTCCTATCTCTCTATCCTTGATATATGTTGCAAAAATGAAGGAGTTTTTTGTTTTTCAGTATGTTCTAAAGAAAAAATTCTCCTATTTTTTTGAAAACCATCTCCAGCTGTCCAAAATCGACATTGTAAAAACATGTATAAAACAGGAAAATTTTTCATTTTGAAAATAGAGTTGAAATACATCTATGAATCTCCCAATTTGTAGTACCTTTGTGAAAATTTAAAGAGGTTAATGTTATTTTATATGTTCTTGAAAATAACCTCTCTCAGTTTCTTAAAATACTTCTTTGTTTGCCCAAAAACTGCCCTTGAAGTTAACTGCTCAAAAGTAAAAAAACAGAGAAATCCTCATATTCGCTATGAAATTATCAGGTAGTTTTGTAGCATTTTTTGTTGTTTTCCTATGTAAAACGCTACGAAAATTTGAAAAACTAGCAGATTCATCCTTTTGAGTCTGAATGCATGGGGAATGACAACTGACATGGTATGGGACTGATTTGACATGAAATGGCATAAATGAAGGTGATCCCAAAACTTAGGATAGACTTAAAAATGAAAAAGTTTTCCTATACCACCTTGAAATGGCTTAGAAGACCTTATCCATTTGGTGAGTAACTTATATGACCCTATCAATAAATGTTTCAAAATTTAATGGGTGATAACACAACCAACATTCTAACTTATCAATGTAAATGCCAAAAAGAGTAGGGCACGAGGGACAACATTGCTTTACACCTATATTATAATTAATTTTTTCCAACCACCACTTAGTATTCCTAAACTTCGAAATGACACTTTCATAT
Organism: Pinus albicaulis; assembly: GCA_034641835.2. NCBI lineage: Eukaryota > Viridiplantae > Streptophyta > Pinopsida > Pinales > Pinaceae > Pinus > Pinus albicaulis. The sequence goes on from CM076572.1 coordinate 57,407,669, forward strand.
AGCTTTACAACAACAACTCTCAGGTCATAAGGAATGTTTTTTCTCTTCTAACATATTCCAAAGGTTATTCCTTGTCACAATGTCTAAAGCTTTAAAAAAAAAAACAAAGGAGATTGGTTTTATTATTGCAACACTCTTATGCAATGATCCTTGGTGTAACAAGATTTTCTACAATTGAATGAAATATCCTAAATACAGTGTGTCCTTTATCTATTTTTTCATGGATTTCAAGATATATGCTTACATTTTTTTCCAAAATACTTTCGCTAATATTGGCTAATATGAGGTTAATCATAAAGGTTTTATAATTAGATGGATTACTTGTATCCCCACATTTAATGATAGGAACAATGCGGCTTTGATTCCTAGATTTAAGAAGCCACACTTGATTGTTAAATTGAAGAGCTTTTGTATATGAAGGATGAATATAGACCATCTAATTTTCAAGATTTCAACTTAGTAGAGCTTCGTAGACATGAGTATAGGCCTTCCAATTTTCCAAATTCTTATTAAAGAGTTAAATCATATATCACACCATTAATATTTAAAATTATATATATATCATATATATATATGAGGATTAAATCCTAAGATCGAAAAAATGTGTGTATTAAACGTTGACCAATCATTGAATTTAGAACTTGGAACTTTGGAGATGATAAAGGAATATAAAATCCTAATGGAGGATCCATGTATGAATAGAATTATTTATGATGGAGTTGCAAATGGATGAATTATAGGCTGAAAAATTGCAAGTACAGAGAATCATGTGTGATTTAGCAAAGCAAGCCTAATATCAATATTTTTCTATAGGATTGTAAGCAAAGCATTGAAATTGAATGGAATTTACTTATAAAGGAGATGAATGTGCCTTTAAAGTAGATGGTCATTGAAGAAATTGTTAATAAGGCCAATGTTAGACAATTTGTTAAACTATTGAATGATCCATACTCATTGTCGATTGTAGTTATCAAAATAGTTTATCACATTGAAAGACAATGTTGTGAAACAAATTCTTGAATGAATACCCACTCAATGAAGGTCAAAGTTTGGGGGTCTCTTGATACACTTTTTTGAATTTTTTTCATCAAGGGTCAGAAGTCTTGAGCATTTGAACATTATTCACATATATGAAAGTCGTTCATGAAATAGGTCATGTATCATACGAATAGAATAGTTGTCGACATGGATATATTCTTACTCCTTTTTTAGGAGTAGAATATTCTTAGAATATATGTTGGAATGTAAACCATTGGATATAAAGTGTATTATATTGACCAATATACATCTTAATGCATGCTACAATTATTAAAAAAAAGCATAATGTTCAGTCCTCATACATCTTAATGCCTACCATAATCATTAAAAGATAACATAACGTTCATTCCTCATGTAAAGATGATTATTCAAGTGGTAATGATGATTGTTCAAGTGGAAAGTGGTTTTTCCTATAGAACTCTTTGTGATAATATTACAAATGCTATAAATACATATTTAATTTTGTTTATGGTTAGTAAGGTTGTAGTTGTTGTTGGGTCTATTTACTGGGTAAACTGACACAAGTATTTTATTATCAATCTGGGATTGTAGAACTTAGAAGCATCTCCAAAATATATGGAATTCAACTATATTCAAGTTTAGAAGATGAATTATTGAAATTAAATGAAATGCCTATTACAAATATAAAACTTTAACTAAATAATTTTTAATTCAATTATGTAATAAGCAGACGAAGAAGCTCCTAACTTAGAACTTATTTGTCCTTCTCTACAATACTACTTCATGAACAGAAATCAAAATCACTAATGAACAATAGATCAAGATGCATAAAATAATAATAGAAGAGGCTCCTAACTTAGGAGGTCCTTGCTGTCCTTCATTACAAATTCATTCATCATTAATGCCACTGTTAGAAAACTGGAAATTCAGAAAATCACTTAAAAGCAAGAAAGATGAATTCTAGTTTCTAGTCCTTGATCAGATAGAAGGAGAGTTTAACTTAAACATTGGTTTGAACCTTCATATGAAGATTAGAAATTATATTATGATTCATCAGCAATCATAATGTATCATCATACATCTAATTAACTGATTAAACATGAAACAAAACTAGTTCAGGAAATTGCAACTAAATTAACCAGAAAGCGCACTTAGCTTGGTGTGGGGGCCCTCTACCCTTGCCTCGCACACTGAGAGTAATTTCAGCTACTAAAACTCAATGAAGCATTCACCATATAGAACAACAGAAAATAATATAGAATAGGTTCTTCAATTATCTCTCCAAAGTTCAGAATTATCAAAGTGAAATTATACAAATTCTACATATCATGCCTTCAATGTCTTAGGCTTAAATAGAGAAATATGAAACAAACTTAACGAAAATGTCTCTAACAGCCATGTCTATCCTTATCATTATCTATTCTAGTCCATATCATCCATATATTCTCTCAAAATCTGGAAAATCCCATAAAATGCTAAATTTGGCATATTTCCTAGGGATTTCCAGAATAACAGGTCTTGTTTGACTGGCTTTGACCGGGCCTGCTTAAGCTCGGTTTGACTGAACCAATAGGTGCAAGCCCATTCTTATTTCCCAATATTTCTATAAATGTTCTTAGTTCAAGCCCGAGACTTCTGGAAGTATGACATCAATGAAGCCATTATAGGAATTTCTGGTCTTGTCCAAAAATGCACTTAAAATTCATTTTTTGTAAAAACTTCTAAAAATTGCAAAACTTTAATTTATATACCTAGATATGCATAAATTGGTCAAAATAGAGTGAACATGGATCGTATATGGTTGGATATCATGGTAATAAAGTGTATTTAATTAAAGAAAATTGGATAAAAAATGAGGGCCAACATCTCCCCTTACTGATGTACAAGCATGTCCTCATGCTTGCTTCTTTCTCTTGGATCTCCTAAGCTCCCATGTAGATATTGTACCTGATCCGAATGCATCTTGTTGTGCTGCTTGCAAAAGACAATCTATCCCTTTATATTGTTCTCCCTTATAGATTTAAGCCATGACTTTTTTTCTTTCATACTTATACTTCCATGTGTTTTTCTCATTCAGCCACCTATAAGCTTGTTTAGAAAGAAGGGTATTATTTGTCTCTAATTTTCCAACTTTCTCATTAAGCTTTTCATTTTCCTTGATCAATTTGGCATTTTTTTTCATGTATGTATTGTTCTCTTGTTTCAAATGCCTCTCAAGAATTTTTCTTACCTCCAATTGATCTGTCAATTCTTTTATTTTTCTAAGGTGCAACTCTTTCTCTTCCTCTCTTGTGTCTCTGGCAAATGAAGTGGCTTCTACCTCAACATTATCAAAGTATGAATCTCTTTCCAACTTCTTTTCATAGGCTTCTTTCTGCAATATTTCAATGATTTCATCAACTTGTTTTGTTGTGGGAGGTGTTTCAACAATTTGTACCTCAGGGTCTTTCTCTTTATTGCTTGTGTCTGTTGGAATTTTTCTCCTATGTATCCTGGGAATGGATAGGAAAGATTCTTCTCTCTCAACCGTAACAGTGTCTTGTTTCTTTTTGGACCTTGTCCTTGGATAAAGAGGTAAGTCCATTATGCTCTTTGTTTCATGCACTGGTTTAAACTTCTTCTCTATGATTTTTTCTTCAAACTGATATTGAGTTAAAAACTCTTTCCACACTGCACCCTTGGCTTTCATTTGATACTCTACAAGAATTTTGAAGAGTCCCTGATGGTAAATTTTTTCTTCCTTGGGTTTAGTTTCATTCCTCAAATTCTATATCATTTTAATAAAAAATTTAGAGAAGTATGCCAAATTGACTTTCACTTCTCCCTTGATATGCTGGAGAAATTTGATACGATAGAGATGCACTACACTGTGCCTAATGTCACATGTGAAAAATCTCTGAATAATTAACACCAACTCTGCCCAAGGCTCATTAAACCATTCCCTCGGAATCCCCTTGGTTCTATCAAATGATCCCTTCCTATTTTTCTCCAAAAATAAAGTCCATCCATTATCTTTAAAGTGCAAACCCTTATGATATTTTTCCCCTGACATTGGTAGATCTAGGGCCTAAGAAATGGATTCTGGATTTAATGGGGTGACTAAGTTTCCCACCATGGTTTTCTCATGTGTTTAATTGTTTATGAACTCCTTTGTGATGCTCTCATTGTGTCCTTTAAACTTTTGTAGGAAGCCTATTAGACTAGTCTGATAAAGTTTTTCTATGGTCTCTTTTTCCCAATGCTCAATCTAGAAATCTTTTGGTTCTACCCTGGTAGCCATATGCTCTGAAAACCAATTTATGTAACCTTGCACTGTCAAAATTCTCATTTTGAAAATGAAAATTATGCACACATATAGATGTTGTTGACTTATTCATGCATTATGTTCATGGTGATAAGGCTTACCTCTTCTCTGATGCTCTTGACAAGGGAATGAAATGAATCTTCTTCAACCTCTATTCTTTTACAAAAACGAACCTAATGCTTCCACAAACTGATAAAAACACAAAAAAATTTATATAGAAAGACTATAAAAACATTGTAAACATGTTTTTATTAATCTATTTCTCATTTTCTATTCACTGTTTTATCAAAAAAATTATAAAAAAAAAATCTCCTCTGTTTTGATGTAGAATTCTCTACCTCTAAATTGACTGTGTAAAAATTTAAAAAAAAATCATGCCACAATGTCTTTCTTCTCTTTGAATTCATACATAATTCTTCTTCTCTTGAGAAAAATTCATTGTGCATTCAATTTGAAATGATTTAGGCTCACCGTGTGCAAAAATATTCAACGAATGGCTCACTGTGTATATGTCAACAATCATCAAATAGCTCATTAAATGGCTCACTGTATTTTCAAAATTAACTCACTGTGCAACACTCTATTTTTTTAACAATGAAATATGACAATTCCATGACTGTATGTGGAAGAATTCAATTTCGTTTACCTACTTTGGATCAATCCTGAGATTTTCTCTGAGTTTAGCCTCGTATCCTGCATTTTTACAAAATTACTATTGTTAAGACTCCTATTCAATCATCTCAGGATCCTCATGTGCTAGTAGGTGGCAGACTTAAGCTAACGGTGGCAGAGTCACACATTTATAACTTGTATTTGATCTCATGTTTAACACAAAAATCATGAGTTTCATTCATTCTGAAATCCGTTTACCAATGAGAAAAATCCATAGTTCTTTCTTACATGTTATCTTCCATGAGATATCTGCAATTTTGTTGGTGTGTTTGATTAATACGACAGCCAGATATCTCGCCTCAAATCTCAGTTAACATCAATGCTAAACTCTGCTCCTCTTCTTATTTCTCCATTTCCTCTTTTGTTATTTCTTATGCTTGCTTCTCTCGGCTTAAGTTTCTCTTCATAGCCTCTTCGTGTTTTCTTACTCAATTTCGTTCTTCCATGGTGTTTGAACGCGTGCCTATGGTTTGCACATCATTCAACTTCCTTTCTCTAAGCCTGCAATGGCTGTGATGGTGAAAGAAGAATGCAATCACAAGGGTCTATTAGTTTAGAAATGGCGGAGGCTTCAGTATTTTCACAGCGTTTTTTGTATTCCATAGCATTGTGTTTTTGAATCTATGTTGACCTTTTTTCATTCTGACCTTTGACTTGGATGCTTTCGTGGCTTTCTCTATCCTAGACCACGTCCTTGCTCCATGTTGTCTTCATACGTCCTGCCACCATAACTCACATTCTCTGCTTCACTCATCTCCACCTTCATTCCTTTTCATGCCCATACCTTAATCAAAGTGCATCATAATTTGTGTTTTCATTGCTTTGTGTTTTGCACTTCAATCTTGGGTCATGTCATTTGCATATGTTTTGTCATTTTTCATTGTGCTCTCCATCAACTTAGGTTTTGTAAATTGCATTGTTCCATACCTTAGCTTATCATATGATATATTTTTGCACATTTGCGCTTATAGCTTAGGTCCTAATCTTGTTTAATTTAATTTTAAAATGACCCTAGAATAGTCATGATTAAAATTAAATTTCTATCATGACACTAACCTTTGTTGTTTTTGTAGGTAAACAAGGATTTGAATATTGGGCCTTTAATTCTTGATCCACATGCTTAAGAAAATATTTAGGATTAATGTGATGGTTTAAAAATGATTGAAATGATGGTATATGGAATGATGGTTAATGTAGGAAAGGGTAATGAAGTATGGTATATATATGGAATGATGGTTAATGTATGAGGGTAAGTGTAGGAAAAGGGTAATGAATAGGTGATTATAATAATGAGGGTAGTGGTAGGATATAATGGAATGCATATAAAGCACTAAATTAGTCTTAACAACTTCTAGAAAATTTTTAAAAAATTCGAAATTTTAAGAGCAAAATTTTCACTTACTGTACTTGTACTCCCATAAATTGTTTGATGTCAATGATGTCCTCCGGTCAAAAGATGGTCGAAAATGTATTTATTTTCATAACGATGGCTCCTCCAAGATATATTGAAACGTAGAGACTTATTTCTGTTTCATGTTTTCGCATCTGATTATTGATGGATCTTTGAATGTTGATGTTGTTCAGGTCCCTTCTTCAGTTTGTAATTGATGTTTCAGGTCCCTTTTGACATGTTCTTTAGGCTTGAATGTTGATGTATTGTAGGTCTCTTCTGTAGTGATTTTATAAATAATGTTTTAGGTCCCTTCTGACATGTAATTTTCAACAATTTTTCAAGTTGCTTCTGTCATATGATACAGGTCCCTTCTACATAATATTCTCAATGATATCTCAGGTCCCTTTTGCACAATATTTTTAATGATGTATCAGGTCCCTTCTGCATAATATTTCAAATCATATATCAGGTCCCTTTTGTCATGTAATTCAAGTTCCTTCTTCAATTCAGCAACTTAAACTATTTATATAGATTTATAACAAACTTCCCCCTTGCTGATGTTAAGACTTGTCCTCAAGTCTTTCATGTCTTGGAGGATTAAATCTGCAAAATCATACTGAAGTAAAAACAAAACAAAATACATAATTCATATTGGCCAAACAAGTTGGTTTTCTGATATGAATTCAAGTTTGTATTGTGCCAGTCTCTTGTATTTTCATAACCAAACTCTTTTATTATTTATTATTTATTATTTTATTTATTTTTTATTCTTTTGGAACTAAGGAAGGCATATCATGCTCTTCCATTATTTCCATATCGATTTTTGTTGAAATTATTTTCATAAAATATTCTTTATTGATAGGCCTATTGTAGACTTTAAGCCTATGTCCATTCACTACAAATTAAATTGATGCTTCATCTATTTTTTTATTCTGACTGCTCCATTGTCGAAGATCTCTTCTATATCATATGGCCCAAGCCAATGAGTTGCAAACTTTGCCTTGAAATCTTTAAACTTGGAGTCAAACATTAGTGCCTAGTCTCCCTTTTGAAAAACTTTATTCTTGATGAATCGATCATGCCATTTTATTCTTTGCTCTTGCACTAATGATGTCTGTTCCACTACATGTTGTCTTATTTCATCTAGTTCATTTAATTGAATCACTCTTTGGGCTTGTGCTTCAAATAATTCCATTCCCAACTTTGCTGCAAGTCTATATGTATGTATTTGAAATTCTATGGGTAACAAGACTTCCTTACCGTATACCAACTGGTATGGAATGAATCCAGTTGTGTTCTTCCATGTGATCCTGTAGGCCCATAGTGCATCTCTCAACTTTTCCGACCAATCTTTTCTATTCATCTGCACAATTTTTGTCATGATATTCTCTAAAACTTTGTTAGTGGACTCCACTTGTCCATTCTCTTACAGATGGTACGGATTAGATTTTCTATGCTTGATCTTGTACTTTTCTATGAGATCCCTTACAAGCTTGGAGGTGAATTATGCTCCCTGATTTGTAACAATTTGTCGCAGAACTCCATACCTTACAAATAATTCTTCAAATAGAAAAGAAACCATTATTTCTTCTGTTGCTCGTGCCACTACCTTTGCCTCCACCCACTTAGTAACATAATCTGCACATACCAGGATGTAATTCTTTCCATTTTATGGTGGTTTTATTGGTCCTACAAAGTCTAGAGCCCATTGCTCAAATGGTTCTATGAGTACTTGTGGCTTTAATGGCATTCCATCTGATGCCATTGGTCTTCCAATTATTTGGCATCCGTCACATCTCTTTACATAGGCCTTGGATTCTTTGAATATTTTTGGCCAGTAGTAGCCAATTTTGAGCACTTTATATGTCGTCTACTTGTCTGAAAAATGACCACCACATGGCTCGTCATGACATGCTTTCAAAATATCTATAATCTCATCTTTTCTAACACATTTTCTTATTATCAGATCAGAACTAGTATAAAAGAGGTCACCATTGACCCAACTATATCTAGCACTTTCTCTAGTCATCTTTATTTCCTGTTTATTTTTGTAATGGGATGATAGAATTCCAAATGATAAATAATTGGCTACACCTGCAAACAATGGAGTTTTGACAGTTATAGCAAATATATGTTCATCTAGGAAATTATCTAAAATTGGATTTGGATCACCAAGTGAATGAAGTCTTGATAGAAAGTTTGCTACTTGATTATCCTTACCTGGTCGATATTGTAAAATGATGTTAAATTCTTGCATCAATAACAACCATCTAGTAATTCTGCCATTTTTAATTTCTTTTTTCATTAAATATTTTATGGCTGAATGATCTGTGTGAATGAATACTTGATAACTTGTTATGTAATGCCTAAACTTATTAACTGCATGTACTACAACTAACATTTCTTTTTCTGTAACAATATAGTTCAATTATGTCGGTGTTAATTTTTTGCTTATGAATTATATGGCATAATTAAACTAGTTCTCTTTCTTTCCAAGTGATGCTCCTATAGCAGTGTCAGATGCATCTGTATATATATGAAATGGAAATGACCAATTGGCTCCTCGAAGAATGGGTGCGACTGACAAAAAAAAAATTTAATATCTCAAATGCATTTTTACAATTATTTTTCCATTGGAATTCCACATCTTTTGCAAGTAACTTGAATAGAGGCAGAGCTAGTTTACTAAAATTTTCAATAAATCTCCTATAGTAGCCTGCATAACCCAAGAAACTTCTTACTTCATTTTGTGTTTTGGGTGGCATTAAATTCACAATGACTTGTATTTTTGTTGGATCCACCTTAATTCTTGAAGAAGAAATATGGTATCCCAACACTATTCCCTCAGTTAACATCATAAAGCATTTTTCATTACTAAGAGATAGATTTGTCTCTATGCATCTTTTCCAAACTTTTTCAAGATTTTTTAAACAATCATCAAATGTTCCACCATACATAGTGAAATCATCCATGTAGACCTCTACACATTCATGGAACAAATCAACAAATATTGCAAGGACTGATCTCTAAAAAGTAGCAGGTGCATTACATAACCCAACGGGAAAAGAATTATATGCATATGTTCCCTATGGAAAAGTAAATGTTGTTTTATCTTGGTCTTCCAATCTTATCTTTATCTGATTATATCCACTAAATCCATCAAAAAAAGAAAATAATTTCTTCCCAGCTAATGAATCTAGTACTTGATCAATAAATGGTAAAGGGAAATGATCTTTTATTGTGGCTTTATTGAGATCTCTGTAGTCTAGACAAATTCTCCACTTTCCATTTTTCTTAGGCACCATAACTAAGGGAGAAACCCATTGACTATCAAAAATAGGATAGTTGAATCCAACTTGTAACAGTTTCTTCAATTATTCTTTCATTGTTTCCTTCATCATAGGATTCATCCTTCTCTGTGGTTGTCTCACAGGTTTGATTTGATCATCAATGTAAATGTGGTGAATACATGTCTTTGGATGAATCCCTTGCATATCTGTGTAATCCCAGGCAAAATATTTTGAGTATTTCTGTAATAGTGTTATTACCTCTTATTCTTGTGATGATTGTAAGTTATTACCAATATTCAAATTCCTTCCAGGACTGATTTCGATGATTTTACTTTCTGAATTGGTAATTGAGTTAACAGGAAAAATACTTTGAAATGAATTTTGTAGTGATTGAATAGTACAGTTTTCCTAGAAACATTGATTTAAAAGATGACTTGCAACTTCATATTGTGTTATTATAAGCTACTCCGAAATATTTCGTTCTCATATGAAAAGAACTAATAAATCCTCATTTTCTTCCTCTTATCTAAAATTATAGACTTGATTAATACTAAGAACAGATTGAATTTCCTGTTGTTATTTTCCATCAAGCCATGATAATAAAGAAGGAGATTGTGTTGGAGGATACAATGTAACATGTTTCCTTTCATCCCCATGTACAATAATTATACTTCCAGATCTGCATCCAATGAAGGCATCTGCAATGGCTAACCATGGTCTACCTAAAATTAAAGGATGGCCTCCTAAATTTGTTTTTTACTGCAAAATGAGGAAGTATACAGGATGTTCCCATGAACCTGGAGAGACAATGATATCTTCTAATATTCCTTCTGGTAAAAATTTAGATCTGTCTGCAAGCTCTAAAATTGTAGTAGTAGGTCTAATGTTTTTCAAGTTAAAATGTTTCATAGTCTCTATAGTCATAACATGTATAGCTGCTCCCAAATATATTAAAGTGTTTGGTACTGAAAAACTATTGATCGAGATGGTAACCATAGGGATCCCAGGATCAACATATTTTCAATTGTTTTCTTTGTAGACATGATACTAGCTAATCTTCCAATGACTTGGATTGCAGGTGGATCTCTTTTTCTTCTACCAAATTTCTTGATGCATAACTCCTTTATTGTTTTTGCATATATTGGAATGTCTTTTATTCCCTGCAACAAAGGAACTTTGACATTTGTATTCTTCAATTCATCCAAAATATCAAATTCAGGTAGAGACATTGGGATTTTTTGTTATACTAACCTTTCTGGATAAGGTGGTGTCTGAGTCATATATCTTTTCCCTTCTAAATTTGATTTCCTGGTTGAGATTGTTGAGTTTTTTCTCCTTGTTCAGTTTGTTCTTTTGTTATTGGAGTAGAATATTTGTGTAACACCTTCCCAGAATATTTGTGTATGGGAAGAATGGAATATGTAGGATAGTATGTTGCCTCTTCCACATTGTATGATGGTTTATCCACTTTGTTACTTATATTAGCTATTGGCTGAGCTGGAAAGTGTGTTGGTCTAGGAGGTGGTTGGTTAGAAGGCAGCTGAAGCTTCTGCGGTTTAGTTAGCATTGGTGTATGATTTTGAGGTGGAAATGGCATTGGTTGATGTTGCTGGAATTGTTGGTATTGGAATGGTTGATGAGGGTATGGTTGTTGGTATGGGTGGTGATATTGATATTGTTGAGGGTACATTTGCTAAGGTAGTTGGTTTCCATAGCTATATCCTCTCCAACCTTGTGTAGGTTGATTTTGATATTGCTTTGGAGGCCAAGCCTGGTATGGCATTGGAGTTTTCCATGAATTCTGAGGAGGATATTGAAAATTCTAGGGATTTTTTTGAGGGAATTGTTGAGGCATCCTTGGTTTCCAAGGTATCCTTCGTGCCATATAGTACAGAGAATCTACCCCTTGTAATTCTTCCATTTGCAACTTTTTCAATTTTGGGCAGTTTTCAGTTACATGATTCTCTGTAACAAGTCCACACACTTGTATACTTTGCAAAGGACATTCCCTAAGTGGATGTTTTTTCCTACACTTTGGAAAAAATATTGCTAATATTTGATCTTGTTCTTCTTTCTTCTTCTTGGCTCTTAAAACATCTACTTGTGTTCCTAAAGTGCTTAAGGGATCTGTTTTGAAATTTTCCAGTAAACTTCCTATTTTTGTTCTTGTTACTCCACTTACTGCAGATTTGGAAGATCTTGATGTAACATCCCTCTTTCCACTTTTTGATCTTCCCCTAGAATATTTATGACCAAGTTCAGCAATTTCATCAAATGGTAGGTTTGAGATATATCCTTTTCCCATCACATTGAGGATATCTAAGTATTCATCTTTGATACCCTTAAGAAAATTTTTGCGGATGGTATCGAGATTCAAAGAATGTTCTTTGTATTCTGCAAATTGTAAAGAAATATCTCTAAATACTCCTCCAAAATTTCATCTTCTTGTTGTGTCATTCTAAAAATATCTTCTTTTGAGTCTCTAGCCCTGCAGTAAGCTTGATGCTTTTTAAGAAAAATTTTCTTCATATCATCCCAAGAAGCAAATGTGCGTTCTCCTAAACCCATAAACCATTTTAATGCTACTGCTTTCAAATAGCAGGAAAGAGATGAAGCTTGTGTGTGTCATCAGTGTATCCATAAGTTCTACATAAGATATCAAATTAGAACATAAATGAATCAGGCTCTTTTGTTGAAATTCCATAAAAGTTAGGAAATACAGAAGGTGGAATGTTTTTCATTTTCACTTCTTCTCCTAATATTTCTCTTGTGTCTAATATTGGAAAGCCAAAAGTAACTTCCTGATCATTATCATTTTCTTGTTTATTATCATGTAGTCTTTTGTTTTTTTTCTCTCTTTTTTCTTCTTCCTCTATCCTTCTTAGTTCTTCTATTCTTATATCTTCCTCTCTCTCTCTTTCTGCTTCCAATTTCCTTTCTTCCTCTCTTTTCCTTTTACATTCCCTTTGTTGTCTCTCATATTCAATTCTCTGTTCAGGAGTCATAATTGGAATAATGGATCCTTCTCCTTCTTGAGTCATTTATTGTTCAAATATTTGTAATGTTTCAATATGAGGTTGATTTGGTGTTTCCTCAACTATCTTAATTTAAGTACAAGTTTTTCTAATTTTTCAACAATTGGTTTTCTTGTTTCCTTTTGTTTTCCTAGGAAAGGAGTTTCTTTTGGTGATTGCTTTCTTTTTACCTCGAAGGAAAAAAAAATTTGTCTTTCAATTAGAGTTAATCTCTGTCCTAATCTCTGTTTTTCTTCTAACTCCTCTAGAGTAGGTCTTCCAGCAACTGGTGTTGTTATTCCTGTGGATGGTTGAATTGTTAGGGGGATTTGTTTAATGAATCTACTCTTCTAATCTATATCTCTAGGCATAAAGAAACACTATGTTTTTTTTGTTTTTGATATTTTTTTTTTTAACTTCCTATTTGACCACTTTGAAATATGCTTCCCTAGCAACGACGCCAAAAATGTTGGGTCTTTTTACTGGGTAAACTAACACAAGTACTTTATTATCAATCCAGGATTGTAGAACTTAGAAGCATCTCCAAAATATATGGATTTCAACTATAGTCAAGTTTAGAGGATGAATTATTAAAATTAAGGGAAATGCATATTACAAATATAAAACTTTAACTAAATAATTTCTAATTCAATTATGTAATAAGCAGAAGAAGAAGCTCTTAACTTAGGAAAACTTGTTTTTCCTTCTCTACAATACTACTTCATGAACAGAAAACAAAACCACTAATGAACAATAGCTCAAGATGCATAAAATAATAATAGAAGAGGCTCCTAACTTAGGAGGTCCTTTCTTTCCTTCATTACAAACTCATTCATCATTGAATAAATTGTTAGAAAACTAGAAATTCAAAAAATCACTTAAAAGCAAGAAAGATGAATTCTAGTTTCTAGTCCTTGATCAGATAGAAGGAGAATTTAACTTAAACACTAGTTTGACCCTTCATATGATGATTATAAATTAGATTAGGATTCATCATCAATCATAACATGTCATCATACATCTAATTAAATGATTAAACATGAAACAAAACTAGTTCAGGAAATTGCAACTAACTTAACCAGAAAGTGCACTTAGCTCGGTGTGGGGGCCCTCCACCCTTGCCTCGCACACTGAGAGTATTTTCAGCTACTGATACTCAATGAATAATTATCCATATAGAACAGCAGAAAATAATATAGAATTTTTTCTTCAATTAGCTCTCCAAAGTTCAAAAATATCAAAGTGAAATTATACAAATTCTACATATCATGCCTTCAATGTCTTAGGCTTAAATAGAGAAATATGAAACAAACTTAAATAAAATGTCTCTAACATCCATTTATATCCTTCTCCTATCTATTTTGGTCGAGCTCATCCATCTAATCTCTCAAAATCTGGAAAATCCCATAAAATGCTAAATTTGGCCTATTTCCTAGGGATTTCCAGAATAACAGGTCATGTTTGACCGGCTTTTACCGGGCATGTTTAAGCTCGGTTTGACCGAACCAATAGGTGCACGTCCATTCTTAGTTCCAAATATTTCTATAAATGTGCTCAGTTTGAGCCCAAGTGTCCTGCAAGTATGACATCAATGAAGCCATTACGGGAATTTCTGGTCTTGTCCAAAAATGCACTTAAAATTCAATTTTTGTAAAAACTTCTAAAAATTGCAAAAATTTAATTTATATACCTGGATATACATAAATTGGTCAAAATAGAGTGAATATGGATGGTATATGGATGGATAGCATGGTAATAATGTGTATTTAATTAAACAAAATTGGATAAAAAACGAGGGCCAACAATAGTGTCCTAGGTGTGTTTAAATATATGCATAGTCTATGAACTAGATTATGGTTATGTATTGAGAGATTGGTATTTGTAATGATGCACTGATAATTATGTATAAGTTGATATCTTGAATTAATATATATTTTGTATTGTTGATGTTATTCACCTCACTTACCTCATGTTTATTCTTATATGGATTGGATTAGGCTTAATTCTTAGGGATTCATAGATTTGTTTAGATTATGTTATTTGTTTTGTATCACAATGTGTGAATGCTTATTATTTGCATACATAGCCCTTATTTTTTGTGCAATGTTTTCCATGGCACTTTATAATATGATCTCGGGAAATACTTCATTTTCAATCTATGAATTAGAGATGATAATGTCAACACACTAAATACTCCATTCTTTGTTGGATGAACATGTAGAGTTTGGGTCTTCTATTTGAACCAACAATAACAATGGATGATTTCCACTTATTCGTGAGAAGGCTATAGAAATATGATATAGGCATAGTACACAACAAAAGGAATAATACCTACACCATGAATAAGGAGGGGAAGGAATTCTAACTATCTCAATTGAAGGATGAAGCTAAATGCAATGTCGTTGTTTTCAACAAAGAAATTTGAGACAAGAGGAGGAATGCAAAATAATGTTGCCTCGTATTTCCAATTAAGTAGAAAATTTAGTAAGATCAAATATAAGTCCCAAGGAAAGTAAAGAATATATTGGAAGTGTGCAATAAAATAACACAAACTATTTTTCTGAAATTATTTTTATCAAGGAATATAGTAATGCATGAGATAGACTTGATTCCAAGTGTGATTTTCCAACTCAAGTAGTGAACAAGATGAGTATAATGAAGAACATGGAGTTGAGTCAATTATATAGAGAGTTGTTTCCAAAATGTTTAATCATGGAGAACGTGACCCAAAGGATGATTCTAATAATAATTAAATCAGAGAAGGATAATCTATGGAGGTTGTGCATATACTCCCTCTTGAGTGTGAGATAAGATCATAGTTAGATATAAATTCTCATTGTTAAATATGGATGGCTTGAGGGTTATTTTGAGGGGCATCAAATATTTTTCAAAGATAGATCTAAAGAACATATATCACCAGATTCAAATATTAAGAGAAAATGATAAGTGGAAGATCACATTTAGAAGCAATAACACACCATGCAAGTGGTTGGTTAATTTTTTTGCACTGACTAATGAACCTAGAACATTCATGAAGTTGATGAAAAGACTAATGAGGCCCTTTATTGGTAAGTTTTTCTTTGTTTACTCGGATGAAATTTTAATTATTAGCAAGAGTATCATGGAAGAATTTAGGGGTTAAATTTTACCCATGGTCTAGTTTCCATGTTTTTCCCAAAAAATATTTGCCAATTTTCATTTTTTATAAAACAAACAACCTAGAATAAATAATTATACTTAAAAAATCACAAAATATACAAATTATATAAAATACCTAGAAATTTGAATACTTTTATAAAAATATATCTAGACATTTTATATTTTCTATTTCAATAATTGCTAAGATTAACTAAGGCTTATATACTTTAAATAAGTGGGAATCCTGAAATATTTTCGTGGAGAGTATAGAGGTGCATTTTCAACATTTCAATATGGTGGTTGGAGCTTTAAGGAATGGTGAAAATTGTATTAACCAGGAGTTTGGGTTTTTCTAGAAAGAAAAAGGACCTTAGATTTATTGTGTCTAAGAAAAGGTTCACATGGATCACAAAAAGGTGAAAGTTTATTTTTGGACTAGTCCAAGCCACACAGTGTCAATATAGATTGTTGGTCAATTGTTTTTGTTCTAGAATTTTGTTACAATTAATCATCAATCCAAGTTTGTAAACTTATGAAGTGTAATGCAAAATATATGCAGAACCTAGTTTCTAACTATCCCATTGAAAGTCACTTTGTAAGTTATTTATCATTAATTAAAGAAACATAGTTTAAGTATAAAAAGTAAATGCAATTCAAAGAAATCAACATAGTATTGGTTCTAAATTCTTTTAAACCATCAACCTATAAAGGTTTCTTACCCATAACACAATTATAGCATCTTTTAATTAGTAATTCATTTAATCATAAACTCTGCAATTGAATCAAACAATTCTTTAACTAGCACAACCACATTATATTTACTAGTGTGTTTGATATACGCCGATAGGCCTATATCCACTACCCAGCACATAAATTTATATATCAATAAATATTATATATTTATAATTAAAATCACCAAAATATTTTATATATATTAATAATATTTATTGATATATTAATAATATATATTAATAATAAATAAAATTATAATATATATTATATCATAGTTGGTTATATTTTTAATAATATTAATAATATTATAATATTATTAATATAAATTATTATTATATTATTAATATTAATAATATATTATTAATATTATAATATTATTAATATATTAATATATTATAATATTAATATTTATTAATAATATATATTAATAATAAATAATATTATAATATTTAAAAAGTGATTCCATACAGGTGAATTGGTTTTTTTTCAAAGTGGAGGAATAACATGTTATGAGTATTTTAACCCAACGTTTTGGACTTCATAAGTGAGTCCATCATCAGAGGAAACGCTCAGAGATCTTTGAAAATTTTGAGAATTTAGGGCAAGAGAGTAATGATATATATAATAAATTTATTTTTTAATAATGATGTCGGTTTGGAAGAAAGGATAATAATTTTGTTTATTTAGATTAATTTTATTTATTTATTTATATTTATTTATTTTTGTTAAATTATTATTGATTATATTTCATTTTATTTATTGTTTAAACATATCATTAAAATACTTATTTAATTATTTATTTATCTATTTTTATTTATTTTTTTATTTTATTTTATTTTTTTATTTTATTTTTTTTGTTATTATTATTTTATTTTACTTATTATTTTTATTTTTATTTTTAATTTCATTTTATTTTATTTTATTTTATTTTTTATTTTTTATTTTTTTTATTTTATTTTATTATTCTTCTTCTTTTATTTATTAATTAATTTATTTATTTATTTATTTTTCTTCTTTTTTGGAGAACTTATGGAATTTAAAAGTTAGAGGGGTAGTAATTTTTATTCTTGGTTATTTATTTATTTTATTTTTATTTTTATTTTATTTATTTATTTATTTATTTATTATTATTATTTTTTAATTAAATTATTAATAATTTAAATTTGTTTATTAACTAATTAATTAAATTATTATATTTGATGTTATTAATATTATTACTTTATTTATTTTTTATATTATTATTATTATTATTTTGAATATACACTATCATTTTTTGGATTCATTATTGTTAGGATTGATGTCACGAGAGGTGTGATGGATTAGGGGTTTCCAAGTGTTGCTGATTTTAAGACCATCGTCGCGATTCATGTTATTTTTTCTTTTCTCTATTTCAATGGCTTCTTTGATTTTTCTTTTTAGGTAGTGGTCTTCTTTGGATAAGAGTTTGGCGTCTTCCATTCGTATGTAATGTGAGGATAAGGAGGCATGTTCTACTAATGTGGATTTTTCAGTTCTGTTCCTAGATATGTCGGCGGTATGCTCCTTAATTCTAATGTTAAGTGATCTGCCAGTTTCACCAATATATTCTTTTCCACAAGAGCATGGTATGATGTAGACGCCTTTTTGTAATCTAGGGTTTATGGGGTCCTTGGCTGAGTCTACAATATTTCTGATGGTATTAGGAGTGAAAGCAATATTAATGTTATGTTTGTTGAGGATTTTGGAAATTTTGTCAGTTGTTCCTTTTATGTAGGGTAAAGAGATTTTGGGGACGTCAAAAGATCTTTTTTCGTTGTTTTTATTTAGGGTTTGGTTAATAGTTTTATTAATGACATTTTTGTTGTATCCATTATGTTGGAAGACATGACGGAGATGGTTTATTTCTTGTTCAAGATGGTGAGAGTCTAAAATTCTAGAAGCCCTAGTTGTTAAGGTTTTAATGATGCCAATTTTTTGCTTAGGATGGTGATGCGAGTCTGCGTGTAAGTATCTTTCTGTGTGGGTTTTCTTTCTATAGACTTTGGTGCTAATTTTTTTTCAAAGTGGAGGAATAACCTATTATGAGTATTTTAACCCAACGTTTCGGACTTCATAAGTGAGTCCATCATCAGGGGAAACGCTCAGAGATCTTTGAAAATAATATATATAAATAATATATATTATTATTTATTATATTAATAATATTAATATTTATTGATATATTAACAATACTATAATATTTATGAATAATATATATTAATAATATTAAACCCCAAAACATAAGAAAGTAATAAACTCTAAGAATTAATATATTAAACTCAAGAGATTAATAAAGCATATGAAACAATATTTAAAAACAAAAAACCTAAGAGATTAATAAACCCTAACAATTAATATTTTAAACTGAAGATATTAATAAACCGAAGAGAGAATTAATAATACAAACCCAATGTCATCATAAACCAAAGGTTTAAATATTATAAACCAAAGGAATTGGTGAACCCAAGGGATAAATATAATAAACATAAGGGATCAATATTAAAAACACAAGAGATTAATAAACCCTAAGAATTGATATTTTAAACTAAAAAACGTGATAAAATAATAAACCATAAGAATCAGTATTTCAAACATAAGATATTAATAAACCAACGGGATTATTAACATTATAAACCAAAAGAACTAATAGACCCAAGAGTTTAATATTATAAACCAAAGGAATCAATGAACCCAAGGGATAAATATTATAAACCTAATGGATGAATATTAAAAACAATAGAGATTAATAAACCCTAAGAACTAATATTTTAAACTGAAAAATCTAAGAAATTTATAAAGCCTAAGAACTAATATTTTAAACTCAAGAGAGTAATAAACCCAATGTGTGATTAACATTATAAACCAAAAGAACTAATAAACCCAAGGGTTTAATATTATAAACCAAAGGAATCGGTGAACCCAAGGGATAAATATTAAAAACCTAAGAGATCAATAAGGCTAAGGAAAAGAAGAGTTAAAAACAATAAGATTAATTAACCCTAATATTGTATTATTATAAATCAAAAGAAATTGGTAACCCACAGTGGAAAACCATATCACCTAACAAATTATAAACCAAAGGAATTGGTGAAATCAAGGGAATTGAATGCAATAAATGCAACATTGAGACATTTGTTGCTTCCACGACGTTGATCTTCAACTATGACCATGGTTGGCCATGGGTGATTTTCATATTAAGACAATGTTTGTCAGAATGTGACATTTGATCATGGATGACATTGATCGAGTATTCATATTATAAACCAAAGAAACTAATAAACCCAATGGTTTAATATTATAAACCAAAGGAATTGGTGAACCCAAGGGAAAACGACTACCCAACAAATTATAAACCAAAGGAATTGGTGAACCCAAAGGAATTGATTTAAACATTGAGACAATTGTTGTCACAATGCGACGCTGAACCAACTATGACCATTGTTGGCCATTTGTGATTTTCATATTGAGACAATATTTGTCAAAATGTGACATTTGATCGCGGATGAACATTGATCAATTATTCATATTATAAACCAAAAGAACTAATAAACCCAAGGGTTTAATATTATAAACCAAAGGAATTGGTGAACCAAAAGGATAAATGATATAAAATATAAGGTATTCATATTATTAAAAACACAAGAGATTAATAAACCCTAAGAATTGATATTTTAAACTAAAAAACGTGATAAAATAATAAACCATAAGAATCAGTATTTCAAACATAAGATATTAATAAACCAACGGGATTATTAACATTATAAACCAAAAGAACTAATAGACCCAAGAGTTTAATATTATAAACCAAAGGAATCAACGAACCCAAGGGATAAATATTATAAACCTAACGGATGAATATTAAAAACAATAGAGATTAATAAACCCTAAGAATTAATATTTTAAATTGAAAAATCTAAGAAATTAATAAAGCCTAAGAACTAATATTTTAAACTCAAGAGAGTAATAAACCCAATGTGTGATTAACATTATAAACCAAAAGAACTAATAAACCCAAGGGTTTAATATTATAAACCAAAGGAATCGGTGAACCCAAGGGATAAATATTAAAAACCTAAGGGATCAATAAGGCTAAGGGCAATATTAAAACAATAGATAAAGATGACAAAACCCAAGGGTTTAATATTATAAACCAAAGGAATTGGTGAACCCAAGGGAATTGATTTAAACATTGAGACAATTGTTGTCACAATGCGATGTTGGACCAACTATGACCATGGTTGGCCATGGGTGATTTTCATATTGAGAGAGTATTTGTCAGAATGTGACATTATATCATGGATGACATTGATCGATGATTCATATTATAAACCAAAGAACTAATAAACCTAAGTGGTTTAATATTATAAACCAAAGGAATGGTGAACCCAAAAAGTTGGTGACCATTACCTGGTCAATTATGAACTCTGAAGGAATTGGCGAACCCAAGGGGATTCATTTAAACATTGAGACAATTTTATGCTCCCTTCTGCATTTGGACTAACCAGTGACCATAGGCTGTCATGTGATTTTCATATTGAGACAATATTTGTCAGAATGTGACATTTGATCATGGATGACATTGATCAATTATTCATATTATAAACCAAAAGAACTAATAAACCCAAGGGTTTAATATTATAAACCAAAGGAATTGGTGAACCCAAGGGAAAAATTTTAATAACCTAAGGGACCAATAAAGCGAAGGATCAATAAAATTAATAAAAAACTACTCAAGTTGAAGAAATTAATAAAGCCTAAGAATTAATATTTTAAAATGAAGAGAGTAATAAACCCAATGTGCGATTAACATTATAAACCAAAAGAACTAATAAGCCTAAGGGTTTAACATTATAAACCAAAGGAATTGGTGAACCCAAGGGATAAATATTAAAAACCTAAGGGATCAATAAGGCTAAGGGCAATATTAAAAAAAATAGAGATTAATAAAACCCAAGGGTTTAATATTATAAACCAAAGGAATTGGTGAACCCAAGGAAAAATTGTCACCCAAAAAATTATAAACCAAAGGAATTGATTTAAACATTGAGACATTTGTTGTCACAATGCGACGTTGGACCAACTATGACCATGGTTGGCCATGGGTGATTTTCATATTGAGACAATATTTGTCAGAATGTGAAATTTGATCATGGATGACATTGATCGATGATTCATATTATAAACCAAAGGAATTGATGAACCCAAGGGAAAACCATTACCCAACAAATTATAAACCTTGAAGGAATTGGTGAACCCAAGGGAATTGATTTAAACATTGAGACAATTGTTGTCACAATGCGACGTTGGACCAACTATGACCATGGTTGGCCATGGGTGATTTTCATA
This sequence comes from Pinus albicaulis, assembly GCA_034641835.2. NCBI lineage: Eukaryota > Viridiplantae > Streptophyta > Pinopsida > Pinales > Pinaceae > Pinus > Pinus albicaulis. The sequence goes on from CM076572.1 coordinate 57,429,575, forward strand.
TCGAGACAATATTTGTCAGAATGTGACATTTGATCATGGATGACATTGATCGATTATTCATATTATAAACCAAAAGAACTAATAAACCCAAGGGTTTAATATTATAAACCAAAGGAATTGGTGAACCCAAGGGAATTGATTTAAACATTGAGACAATTGTTGTCACAATGCGACGTTGCACCAACTATGACCATGGTTGGCCATGGGTGATTTTCATATTGAGACAATGTTTGTCAGAATGTGACATTTGATCATGGATGACATTGATCGATTATTCATATTATAAACCAAAAGAACTAATAAACCCAAGGGTTTAATATTATAAACCGAAGGAATTGGTGAACCCAAGGGAAAACCATTACCCAACAAATTATAAACCAAAGGAATTGGTGAACCCAAGGGAATTGATTTAAACATTGAGACAATTGTTGTCACAATGCGACGTTGGACCAACTATGACCATGGTTGGCCATGGATGATTTTCATATTGAGACAATATTTGTCAGAATGTGACATTTGATCATGGATGACATTGATCGATTATTCATATTATAAACCAAAAGAACTAATAAACCCAAGGGTTTAATATTATAAACCAAAGGAATTGGTGAACCTAAGGGAATTGATTTAAACATTGAGACAATTGTTGTCACAATGCGACGTTGGACCAACTATGACCATGGTTGGCCATGGGTGATTTTCATATTGAGACAATATTTGTCAGAATGTGACATTTGATCATGGATCACATTGATCGACTATGCTAAAGAAATTAATAAAAACTAATAATTAACCCAACGTACTATTCATATTATAAACCAAAAGAACTAATAACCCAAGGGTTTAATATTAGAAACCAAAGGAATTGGTGAACCCAAGGGAAAAATATTAATAACCTAAGGGACCAATAAGGCGAAGGATCAATAAAATCAATAAAAAAATACTCAAGTTGAACAAATTAATAAACAGTAATAATTAACCCTAGGGATTATTCATATTATAAACCAAAAGAATTAATAAAGCCAAGGGTTTAATATTATAAACCAAAGGAATTGGTGAACCCAAGGTAATTGATTTAAACATTGAGACAATTTTTGTCACAATGCGACGTTGGACCAACTATGAACATGGTTGGCCATGGGTCATAGTTGGTCCAAGGTCGCATTGTGACAATATAATACATTTCTTTATGTTTAAAAAAAATATTGTTTGTATCAATATAAAAAGCTACATAATAAAATGATATAGTATAAGGAAGAATTGATTTATTTCTACCTTAAATATAGAAATAATGCTCATAGGTTGGATAGAGCCTTTCATCACATTTCTTTATATTTCTCAATGAAAGTACCATTAAGTGTAAAAAAATAATGTGTTATCAAACAAAACTTTTTCCTAAAGATTATTACAAAGAAACTTTAATGTATGGATATGTGTATAGACAATTATTGTTTCTTGAAATGTTTATGAAATAAATATATATATATATATAACTATGACATTTGTTGGCTCATGTTTTTAGGTCTAAAGATTATTACAAAAACAACTTTGATGTATGGATATGTGTATAGATAATTAGATAATTATTGTTTCTTGAAAGGACTATGTAATAATATATATATATATATATAATATATATATATATATATATATATATATATATATATATATATATATATATATATATATATATATATATAAAGGACTATGTAATAAAAAATATATATATATAATTATGACATTTGTTGGCTCATGTTTTTAGGTGTAATAGATATCCATATGCTTAAACTATATGGTCCATATAGATAAACCCCTCATCAATAAAAGTACCAATATGTATTAGAATAAAACAATTGTGAAATTACTATAATAACAAATCCTTGAACACAATCCAAGTTTACGAGAGTGGAGTATCCCTACCATGGATCTTGGCTTAGTTGGTTTAAATGTACCAATTTGTTTAAGAATAAAACAAAGGCGAAATTATTATAGTAACAAACCTCTGAACACAACCCTAGTTTACCAGAGTGGAGTATCCCTATTCTGGAATGTTGGCTATGTTCGCTTAGTTGGTTTTCTTATTTTCTGGTTAGCTATATTCTTGTCTCAATACTAAGAGTTGTGTCTTGCCTCATAACTATTGGAAAATATTAATATTCTGGTTTGATTTGTATTAGATAAATAGTTAAAAATTAAGTCTTATGAAAATATTTATTATTACTTTCTTATGAAAATATTATAAAGTTCTATTATTATTAATTAAAATTTGTATTAATTAAAATTTGGAAAAGTTATATTATTATTGTTAATTGAAATTTTCATAATACTATTGTGATTTAGATTTATGAAAACCCTATAAATTAGACTGTTTCATATTATTCCAACACATTTTTTATAATTTAAAATTTGATAACACTATTGTGATTTAGATTGATGGAAACCCTAAATTTTCATAGAGTTATGGAAACCCTGAAAATTATACCGTTCTCATATTCCAACAAATTTTTATCAACTTTTTGGGAGTTAGACAAGAACATGAAAACAAGATTTAGACTAAGGCCATTTGTAAGCGAAAATTTAGTAGTCAAAGAGAAATTTATTGATATATCCATGTTCGCAAATAAACAGTTCTCAAATCCACGTAACTGAACCAGAAGCATGGTTCAGTTGTTCAACACTGAACGCAACATATAATTTTATCTTCAACTCTGCTTCAGCGACTAACATAAGAAATAATTTTATCTCTAGCAAGGGTTAGGAAGCCAAATGATACCTATCCCGCTCTGATAAAATTCAGTGTGATAAAAACCATCGACAGTCATTCTCTCAACACAGAATAGTTGTGCAAATGATTTACAGCGGAAGGCATGGATGCTACTAATGCAGAAATAGAGGATGGACTCTCCCACGAATTCGTTGTGAGCAATGGAATTTGTAACTGCAAAATATCTCTATAAATCCACTTGATATTTTGCAAAATTTCAATACCATTTCACCGTCTCTAATTATCTCTGGACTAGTGTTGCAGCATGGCGAGACTCAGCATTTTGGGCGTTATTATATTAATCGCCACGAACGCCTCATGTGCTTTGCAATTTAATGCATATTGCTCGGCCAGTGAAGCACATGAGAATAACAAAAATTTCAGAATATATCTCATTCAACGAGACTCACGAATCCTTTCAAACGCTGAACGACTCTAGCGAGCTATTGAACGAAGCAAGCAGAGGTTGCAGAGGCTGCAACATTATATTTCACAAAATGCTGACCTCGGCTCCAAGAGTTATTACAGTCCAATTAGCGCCGCGGATGGCGAATTTGTAATGCAAATAGGAATTGGGTACCCAATTCCAGTAACCATGGATGCAATACTCGACACTGGCAGCGATTTGATCTGGACCCAATGCCAACCCTGCGATGATTACTGTATTCCATAGAGTGACCCAATGTATAATCCCGCGCAGTCATCGACTTACAAAAATATTTCGTGCTCCAGTTACTTTTTCTTGGCAATGGTAAATCAAACAATTTTCTCCACGTTGCTTCCCACAGACAACTCAGCACACGGTTGTAGTTGTTCCACTCCTCCATCGTTAGCCGATCTGAAACCACCAGGGCGCCCACAACGTTTCCTCTCACGAGTTTCCCTGTCCACGGGCGCCTTCAAACACCTTGCATAACCATTTCACACACTTGGATAAGGGTTAATGTTTTAGTTTCATTCCAATTATTAATCAAAAAATTTTCTCCACGTTGCTTCCCACAGACAACTCACCACATGGTTGCAGTTGTTCCACTCCTCCACCGTTACCCGATTTGAAACCACAAGGGCGCCCACAACGTGTCCTTGTCCACAGGCGCCTTCAGACACCTTGCATAACCGTTTCACACACTTGGATAAGGGTTAATGTTTCAGTTTCATTCCAAATGTTAATCTTGATAGGTGGCAATTAATAAATGGTATAGTAAATTTTTAATCAAGATTTGTAAATTTTTAATTTAAGTATGGTTTAATCACATGTTTTAGATATGCAAGTAAGTTAGTGGGGTAGATTTGATCCATTGATTTAGTGGTGACGACCAGAATATACCGGCATCTTTCAATCTAGACCATCGGATGAAAAAAATTAATTAGCAAAAGGATTAATGAAGCCAATTCCAATAGGGGGGTACGCCTATCGGCGTAAATATTTTAATAGCTCATACAAATATCCTTTTATTGTGCATTCACACAAAATGTAAACAACATGAATTTAAAATAACTAAATTAAAACAGCTTCACTTAATTTAAATTAAATAAATTCCACAAAAAATGATAGGCTACACATTCATTACATAGGGGGGATCCTAGCTTCTTAAAGTGATGATGGAAAAGTATTGTAAGCTTAAATTATTAAAAATTTTAGAATATAAAAAAGCTCATAAAATACACTTGCACAAGCATATTAAATCACAAAAAACAAAGTCTGTATCAACAATATCAAAGAGTATTGTTTCTAGAATTAGAGACTATCTCTCATCATCCACGCTATGTGAATTAATATAATTCAGATAAAGATTGTTAACAATCTATTGTGTGTAGAAATTATGATGTATATTTGCAACTGCTTGTGAAATTTTAATCAAAATCACAAGACACAAACCTACACTGCTACTCTGTGGAGTTCAATTCACAATTTAGAGCATCAATCACAAACATGCAATTAGATATAACACACATGCAATTTTATATTTGTTATTTCAATAATTGCTAAGATTAACTAAGGTTTATATACTTTAAATAAGTGGGAATCATTAAATCTTTTCGTGGAGAGTATAGAGGTGCATTTTCAACATTTCAATATGGTGGTTGGAGCGTTAAGGAATGGTGAAATTTGTATTAACCAGGAGTTTGGGTTTTTTTAGAAAGAAATGGGACCTTAGCTTTATTGTGTCTAAGAAAAGGTTCACATGGATCACAAAAAGGTGAAAGTTTATTTTTGGACTAGTCCAAGCCACACAATGTCAATATAGATTGTTGTTCAATTCTTTTTGTTCTAGAATTCCGTTACATTTAATCATCAATCCAATTTTGTAAACTTATGAAGTGTAATGCAAAATATATGCAGGACCTAGTTTCTAACTATCCTACTGAAATTCACTTTGCAAGTTATTTAGGATTAATTAAAGAAACATAGTTTAAGTATGAAAAGTAAATGCAATTTAAGGAAATCAATATAGTATTGGTTCTAAATTCTTTTAAACCATCAACCTATAAAGGTTTCTTACCATAACACAATTATAGAATCATTTAATTAGTAATTCATTTAATCATAAACCATGCAATTGAATCAAACAATTCTTTAAATATTTTAATAGCTCATACAAATATCCTTTTATTGTGCATTCGCACAAAGTGTAAACAACATAAATTTAAAATAACTAAATTAAAACAACTTCACTCAATTTAAATTAAAGAAATTTTGTAACAAATGATAGGCTACACATTCATTACATAGGGGGGGATCCTAGCTTGTTAAAGTGATGATGGAAAAGTATTGTAATATTAAGCTATTAAAAAATTTAGAATATAAAAAATCTCATAAAATACACTTGCACAAGCATATTAACTCACAAGAAACAAAGTTTGTATCAACAATATCAAAGAGTAATGTTTCTAGAATTAGAGACTATGTCTCATCATCCACGCTATGTGAATTTATATAATTCAAATAAATATTGTTAACAATCTATTGTGTAGAAATTATGATGTATATTTGCAACTCCTTGTGAAATTTTAATCAAAATCACAAGACACAAACCTACACTACTACTATGTGGAACTCAATTCACAATTTAGAACATCAATCACAAACATGCAATGAGATATAACACACATGCACACAATATTTTTTCAGGGAAAGAAATCTACTAAAAAACCCCATTGTCTGCTTACATTAAGTTGATGAATAGAGATGTATTACGTTTTCTTTTCTCAATTGAGCACAGCCTGGAAGTGAATAAACTATCTCTCTACTCACTGAGAAGCTCAGACCCATAATTATTCAATTTCTACCTCTGCTTGAGCCCCTATTTCATTCCGCAATTCCTTGAGAAATTAGGCCACCATTATTTAGTAATTTCACCAAAATGGATTGTGCAATTCCCAAGGTTGATCATGTAATATCCCAAATCAGGGATAACATAGCAAGCCTACTGAAATAACGCACTCCTAGGAGATTGATGTAAAAAAATGAGTTTACAACCCTTGGATCCCTTAGATCAGCAGATCTAGAGTCTAAATCCAAAAGGGGAGCAAAAACAAATCAAACTAAGTGTGGTAAACAGATCTCCCACCACCTAGTCTAGCTGAAAAACACCCTACAAGAGGGGTTGCAGCTATGCACAACAAACTGCTTCAGAAATAGCATTGTCTTGGATAGTATGAGTAGGATGGCATAAAATATGATTAACTTATGAATGTACAACAGCAAATCAGAATTATAATGACACTCTTTCAGTATACAGTAGAATACATGAGGCAATAGAGCAGGAAATCCTCAGAAAAGAAGGTTGCAACACATATATAAACGCAAAAATGGCTCAACAGTGTTATTTTAAGGAGCTGCAGCAGCTGAATATTACAACTCATATCTAGGACAGATCTATTTCAGATCTGGAAACTAGATAGTCTTATTTACAAGATCCCCTTGGGGTTCTGACCAAATCATGCATAAACAAGAGTAGATCTGAGTTTCAAGTTGCAGATTTGTAAAATGCTGCAGTAATTTCTGAATATAACATTACATTACAATAGATCAGATCTAAATAGAACATGGATCAGCAAGCTAATCCATGGATCTCCAAAGTGGAAGGCAAAGCCCAGCACCAAAGATCTCTCATCAAAATTGTGATCAAAACACCATAAAGAACCTCATATAAAAATAAAGCAGTTCCTCAATGGAAAAAACGTTGTAGCCCAAATGACATAGATGGCCCACTGTCAAGTTACAGATCTGAAGTGAAAACAGAAGAGGCACTCTTCCAGGAGGTTAAAAGACACACTCCATGAGAAGAGGCTTCCAAAACAAGCTAGATATCTGCAGATCTAGAATCCCACTTGTTGCAGCTTGCAAAAGCAGACAAACCCTCACTGGATCTGTGCTACAATTTGAAGTAGAGCTTGGCCTTAAGCATGATAGTGGATCAAATCAGCAAACACTTGTCCAATAATCCTCAAAGGAAGAGGTGAAATCCCTGCATAGGAACTCCAAGTCCTAAGTAGCACAATCCTCCACTAAATAGCAGAGAATAGTATTTGTCTAAGAAGACAAGATACTCAGAAATATAATCAATCAACAACCTCTTCTTGTTGCCTTCCCCTTCCTTTTATAAGATGAAAGCCTTTGCAAACCCTAAACCACCTTGATGAGTTAGCTCCTTTCACATGAGGGGCCTCCTTCTAGAACTGCGTTGTCCCTTTAGGAGATACATTGAACCTAGACAGCGTTGTAGATTTGGTCAAGGTTGACCTAGTCTCACAGCTCAAACCCCTTTCACACCTGCAAGTGATTATTTACATGGCCCTGATTTATCTGTGTTCACGTGGGAATTGATTTATTCAGTCTTTTTAGGAGTTTTACATGTCCTCCTTTATTCATTTATTCATGCTACGGAAAGTAAAACAAAATTGAATATTCCTCTTAGCTTAGGCTAAGTAGGAATATTACAGTCCTCCCCTCCAAAATGTTTCTTGTCCTCAAGAAATTGATAGGGTAAGAGCTGTAGTCCTTCTCCTCCTCCATTGATGGCATCATCAAGGATCAAGTCCTCATCATAAGTCAAGTGCTCAAGAAGCCAATACATCATGAATTTTCCCTCCAAGGCCAACATAATATGTGCATATTCCATCCCTTTAGGAGTGAAAAACTCAACAGAAATAAACATGGTTGTAGCAATGCTACATCTAAAACATGTATCATGAAGTACAGGTAGAAGTTCCAAACCATGTGGTACAGATACACTACCCATCCTTTGTCCATACAACCCCATAAACAATACAACTATATCATCCAAGTATGGAAGCAATACTACATATATGCAAACTGAAATCTTCACTTGAGGAGGTGGGTCAAAATCCCACATGTGATTCCAGTGCAGTGCATCTCTTGTCTCCATTAGATTCAGGTGTGGCAAGTGGCATTCCCACCACACTTTTTCTGCATGAGTCACCTTAACATGGTTGAAGGTGTTACATAATTTTGGTGCCTTTGGGAAGCACCCATCATGAAAAGGGATCTCCCTTTGCACAACAAGGGAGTGGCCAAGTTCAGAATTTCCATTGGCCCCAACAAGCTATGAGATCCACATGATCTCTCACTCCCTTTAGGAGTCATATCCTGCAAAAACATGGCAAAGGAATGTAATAGATCAGAAAATACAACTTTCTTGGCATGATCAAATCCTTTACCATCATAGTCCTTCACACACATGGAGTTGTGCATGAGCATTCCCCTCCTCTCAAGCAAAGGGAGAGCTGGCTGAGATGACTCTTGCAAAGATTCCATTGGCTGCCCCACTCCTCCATAGCTATTGCACTCTTGAAAGTGCTAATGTAAGTCCTCTCTCATTCCTTCCCAATCAAAACTCTTCATGATCAAGGTATAGATCTTCATTGAATACATATGGCTAAGGAATAATTCTTCATATGCTCCTTGTAAGATCTTCTGCTTGAGCTTGGAAGCTCTAGCCAAGAAGACCTTACCATGATAATAGATGACTCCTCCTTGCACTAAGTAGCCCTCTTCTTGATGCATGCCATCTAGTACCATACCTGTGTGGAGATCCTTGGAATACTCTACAAGCAGTTGAGATTTCCAATAAAGATCCACACTTCTCAACAATGAAAGCACTGTTGATACATGCATGGGAGTGCTTGTCATGTTGTTTATTTCCTTTTTGACATTACACATGCCAAAATTGTTTGTTGGAAGGCTGATCCTCCTATTCTTCTCCTCCCATAGTGCAGATTCAGAAAAGTGAGAGGGTGATAGTGATGCAGGAAGAAGATCCTCCTCATTCTTGGGTTGTCCCAAGCCTCCCAGTGTTGTAAATTGGTCTCTCATTGCTCCAATCCTTCCTGGATCTAGATTTGGAGTAGCACTTTGTGGAGCCTTCCCCACAAGATCTGAATCTGATGGCATTCCAGGTGGCTTGCCATGAGATAAGAATGTCCCTTGGAGCATCCTCATGAACATGAGAGAAGGAACTGTGAGATCCCTGCTTCCACTGTGCAAATCCATCTCTGTTGTTTGTGTGGAAGTACTAGGTGAAGGATAAGTATGCATGCCTTGAATCATTTGTGGTTTCCCACTCTTCAAGTCCACCCACTCCATTTGCAAAGCTTTCCAATAAGTGGTAACCTTCCCTAAGGTAATCAACCATTGGACACCCAAGATGATGTTGGTGTCTGGCATGTCAACTACAAAGAATTGATCCACCAAAGTGTAGGATCCCATAGTGATAGAGAGTGATGGAACATATTGCATGCATTACATGGTCCTATCTCCTGGGACCAAAACAAAAAATCCCTCAAAAGTATCAGTGGGGATTCCTCTCTTTTGCACAAGATGAGCATCAATAAATTTGTGGGTTGCCCCACTGTCAATCAGGACAGATACTCTCTGATTCATGACTAAACCTTGTACTCTTAGGGTCAAGTACTTAGGCACTCCTCTCAAAGAGGAAAGAGTCCCACTTGTTGGAGCAAAGGCTCCCTTCCCATCTCTAGATGGTGTTTGATCTTCCTCCTCCTCCTCATCATCATCATCAGCGTTGTGACCCCTCCTAGGTTCATCATATTCATCTTCCTCATCAAGGTTTGAGAAGACTTCTATGTAGTGTGCTTTCCCTGCAGCACATCTGTGTCCCGGTGCCCATGACTCTTGGCAAGTGAAGCACAGTTTATTTTTCCTCAATTCCCTCCTGAGATCAATATCAATAGGCTTCTTCAAAGAGCTCTCCTTGGGAGGAGCAGATTTTCCATCCTTCCCCTTAGAAAAGTGAGGGGCCTTACTTTGGAAAGTTTCCTTTGCTTTTGGCAAGGCATCTTGGAGGTCTGTAGCCCTCTCAATGGCATCATGCAAAGTGATGGGCTTGGTAGATTTAACCAACCCATGCAAAGGTTCCTCTAGGCCATCGATGAACATGTAGACTCTCCTTGCTACAGATAGATCAGGGACCATGACTGAAAATCTTAGAAACTCAAAGATATAAGTCTTTGCATCCCCTGATTGCTTCATCTTTGCAAGGCTTATGAAGGGTGCTTCAGGATCCTTCCTGTCAAATCTCTCCATCAGTCTTCTAGTAAACTCTGAATAGGTAGTCACATTGATATGTCCCAATGTAGACAACCCATGGAACCACCAATTGTGTGCTTCACCTTCAAAGTGCAACGCTGCAATCTTGATGGCTTCAGTCTCAGGGACTTTGTTCAACTGGAAGTAAATATCCATCTTTTCTACCCATGCCTTGGCATAACTGGAGGATGATCCATTAAACTTGGGAAAAAATAATCTGCCCATAGAGTGGTGTCTATCCTAATGATGAAAGAACCCACCATCTCTATACTGTTTCCTTGGTCTTCTTCAATCCTTGAGGTGACAAAAGTATTGGAAACTCAAGCTATCCTTAAATCTTTGACCCTGGGAATCATACTCCACAAAGTAATCTTCAAGGGAAGCTTGTTCTTGTGGTCCTTCATCCTCCACAGCCAAGAAATCAGGCATAGTGAAGCATTGTGTAGCTTGTGGAGCTTGTGGCAGATCCACTGGTTGACCAGTCCCATGATGAGACATGTCAGAGCTTTCTCCCGGATGAAATCTCTGAGGAGATTTCCTCATTCTGTCCACCCTCATCTCTTTGATCTCCTTGGAAATATCTTGCATGGCCACCAAAATATTTCTTGCAAACTCTTTTGCTTCTTTATCATTTACAGCTTCAGGGGCTTTACCCTTGTCTTAACCCTTGTCAGGATCATCAGTAGTGTAATCAAACTTCTTGTGACTTCTATTTTGATACCTATTCTCCCTCTCAGTAAGAGGATCATCTTCTTCTGAATGCAACATGGCTGGTGCTCCAAGGCAAGCTTAGGCTGTGCCAAGAAAGGAGATCTGATACCACTGTAATATCCCAAATCAGGGATAGCACAGCAAGCCTGCTGAAATAACGCACTCCTGGGAGATTGATGTACAGAAATGAGTTTAAAACCCTTGGATCCCTTAGATCAATAGATCTGGAGTCTAGATCCAGAAGGGGAGAAAAAACAAATCAAACTAGGTGTGGTAAACAGATCTCCCACCACCTAGTCTAGCTAAAAAACACCCTACAAGAGGGGCTGCAGCTATGCACAACAAACTACTTCAAAAATAACGCATTCTTGGAAAGTATGAGCAGGATGGCATCAAATATTATTAACTTATGAATGTACAGCAACAAATCATAATTATAATGACAATCTTTCAGTATACAGTAGAATACATGAGGCAATAGACCAGGAAATCCTCGGAAAAGAAGGCTGCAATACATATATAAATGAAAAAATGGCTCAACAGCGTTATTTTAAGGAGCTATAGCGGCTGAATATTACAACTCAAATCTAGAACAAATCTATGGACAAAACATCAGATCTATTTCAGATCTAGAAACTAGATAGTCTTATTTACAAGATCCCCTTAGGGTTTTGACCAAATCATGCATAAACAAGAGTAGATCTGAGTTTCAAGTTGTAGATCTGTAAAATGATGCATTAATTTCTGAATATAATATTACATTACAATATATCAGATCTAAATAGAACATGGATCAGTAAGCTAATCCATGGATCACCAAAGTGGAAGGCAAAGCCCAGCACCAAAGATCTCTCATCAAAACTGTGATCAAAACACCATAAAGAACCTCATATCAAAATAACGCAGTTCCTCAATGAAAACAGCGCTATAGCTCAAATGACATAGATGGCCCATTGCCAAGTTATAGATCTGAAGTGCAAACAAGAGAGGCACTCTTCCAGGAGGTTAAAAGGCAAACTCCATGAGAAGAGGCTCCCAAAACAAGCTAGATCTTTGCAGATCTAGAATCCCACTTGCTGCAGCTTGCAAAAGTAGAAAAACCCTCACTAGATCTGCGCTGCAATTGGAAGTAGAGCTTGGCCTCAAGCCTGATAGTGGATCAAATCAGCAAACACTCCTTCAAGAATCCTCAAAGGAAGAGGTGAAATCCCTGCATAGGAACTCCAAGTGCTAAGCAGCACAATCCTCCACTAAACAACAGAGAATAGTATTTGTCTAAGCAGACAAGATACTCAGAAATATAATCAATCAACAACCTCTTCTTGTTGCCTTCCCCTTCATTTTATAAGACGAAAGCCTTTGCAAACACTAAACCACCTTGATGAGTTAGCTCCTTTCACATGAGGGGCCTCCTTCTAGAACTGCGATGTCCCTTTAGGAGATACATTGAACCTATACAACACTATAGAGTTGGTTAAGGTTGACCTAGTCTCACAGCTCAAATTGCTTTCACACCTGCAAGTGATTATTTACATGGCCCTAATTTATCTGTGTTCACATGGGCATTGATTTATTCAGTCTTTTTAGGAGTTTTACATGTCCTCCTTTATTCATTTATTCATGTTACAGAAAGTAAAACAAAATTGAATATTCCTCTTAGCTTAGGCTAAGTAGGAATATTACAGATCATCTGACTGCATGCAACACTTGTACACTCAAGACTACTCTATAATTGATGTTACATTGCCTTGGAATATCCACCACAAGTCGAGAACTAGAATTTTATGCATGCACTAGGTATTTTGGGTTGATTGATCAATTAACTAGATGATAATTTAGTTTGACTCAAGTCCCATTTCTTAACTGACCTTCCACTAGTTCCTCCAACAATTAGAACTAGAATTTTTTGAACTGTACAAATATGAAAAAACTGCATATTTTGAATATGTTTCGGCTCACGTGAATTTTCTCAACATATTAGTTATAAACTAAAAATATAAAAACTATGGACCAATGTAATGCACCATAGTTTTTTCAATTTTTTTTACAGTGTATTTTAGAAGATAGAAAATTTTGATTTCACTGAATCATAATAACCTTTACAAATTGTTTGCACCCATTTTATTACAAAACTAATTAAAATTAGTAAATATATATGGAATTCCATAAAAGTTATCCTAAAAGTAGATTGAATTCTTCAAATGCTTGTCTTGGTTCCGAAAGTTAATTCATAAAGTTTGATGGAGTTTAATCATTTCAAAGTTGAAAAAATGTGTTCAAGCGGAGTTGCAACGTAGTTGCAGATGTTTTAGTTCCGCCAAATTTTTTTTTGCCGCTTCATCCCGTTAGTTTTAACGACAAAAAATTTCGGTCGAAATTTTTATAAAAGTTTAGCCGAACTTCTGCTCGCAAATTACGTTGGCCGGAAAATTCAATGAAGCCCCTCCAAAAAAAAAAATCGCAACTATATAAATAGCCGAAAACGGAATCATTATTTTCGCACATTTCTTCATTTGGGCTGAATTTGCAAAGGAAATTTTTTGGGCTTAATTTTCAAAGGACATTTTTTGGAGGTATTTTTCCAAGTGACATTCTTTTAGAAGTTTTTTGGGCTTAATTTTCAAAGGACATTTTTTGGAGGTATTTTTTTAAGTGACATTTTTTTAGAGTAAGTGTTTTAGGTTGAAGTAAATCTTATATAATGATTTTTTTAAGTGAGTTTTTGTCTAATTTTTTAAGTGAATTTTTTTTTAAGGACTTGGAAGGAAATATTTTGAGCTTCATTTCATTTTTAAAAGACATTTTTTTGGTGGATAGTTTAAAGTAAGTGTTTTGGGTTGAAGTATGTCTTTTGTGCAAAAATTTTAAAATGAGTTTTTTTGAAATTAAATATTTTGTGATTCTTTTTTGAATTGAGTTTTTGTCTAAATTTTGATAGTGAGTTTTTTTTACAGGATTTTGAAGGAAATTTTTTGAGCTTCATACTAAATTATCATGGGAAATCAAAGGAAGTGCAAGATAAAATATGATCAAACAAGAGACCCTGAGGCTCATAGAGAACATGGGAGAGAATATCGCAAAAAGAGAGAGAAGAAAGCTCAAATATTGAAAGGTAAAATCAACCTCAATTAGAAGATGAAGCAGGTATGTAAATGTAAATATTATAAATTTGATATTTAAAATTTAACTAGTGTATTTTGAAACTTAATTTTTATTTGATGAACTAATTTGAAAAATATTTTGCAATTTAAACAGAGAGAGATATTCCTCAAAACATTGATGATGAGATAGAAAATTTTGAAAGAGAAAGTGAAATAGATATTGAACGAATGATTGAAGATGTTGAAAATGTTGAAAGCGATTCAAGTGAAGAAATTGAATCACCAAGCATGTATATATATGTTGAATGTGTATTATTGAAATTATACATATTTATTAATTTAATTATTTATTGAATATGTAAACTCATTTTGTACATTTAATTCTAATATGTAAAGATGAAATCAATGTCGATGATGGGATGTTAGAAAATGTTGACACTGACACATATGGAAATAAAAAAGTTGACCATGTTATACGATATCGTGTTAAGAGCATTATTGATATGTTCTTCAAAGATGAAAATGTGGCAGTTCAAGCCCAAATTTTGAAAAGTATCTTAACATCAAAGAAATTAAAATAAACTACGACTTTATTGGGTATTCGAAAATCAACAAAAGATTAAAAAAAATGAAGGAAAATGTGATACAAAATATAAATAGTGCTCTTAAGTCAATTGGAAAATCTAGAAAGAAAATTGATTTAGATACACGTAGAGCAATAAAAATGGCAGTGGTTTCATCAAGAACTAAAGATAATCGCTTGGTAAAATCTATGGCACAAGCATTAGGGACCTCACAAAAAACTTTGCACAAACATCGAAAAATTCGATTGCAAATAGATGTAAATGATGAACTCGCTTGTTGGACAGTTATTTGTAGACAATCATACAAAGATAGACTTGGAGAATATGTTAAAAAAATAATATATGGATATTGGATGAAAAATTCATGTGTTTCACCAAAAGAAAGGGATGTGATGCAACGAAGAATAGCACGAAATCAGTACAAAGAACATGCAAAACATATCTTGGACACCACTCGGATATAGTTGTTCAACAAGTTCATAGAAGATAATCATGAAATTAATATCTCAATCAGTGCTTTTGTGCAACAAAAACCATGGTATGTTAAACCTATCACTGTACGCGACACTTGTTGTTGTCGTTATCATGTGGAATTTCATTTATATTATGACACATTCCTTCATTTTGGTAAAACATTTTGGAAAGATTCACCTTCTCCTTCCACTATCCATGATTTCATTTCTCAAATTCTATGTGCAAGAGAAAGCTACGAATTATTTTACCAAAAGAAATGTGTTTGGTAAAAAATGCGATGATTGTGGAAATTTGAATTTATTTCAAAACACATATCGTACTGATATAAATGATCAAACATTGTCAAACATAAAAGTGAAATGGAAGAGATATGAATATATTCATACATGGATTGGTTCAAGTAGTAATACAAGTGCTAAAAGAATTGATTTACAACAAGAAGAAATTTTTGTGATAGAGTTTTTGAGAAAGTTTGAGGCAAAAATTTATAAATACACCAAGCATTCCCATAGAGCTCGATGGCAGGACTTGCAATTGAAAAAATTCCGTGAAGTTTTTCCACCAGGGGCCATTTTGTCAATAGTTGATTTTGCAGAGAACTACACATTTGTTCTTCATAAATAAATACAGAGTGAATACTATCTCTCTGACCAAGTCTCCATGCTTGTCCATATTCTATATAGACATGCTGAACAAAATGTTGATTACATAGAAAGAACCAATGAAAATCGACATGCTATTAAAGAATATCACTTTTATATCAGTGACGATCGTACACATAATACATATTTTGTACAACATTGTTTTGAAAAGATTTATGACTCCTTGAAAAGTCGTGAAATAAAATTCAATGAACATTGGATATGGTCAGATGGATGCGTGAGTCAATTCAAATCTTCATGATCAATCTTTTGGTTGTGTCGTCTTCATATGAAAACCCGCATTAAACATTGTTGGACTTTCTTTGAGACTGTTCATGGAAAAGGAGAACATGATGGTGTAGGGGAATGTATAAAAGGAGCACTTCGAAGATATAAAATGGACCACTCTGAAAACCGACTTGTCTCAGCAAAACAAGTTATTCAATGCTGCATCATTGCACTAAGCCATGAGACTAATCGGTCAAGGGAAGTACGAAGGTACATGTACATATATATACAAATTAACTTACATTATGTACATGATCTAATTTTTATTAAATTTCTAATTTGAAACATTATTTATCAAAATGATTATCTTTGATGGTATTTTGAATAAAATATTTATATTCCTGTTTGAATTTTCCATATAGGTTTTTTTGGCATATTTTGATCCAAGATTTATATATATATCAATTGAAAATGACGTTGAAACAATAAAAGAGACTCGAAAATTGCATTCAATTAAAACAAAGCAGTACCAAAATGTGTTTACATTTGATAAAAGAAAATATTATTGTTTTTGTCATGTTTGCATAGACAACACAGAATCTAATGATGTTTGTGAAAACAAAATGTATGTAAAATATTGGCAACATAAAAAACTAAATAAAAAGGGGAAAATGTCCATTGCAAACTTTGAAGAAATGCAATCAGAGGAGACTATAGTATCATCTTAAGGTGATCAAGTTTTTGATCTTGTTAGAGAAGGTAACATTTCAATTTCTTTCAAATGATAGAGATCTAGAAATAGATAATAAAATCAAGTACATATGTTAATTTTAAAGTTAAATTTTCATGTTAATTATGATATAAATTTATGTAAGTTTGTTTTATTGTGCAGGATATGTTTTTGTTGTAGTTGCACCTACTACCAACACAAAAAATGTGAAGTATTATTTGATGCGTTCAGCACTGAACTAAAGATGAAATTATTGGAAAACTATGATGATAACGGGTTTATATATGACAAAGTGTCTATGGTACTGAAAGGTTATTTTTTCCAACAAACTCATCAAATTCAGGATTTTTTTTTTACTTTCAATACTGTGAACCTGATGTCATAAGTTGTCAATATAGTCACGTGGTGTGTGCAGCACGCATAAAATTGATAGAATTTCAATCAAAGAAAAAATTGAAAATTAAGAAATGGAAAATCTCAAAAGTTGATCATGAATGAATCATTGAAGATGGAAT
This sequence comes from Pinus albicaulis, assembly GCA_034641835.2. Classification (NCBI taxonomy): domain Eukaryota; kingdom Viridiplantae; phylum Streptophyta; class Pinopsida; order Pinales; family Pinaceae; genus Pinus; species Pinus albicaulis. The sequence goes on from CM076572.1 coordinate 57,446,896, forward strand.
TCCATTAGAATTTTTTTTATTGAACTTCTCAACAATTTCTTCTCCTTGGATTCATATTTTAGAACTTACAAAACTCAACTAGAAATTGTTAGCCTTTTTTTTTGCATTCTTAAATTAAATTACATTATTATAATATGTATATTTTATGTTATGTACAAGTGTTTGCACATATACATTGTTTTGGTACATACGCGAGTAATTTATACACATGTACACATACATGTAGATTATCTGGTCTTAAACGATTTCATACATTCTTTGGTGCAATTTATGTCATTATTTCATTATTGCAAAATGTACATGTGTATCTAGCATAGTTGATATAATGCAAATTTTAAGTTATGATTTTTTTTAGACATTTATCAAGCAAATTATAATATTCATTCTTGAATGCAAAATGTGTGGTACATGTTTTGTAGTTTCCAGTTTACTATCAACTGACATCCATAGTAGCTTTTATATGTACATTAATGAAATATGTTGTGTACTGGATATGTTTTAATGCGATTTTAAAATTTTATTATTGTTTGACACATCTATGAACACCTAGAATTTTATGATTGTTTTTAGATATATACATTGATATGTATTGTATATTAAAACATTATAAAAATGCTTTCAAATGCAAAATGTATGAATTAAATACAAATTTTCTTTCATTGCTACATATTCATGATTGTTTTAAATGACACATGATCATGTGCAAAATGTACACCTAAATATCAGATTTAATAGATGTATGCCCTAATTATATAGCATTCATACATGTTCAAATGCATTTAACATGTACCACACGTGTTTTATAATTTGCAATTCCAATCTAGATTCATTTTAAATAACAAATGACAAAACAACTTGATCTTTAAAAACAACACATTTAATCTAAGATTGAATCTAAATTAACATCATAACAACATGTCATCATGTACATGTGCAAAATGTAACAACTAAGTGAAAAATTATTTCATTCATTGTTAAATATATTCATGAACTTAAATATGTAAAACCATAGATACATTATTGTTTTAAATGATACATGATCATGCAAAATGTACCTAAATATCACCTTTAATAGACATCTACGCCTAATTATATATCATTCACACATGTTCAAATGCATAACATGTACCACATTTGTTTTGTAATTTGCAATTTCAATATAGATTTATTTTAAATAACAAGTGACAAAACAACTTGAGTTTTAAAAACATATAATCTAAGATCGTCTAAGCTAACATTATGTAGCAACATGTGATCATTTATGAAAAATTTAACAAATAAATGCAAATGTACTTCAATCATTTTTACATATATTCATGAAATTAAATATGTAAAAAAATCTATGATTGTTTTAAATGACACATGATCATGCAAAATGTACCTAATTATCACCTTTAATAGACATTCTAATTATATAACATTCACACATGTTCAAATGCATAACATGTACCACATGTGTTTTGTAATTTTAAAATTTCCATAGAGATTCATTTTAAATAACAAATAAAAAAACAACTTGAGTTTTAAAAACAAAACATATATAATCTAAGATCATCTAAGTTAAAGTTCATTACAACAACATGTGATCATGTATGGAAAATGTAACAACTAAATTAAAAATGCATTTATGTACTTCAATCATGGTTACATATTCATGAACTTAAATATGTATTCAACCATCTATAATTGTTTTAAATGACACATGATCATGTGCAAAATGTACCTAAATATCACTTTTAATAGACATCCAAATTATATAACTTTCCCACATGTTCAAGTGTGTAACATGTACCACATATGTTTCGTAATTTGCAATTTCAATCTAGATTCATTTTAAATAACAAGTGACAAAACAACAAATTTTAAAAACAAAAAATTTAATCTAACATCATCTTTAAGTTAACATTATATAACAACATGTGATCACATGCCAAATGTAAAAACTATCCAAAATTTAAAATCATTCAATAAAAGTAAATGTAGTTCAACTATCCAAAATGTAAAATATGTCCAAAATTTATATCATGAACAATAAAAGTAAATATAATAATGTATAGTGTTACAAGTATCAAGTTATATAGAAAAGTAAACATGACTACATAAATAAGACTATTTATATATAAAATTAAATTTAAGACTATCTATGAAATAAAATGTTGCATGTGCATCATCAATCAAATAGAGATGGATGCAGTGTATTTTCCAGCAGCATCCTGAGCCTCCTTGTGCTATCATCTGAAGGATGGAGAACCTACACAACGTGTAAACATTAAAATTTAATGTTTTAAAATTGAATTAGAATGCAGAACTTCATACAAAAAACAAAATGAAAAAAAAACATCATGCAATGCCTCATGTTGTTCCCTCTCCATTGTCCCGTGTTGGTCGTCCATCAATGCATCCTCCACGATAAACTATACAATACACATGTACAAATGTGTGTGTGTGTATATATATATATATATATATATATATATATATATATATATATATATATATATATATTTCAAATGAAAATTCATAAACTAATGGAGTCATATTAAAAAAAAGGTTAGACAACTTCTTCTTAAAACTATATCTCATGTTGTTCCCTCTCCATTGTCCCGTGTTGGTCGTCCATAAATGCATCCTCCACGATGTTGTATAATATATATATATATATATATATATATATATATATATAAAATGAAAATGCATAAACTAATGCAATAATATTAAAAAAAAATTAGACAACTGCATGTTCAAATTGTTTGGATTTTCCTATATCCATCATACTCTCCATCGGTAAAGTCCTTGGAGAACAGAAATCATCTCCACAAACCTAAAATTCAAAAAATTTAAAACTTGTAAAATAATTGAAGATCGAGATCTCATTTTTTAATGAAACTTTCACTTCAATTTATAACTTAAACATAAGTGAAAAATTGAATACTTGTGACGGTGGATTTGGCACATCTCCTAACAGGGAAGAAGAGGGTGGCTCTGAACAAAAATCATCTCCACAAACCTAAAATTCAAAAATTTAAAACTGTAAAATAACTCAAGATCTAGATCTCATTTTTTAATGGAAAATTCACTTTAATTTATAACTTAAAAACATAAGTAAATGACAGTGGATTTGACACATCCCCTAACAGGGAAGAAGAGGGTGGCTCCATTGCGAAAACATCAGATGGAATCAGAATCTGTTAACATTTAATTATATACATACATGTGGACACAATTATTTATCTAAAAAATATGTCATCATGATACCGATATAATAATAGATTAATAATTGTACATCAACATCATGAACACTTAAAAAACACTAACATTTTCCAACATATCATCTTGATTGTGAGAACCATCTTGATTGTGAGAACCTAAAGCTTCGACCATGATATTATCAAAAATTTTGTTCATCAAGCGTGTTAACTGCAAATGGCGAACATATGATACATTTTTGTTAGATTAACATATACAAATAAATATGTATATGTATTTATTATAAATTACATTAAAATATTCACCCTAACCATTAACACATACCGATCCCATGCCCTCTTCCTCATGAATAATTAAGTCTTACCAACCATTGCAACAATGCTTTGTATATGTTCTAAACTCTTCAATACTCATATTGTCTCTCTCATCATCTGTATGATACACACAATTAACATGTGCATTCTCTCGTGCTCTTTGTTGATTCAGACAAACATCAATTCCACCAAGTCCACTCTGAACATTGTCTATGATGGCATCCCTTTCTTCTTGACTAATTTGAAAAGTGGCATCCATCTCTAACCGCAAAGTTTCAACATGAAGAGGTCGGCTTACAAATGGTGGCTCTAGGCGAGGCAACTCAGCATCACGCTTAGCGCTCCTATGGTCACATAATCGACCTTTCCCAGGACCAAAAAATTCAGAGGGAAAGTCATTATAATTGGGTTTCATTCTCAAAAATAATTCTACATAAAATAATTTTGCAAAATAAAGAAGAACCTCATTGTTCCATGATAGTATTCCATAGGCACTAAGGTGCCTTTCATACAAATGGAAAGTTATATCAGGGTGCTTGAAATATTGCACTTTTAGCATCTTTCTTTTCGGCCCTTCTTTGAAATTAAACATAGATTTTTCCATTTCTTTTGTAACTATGTGGTTAACATCGTCCCATGCATCGGGATCCATCACTGCTTCCTTTCTTTTCCTCAACACTTATACAAAAGTCTCAGTGGTTGGCCCAAGATTTTTGTATACATCTACAAGTGTTCTTAAAAAGTGCGTAACTATTTCTAATATTTCTCAACTCTCAACGGGGAGTTTCAAAGACAGAAGATCTATCTTCAATTTTGAATAAAGATGTTCACACATTTGTAATGTGCATTCTTGGATGTTTGTTTCCCAAGGTAAATCGGAAATATCATAAGGATAAGTCATGGTTGGTGTAAAACCTTCTTCTTGAATAACGTGGTCTGGCCTACGTCTTTTTTTAGCGACATTTTCACCCTCTGTATCAATATATAAAATTATATGTATAAATAATAAAACATGTGAACAAATTTGTACAATTTTTTTTTAATCATAAAAAATTATATAAATAATTTAACAAATTAATAATTGAATGAAAATAATATTCATATTGATGGCTACCTCGAGATGGTTGGGCAGCATCATGCCCACTCTGAAATGGTTGAGAACCAGCATGACCACCTATTGATTGGCCACCACCCATTGGTTAAGAACCAACATGACAACCCATTGATTGGCCACCGGGGGAATGCATACCACCACCCTCACGAGATTGGCCACCACCCATTGGTTGAGAACCAACATGAAAACCCATTGATTGGCCACCGGGGGAATGCATACCACACCCTCACGATATTGGCCACCACCTATTGATTTTCCACCAGGGGAATCTGTACCACCACCACCCTCACACAACGAGAGGTAAGTTTCATAAAAAAATATGAATTTATAATCAATTAAAAAATACATACATACATATAAATACATACATATGATTGATTAGATTGCGTGAACCATGGCCACGCTCCATTGATGAAGTAGATACTATTTTCCTCCGAACTCCTAAAAAATAAAAGATAAATTTATTAAAAACTAATTTAACTCACAAAATTGATAAAAAAATCAATTCCATATGTATACATGTATGTACATGAGGATAAAATTATATATATTCAATAAAAAAATCAATTCCACATGTATATATGTATGTATGGGGATAAGATTATATATTCAAATTCTATTTAAAAATATGTACATTTAATATAAATACCATGAACATCCCCTGATCCATGATCCCCCTCTCTCGTAGAGGCATGGGATTGTATTGATGTTCGCCTCGAAGAATCACGTGAAAAATGATCATCCTACATGATATATATATATATATATATATATATATATATATATATATATATATATATATATATATATATATATATATATATATATATATATATATATATATTGTGATATCTACAATGGACATTTACAATTATTTTTAAAATTACTATTTAAAATCAATTCAAAAGAATTTAAAAAATTGATGTAATTTAGTACCCAAATGTTGAGCACAAACACAAATTATGTAAAACAAAAAATTTTCAAATCACAAATTGATGTGTAAAACTCGCTTTAAACAAAAAATTGTTGGAGTCCTACACATCTTAATTTTATAAAACTATAAGTTCACCAAGTTGTTCTTACATGGTGGGAGTTACCTTGGTATATAATTGAAAAAAACACATGGTCATTAAAAATGACTCATTTATAAGTAAAAAACACACACATATCAAAGATATGTTACAATTTCAATCAATAAATTTTGAAGGAGAGCGTCTCAACACTAATTTATCTTTGAGAGATGAATCTTGAATTGGCATTGCCCCATAAAATACTAATTCATCTTCGACAAATGAATCTTGAATTGGCATTGCCCCACACAATAGATCACCGAACATTTTATTAACATTTGCACAATGTCTTATACTAAAAATTTGAAATTGTCTAACAATATTGTTTTCTTTTCCATGCAGTTGTTTTAGCCTGTCCTTTTTAACTTGGTACATGAATTTCAGCTACGTCTTTCATCTGGTTGCACACAAGTTCAAAATTGGTGAAAACTACAATTCCATTTGATCCATACTCCCTAGTTGTTCCCAAGCTTTCTATCAATGCAATATAATATGCTTTATTGTTTGTTTTTATTCCCGGTATATTCATTTTCCTTTAGAGGACCTTGTTAGTCGCAATATTGCAAAGCACATATATAACAAGAAACATATATGCATAATGTCCATTTTTCGACCATGTTAAATTAGTGGAATTTTTTTATCCCTAAAAACAAAAAATTAAAAATTAAATAAACATTTATTGCAAATGCCTTAAAGTTTATGGGAGAAATGGCATGTACATGGTTTTCCTTAAAGTTTATGGGAGAAATGGCATGTATATGGTTCCCAAAAACACCAGCAAATGCCTTAAAGTTTATGGGAGAAATGGCATGTATATGGTTCCCAAAAACACCAGCAAATGCCTTAAAGTTTATGGGAGAAATGACATGTACATGGTTTTCAAAAACACTAGCATTTTCCTTAAAAATATATTAAATGAACATTTATTGCAAATGCATTAAATTTTATTGCAAATGCCTTAAAGTTTATGGGAGAAATGGCATGTACATGGTTTGTCTTAAAGTTTAAAGGAGAAATAACATATACATGTTTTGCCTTAAAGTTTATGGGAGAAATGACATGTACATGGTTCCCAAAAACACTAGCAAATGCCTTAAATTTTATGGAAGAAATGACATGTACATGGTTTCCAAAAACACTAGCATTTTCCTTAAATTTTATGGGATAAATGACATGTACATGGTCTCCAAAAACACTAGAATTTTCTTTAAATTTATGGGAGAAATGACATGTACATGGTTAAATTTTATGGGAAAAATGACATGCACATGGTTTCCAAAAACACTAGCGAATGCCTTAAATTTTATGGGAGAAATGACACATGTACATGGTTAAGTTTATGGGAGAAATGACATGTACATGGTTTCCAAAAGCACTAGCAAATGTCTTAAAGTTTATAGTAGAAATGGCATGTACATGGTTAAGTTTATGGGAGACATTAGGGGAATTTTGAGGTCTAAAATGGGCCTCCTAAGGAAATTATAAAATAATAGTGGAAAAAATAAAATAAGATTTGATTACATCATCAAATTTTAGAGGGAAAAAGGAAAAACTATTTTTTCAACTCGTATTTTCAACTTATCTCCCTATGGGTTTACTCAAATTTCGAGCGGAAACACTCATTGGATGAATAATTTGAGTTCTCATCCAAGGAGTACCCATGTTGCATACTTTCAATGGACTTTGCTACACAAAAACTGAGAAATACATGAAAAATGTGATTGCAAACATGTTTTTTCATGTATTTCTCATTTTTCGTGTAGCAGGTTCCATCAAAAGTATACAACATGGGTACTCCTTGGATGAGGAATTAAATTTTGCATCCAACGAGTAATCCCGCTCAAAATTTGAGTAAAAACTTAGGAAGATAAATTGAAAATACAAGTTGAAAAAGTAGTTTTATTATTTTATTATTTTTTATTATTCTTACTTTTTTACTCCAAAAATGGTGAATCATCCCCCATGATTAACATGATCATCTTGAATACTATTGGTTCTTATAAATTTTATGTTTGTTGTACAATTTTCTTAGGAGGCCCATTTTAGATGTCGTAGACTTCCCAGGCAATGTTTTGGCCCAGAATCCGGCAAAGATTTTTAAAAAATCCAACAAAGATTTTATCAGAATCATGTTTACAGTTGTTAAACTTTAGTATTTTGAGTGCCCTAAGGGGTTTTGTTAGTGCTGAATCCATTTCCACTATAAAAAATGGATTCCAAACACTCCAACTACCTCATTTCTTGAATTTTAGTTTCTCGGATTCCGGCAAAAAACTGTCGTCTGGGCTATTTCGTTGCCTGGGTAGACAACTCCCATTTTAGACCTCAAAATTCCCCTAATGAATGACATGTACATGGTTTCCAAAAACACTAGAAAATGCCTTAAAGTTTATGGGAGAAATGACATGTCCTTTCATTTAGCTATAAGTTTTATAAAGTTGATAGACATGTGATTTTGAAAGAATCCTTGCATTTAGCTATAAGTTTTATAAAATTGATAGACATGTGATTTTGAAAGCATACTTGTTGTTAAATGAGTAACAACACATCATAGCCATTATGGTTGGTTGGTTAGGTGATAGTGGACCCCTATGAGGTGATAAACACATTTAGCTAAAAGTTTTATAAAGGTGATAGACATGTTATTTTGAAAGCATCCTTGTTGTTGAAAGGGCCAGGGGCTAAATGAGTAACAACACATCTTAGCCATTATGTTTGGTTAGGTGATAGTGGACCCCTATGAGGTGATGGACACATTTAGCTAAAAATTTTATAAAGGTGATAGACATGTGATTTTTAAATCATCCTTCTTGTTAAAAAGGACAGGCTAAATGAGTAACAACACATCCTAGCCATTATGCTTGGTTAGGTGATAGTGGACAACACATATATAGGTGATGATGTTAAAAATGAAAGGGGCTAAATGAGTAAAAACACATCATAGCCATTATGGTTGGTTAGGTGATACTGGACTCCTATGAGGTGATAGACACATTTAGCTAGAAACGTTTTATAAAGGTGATAGAAATGTGATTTTGAAAGCATCCTTGTTGTTAAAAAGGACAATGGCTAAATGAGTGACAACACATCCTAGCCATTATGTTTGGTTAGGTGATAATGGACAACACATATCTAGGTGATGTTGTTAAAAAGGACAGGGGCTAAATGAGTAACAACACATCCTATCCATTATGGTTCGTTAGGTGATAGTGGAACCCTATGAGGTGGTAGACACATTTAGCTAGAAATTTTTTATAAAGGTGATAGACATATGATTTTGAAAGCATCCTTGCTGTTAAAAAGGACAGGGGCTAAATGAGTAACAACACATCCTAACCATTATGCTTGTTTAGGTGATAGTGGACAACACATATCTAGGTGATGTTGTTAAAAAAAGGACAGGGGCTAAATGAGTAACAACACATGCTAGTCATTATGTTTGGTTAGGTGATAGTGGACCCCTATGAGGTGATAGACACATTTATCTATAAAAATTTTATAAAGGTGATACACATGTAATTTTGAAAGCATCCTTGTTGTTAAAAATGATATGGCCTAAATGAATAACAACACATCCTAACCATTATGCTTGGTTAGGTGATAGTGGACAACACATAGGTGATGTTGTTAAAAATGACAGGGGCTAAATGACTAACAACACATCCTAGCCATTATGGTTGGTTAGGTGATAGTGGAAAACACATAGGTTATAAGTGATAGTAACAACACATCCTAGCATAGAGTTACTATAATTTAGAAAACATATGCTAGAATAGATATTAAATAAAGTTTACTAAAGATAAGTTCGTTTTCACATTCTCCCTTAGTCATTTTTTTCATACTCTAACAAATTAACATACCAGCATATAAATTTACTATAATTCAAAAAACAGATGCTAGAATTTTGATATTAAATAAATTTTAACAAATTAATATACCAGCATAGAGTTACTATAATTCAGAAAACAGATGCTAGAATGTTGATACTAAATAGAGTTTAACAAATTAATATACCAGCATAGAGTTACTATAATTCAGAAAAAAAATGCTAGAATGTTGATATTAACTAAATTTTCCTTGGATAAATTCAGTTTTCATATTCTCCTTTAATCAAATTTTTGTCATACTCTAACAAATTAATATACCAGCTTAGGGTTACTATAATTCAGAAAACAGATGCTAGAAGGTTGATATTAAATAAAGTTTACTTAGATAAATTTAGTTTTAAATAAAGTTTACTTAGATATTAAGGAATAAATAAGCAATATTTTCTTCTGGAATGGTGTAGTAGTGGGTACAATGGGATATTATTTTTTAGCAAGCTTCTAATGTTGTTGGTTTTATACTGGTAGCCTCTAGCTTTAATTTGAGGAAAGGCCGAAATATTAATTTGAAGACAGGCCCAAAGCTTCAAATAATTAATACATATATAGACATCCAGTTACTATAATTAGGAAAAAATATGTCAAAATGCTGGATATTGAATATTGAGAAAGAAAGAAACAATATCTTCTCATGGAATGATCTAATGGTTGATACAGTGTGATGTTATCCTCTAATGGTTGATACAGTGCGATGTTATCCTCTACCAAATTTCAAATGTTCTTGGTAGGATACCAAACTTCAAATGTTCTTGGTATTATACTAGTCATCTCTACATTTAATTTGAAAAATTCATAATTATGCTTGGGCTCACAAATTCCCCTTTGGATTAATTGGGTTAATGTTGGACATAATCCTTTAATATTTTTGTCGAGGCTATAAATAAAATTGTAAATAATTAGGGGAATACAAACATGAAATGGTTCTTGGATAGTGAAACGAAGAATCACTTAATTGTATAAATATGATTGATCATTAATAGCATGAACATATAATGGAGTTATGCATTCTAGCCTAACAAAATCAAATTCCACTAGAATACAAAAGAGAATTTCTCAAAGAAACTAGAAATACAGTGTATAGAGACTTGGTGCAAGAAACAATAAATCTAAATAAATTGAATAAACAGTATAAAAAACTAGAAAATCAATTGAAAACTCAAATAACTACATATAGTACTCATAAAATATTAATTAGTGATTTAAAGTACAAATTAATTGTTAAACGTCTCAAGATTCAAAGGATAAAACTATAATTTTATCTCTGCTTAAAGAAAAGGATAAAGAAATCAAAATGCTTAGATAAAAAATCAAGTTTCCTATCGGAGAAAAATGTTAAATTGGACAATTCATTCATAAATTCAATGAAGAGATAGAATTTTCTTTGTTACCAAGCCTAGCCTCTAAAGCATTAATTATTGATTTAGAAATAATCAAAGAAGGATTAGATGTAGAGAATATTCATAATTTTAGAGCATAATTAGTAATAATTCAAAAAGAATTTAAATTTGTTGAAATACATGTCAAATGGAAGACCTCATAGATGGTAAAGTTAGAAGCACAAACTCAAAAAAGAAATGCACTACTAGAAAATTCCCATTCAAAATTGGATTTGAAAGATAAAATCATAGCAAAAGCTAATCATAAATTAAGCTCAAAGAGATTAAGAAGAAACTTGATCAGAAAACCTTTGCAAAGAAATATTTGGCTAGAGTTGAACACTACATTGGGAACTAATTATGGTGGCTGCACAAAAAATAAAATGCCATTTCAATGTGTATCAGGACCAATATGTACCAAAGATAGCAGAAACCATTTAAAGAAAACTCCAAAAACGATGCATTTATGAGCTTATACTGTTCAATAGTAGGGAAGTGTCCTTTTTGCCACACTAATACATTCTCAGGGTAATTGTAGCAATATGTTATAAAGTTGCAGAAATGCAGGGAGCATATTAATGTATACTATTTGGTACGCCATTGACCAGTCATTTCAACCCATGAAGTGTTCCAACCATGCATGCTTTCAACTTAATTAACGAGGTTGCACACGATACGTCATTTAAATTAATTTTTTGTTATGTGCATTCTTATTTTTTTATTTGTACTGGTTCTAGACCTATACTTTTTTTGTTGGGATCATTGCCATTCTGGCTCCCTACAGAATGGCAATGATCCCAACAAATAGATCATGTTTCTTTAAAAATAGTTGATTTTCCATTTGCATTTTAAAATATTGTTTTCATCTTTGTGGCAGGATTTTATATTATTAGAAAAGTTAATTACATGCAGTAGAGAACCTAAAGAGTGATTCAAGTTGACAACATAATCTTTTCAACCGCAAGGTAGGGCATTTTTCATTTTGTTCATGGCTGATTCTAGAAATTGAAAATACCTCGAGATCTTTGATACCACTCAACAAACATCAACACTGAGGGGTAACATTAAGGGATTGCAACTTATCTTTCTCACAGTTCACAGAGAGGGAGAATTTATCAAGAAAGCCAAACCCTTTCTGAGATGCAACTATGTATATAATAAACATAATTCATTAAAGCAGACAACAATCATTACAATCCATAATATATGAATGAATAACGAAGGAATTTTGCCAGGATCTAATCTGGAGGTTTCTAGTTGTCTATAATAAAGTAGTTCAAATGACTAAGCAATGCAATACTAACTGTGAGTATTTGTCCAACGAAAAGAGTAGTCCAATTGCAGAGAAAATCAAGAAATTATAAAATACAAATCAATTTATCAATAGTTTTAAAATAATTAAACATAATCCACGATATAGCAATCATCTGATCTCATCTCATCAATTCTGGCAGTAATGAATGAATAACGAAGGCAGTTTCCCAAGATCTAAGTTGAAGGTTTTTGGCTATCTATAATAAGGCAGTTCAAACGACTAAGAAATGCAAGACTGGTTGTGAGTACCTGTCCAACGCAAAGAGTATTCCAATTGCAGAGAAAATCAAGAAATTACAAAATACAAATAAATATGAGTAGTTTTAAAATAATTAAACATAATCCACAATATAGCAATCATCTGATCTAATTTCATCAATTCTAGCAATAATGAATGAATAAGGAAGGCAATTTCCCAGGATCTAAGTTGAAGGTTTCTGGCTGCCTATAATAAGGCAGTGAAAACGACTAAACAATGCAAGACTGGCTGTGAGTAGTTTTCCATGTAAATCCTTTATTAATAAACAAAGGGTAGAGCCATGCAAAGGAAAGGATCCATTCTTTTTTACTACCTTACTACAGATCAAGTTAAAGGCTTCTCCTAAGCACTAGTTTGAGGAGACACAGATTGGGATCTAAAGAGTCAGAGATGTAATTTCTAATACACATGATTAATGATACACATATATATTTCCTACTAACTCTTTAAGCTTCCTTCCTACCTGCATACAATGAAAGAAAATGCATGCAGTATGAAATATATTATATTAAAATATATAAACTTAACTACAAATTCTAGCCCGTAGCTTTCATCCTAAGAGTCTGACATCTTATCTCTGTTAGATACATACATCTAATCAACTCTAATATGTTTCCATAATTTATTAGTCTGTTTTACTCCCCATCATTGGCAAGCAAGTTGGGTGGATAATTGTATGTAAATCTAAGTGAATGAGGTAAATAGCTAGGTAGCCCTCGGGTAGTAAGAACAAGTGAATGAGGTAAATAGCTAGGTAGCCCCCGGGCAGTAATAACAAGAACGATAGTTTGTCTTCAGAGTCTGGTTGGATGGTGGGATTTTCTCTCAGAACCAGGCTCCATAAACATAAAGGGATGGTGGGAGACAGAGATGGTGTATCTAGATGGACATAATGTAAGGTCGTCATTGAATCGTCTTAAAAATTTCCTTGCCAATGCGTACACCTATTCTGTCTCTGACTCACACATTGGAGTAGACACGGGAAATTTGCATACAAATTGAGGACATTGTACATAGTCGAGCATGTTTATTGTGTAATATAATTTCTGTGTGCTAATAACCAAGGAAATTGAGGGGTCTGTATTGGTCGGGCAGGGATCCGTTGGGATTTACAGGATAATGATTTGTAAGGAAAATGGTTATTGTAAAATTTGTAGTTGTTATGTCATTTGATTATCCGGAGGTAATGAAACCATTTTCATTTTCATTTTCAGTGAGCGTAATTGCAGATTATCTTCGTCATTCGCGTCCAAAGCAGAGGTTTACTTTGATAATTAGTTCAATTTCCTTTTTAACATTTTTCATTTTTAATGGTTTTCCAAATTCCCAAAGAAAAACCCATATTTTTATATTTTTTTGAGATTGTTGACATAAAAATGGGTTTGATCGAATAAAAACTTCCACTAAATAGCCTAAAAAATTCAGGGTCTGACAATAGATAAAACAACATAATGAGAAGCAGGTTGTTCTAGGAACAACCACAGACATTTATAGACCGTGAATAGAGAAAGTAGTTTACGAATTACTGAAACTGATTTCTCCATTCATTGTTTACAAATGTCACTGTAGTGTTTTTTTCGAGAATTTAGCACAAAGAGGGAGAATTTAGCAGGAAAACCAAATAATTTAGAAGGCAAGCCAAGCGTACCTGCAACTGAGAAAGGAGACGAACAAGCTATGGATGAACAAGCTAAAAAAGCACGCTGCTACCACAAGGAGACACGGAGTAGAGCAGACGCTAAAACTTGCAAACACTGCAAAAAAACAGAGATTAGAAATTATGCAAAAAAAAAACATAAACACACCGCCATAAAAAGCGAGAAATGCACCTCTCAGTAGTCCAAAAGCGAAAAATAATCCTCCCAACACTCTCCAACGGTCACTTCCAACAAACAGACAAACACAATGCCACACAAAGCGAAAAAAACACCTACCAAAGGTCCACAAGTGCAACACAGTACTCTCGGAGCTCTCCAACGGTCACGAACAACAAGATAATGAGTCGAAAACTTGTTGCGGTCTGCGGGCCGCTATATTTATAAAAACGAAGATCGGCCGAACTTTTTAAAATTTCGTCTGAATTAAAAGTTTGGCCAAAATTTTAATGCCGGTTTTTTTGCCTTCAGCCAAAAATCCTCTTATCGTTTCCGTCAACGTAAACAGCAGAATAAGTTCGACTAATAGTAGAAAAAGTTCGGTCTAACTTGTGGGAGATTGAAATTTTCGGGCGCGTTTCTCACGAATGTGTAACCCAGCTTCGAATTTTTACCCATAACTTACCTTCATTGCTACAAATTAGAAACCACACATTCTTAAATGAACTCTAACTCCTCCAATTCAAATTTACTGAGTTAACTGAGTGATAAGATTAATGTCACCTCATTTAACTGCATCCAAGTTGTCTACTGATGTGGAAATTCAAATTTTCTCAATTTAATCAAGGAAAAATCAAATTGAGAATTTATTACTGCATATTTCAACACTCCCTCTCAGCAAGAAAGGGATTATCAACCACTC
Organism: Pinus albicaulis; assembly: GCA_034641835.2. Taxonomy (NCBI): domain Eukaryota; kingdom Viridiplantae; phylum Streptophyta; class Pinopsida; order Pinales; family Pinaceae; genus Pinus; species Pinus albicaulis. The sequence continues at coordinate 57,461,951 of CM076572.1, forward strand.
CTATCCTGCACCTGTGGAACTCGAAATTCCCTCTTAACAAGGTCATTGTCAAAATGTTAGCATCTTGTTCCAATGTCAGAATGTACTGAAGCAACATTATCCACCTTTATACACAATCTTGTAACTAGTGATACCAAATATATATATATATATATATATATATATATATTCTTGGATCGATCGTGAAAAACAGGATTCTCAGAGAGCTTGATGGAACTCTCATAATTCATTATCACAATAGATCATAATTTGATCTATCATCTGACCAAATTGCCCCACAAGTATCTTTCTCATTTCTATCACCTCACATGTTGCTTGACTTGCAAGCATGTATTCTACTTCTGTTGAGATGAGGGCCACAAATATTTGCTTCTAGTTGCACCAGGAAATAGTTATGGACCCAACACTGAAAATTCCACCCAATGTACTCTTTTGATTTAATGGACTCCCCGCCCAATTTGCATCTGTGAAACCACACGAGCTTCACTCCCTCTATCTGTTTGTACAATAGTCCAAATTGGGTAGTGCCTCTCAGGTACCGTAAAACATACTTAGTCATCTTCCAAAAAAATTTGGTCGGCCTAACCATAGCTTGGCTCAGTTGGTTGACTGCATAGCACATATTTGGTCATGTGCTCACAAGGTACATCAGTGAACCCATTAATTGTCGATAAATGGTAGCATACGCTGCCTCACCTAAAGTGGTATCCTCCTTCCACTAGTTGGTCACTAGAGGTGTCTCCATGGATTTGAAACTCTCCATGCAGAATATCTGTAGTATCTCGTTTACGTACTTGCCTTAAGAGAAAAAAATTTCCACCATCTCCTTGCCATACTTCCAACCTAAGGAAGTAGTTCATGAGACCCATGTCCTTCATTTCAAATTCTCTTACAAGGTCCTCCTTGCAGGATCTGACCAGTTTTTCATCACCAATTAAAAAATCATCAACATATAAGATAATAATGAACAATTTACCCATTTTCTTCACTTTTGGTGAATTCCAAACCGATGAAATATCTATCCATCCTGGTGTACCAAGCACGGGTTCTTTTTTGACATCCTACAATGCTCTCTTGAGTCTACACACATGAGACTCCTGATTAAAAGTCTCAAAACCTTTTTGTTTCTCTATGTACACCTCCTCCTCAATAACTCCATTGAGAAATGTTATTTTTACATCCATCTGGTGGATATTCCACCCCATCTACACAACCAGTGCAAGAATTGATATAATGGATGAGAACCTTGCTACATGAGAAAATGTATCCTCACTTAATTCCCTGAACTTGAGAGTACCCCTTAACCACAAATATGGCCTTATACTTCTCTATACTTTTGTCTATTTCTTGCTTAACATTGAAGATCCATCTTGAACCCACAACTGATTTATCTATTCGTCTTGGGACCACTTCCCCAACACTTTTCTTAACAATGGATTTATATTCCTCCACCATTGCAACAACCCATACATGTTTCTATACTGCTTCCTCGAAATAGGATGGCTCAATATCTACAAGATTAGTCATTAAATCCATGTAGTTACTGTACCTATCTGGTAACCTTCTTTGCCTGCGCAAATTTGAAGGAGCTTCCACATTCTCCCTTGCATCCTGCACAAGTCTATTAGCTTCTCTAGTCCTTTTCCTACCTTCTCTGGACGATTTTTCTTGAATGGTTTTCTCCACTCTCTTCTCCTCAATTTTTTTTTTCTCCACAACTTCCTAAGACTCCTCCTTTGGAGCTAAAATCTCATCCCCTAGTGGGATATGAAGTTCCCTCTCAAGAGAGCACAACATCGCTTTCTCCTCATCAAATTTTACATCCCTTCTCACAACTGTCATTCTCATGGATGGAAAGTACATACAATAGTTTTGGGGAGTTTCTCTGTAACCCACAATACCCCCAATTTTGTTGTTGGCTCAAGCTTCTTCCTTGATTCTTTGGAGATATGGAAGTAAATAAAGGCTCCAAAAATCCTGAAGTGTGACACATCTAGATTTCTCCCCAACAAATCCTCCTCTAGAATAATCATGCCTAGAATCCAATGAGGACTCCAGTTTTGAAAATATATTGTTGTGTTGCATTCTCTCAGCCACCCCGTTTTGTTGTGGGTTATGGGCTGTTGTCAACTCTCTTTGAATGCCTTCTTTCGCACATAAATTTTTGAATTCATTCGAAACTTACTCACCTCCATTATCGTTCTTGAGATCCTACACCTTCTTGCTAGTTTATTTTTCAACCAGTGCCTTGAATTCTACGAAATTGGAGAATGTATCATATTTCTTTTGCATGAAGAAGATCCAACACTTCCGTGAGAATTCATCAATAAAAATGAAAAAACATTTGTCTGGAAATGGAGGTTGTCGAGAAAGTTCCACATACATCAGAGTGGATCCTTTCTAGAACTACATGTGCCTTGTTGTCCCAATCATGGAATGTGGATTTTGTGTACTTCCCCAAGGTACATCTTTTGCATACATCCTACTACTCAATTTCTCCTTTGGGGAGGCCTATGGTTATTTTTTGCATAATATTTATGGTGCCATGATGCAAATGGCCAAGTATTATGTGCCAAATTTTACCGACATCACGACTCTGCACCTTCTCAACCTTAATGCTTAATGCATCACAATATTCCACATCTAGATTATACAGGTTCTTCACACGAAACTTGATCTGCTTCACCTGTCTCGTGGCCATGTGTCTCAGGAATGCCTTTCCTTTGTTGAAGATTACATCATAACTACGGTCTTCCAAAACTGCAAAGATGAGACTTTTTTTTAGGCCTGGAATGAACATGACATCCTTGACCCTGAGAGGGCAGCCAAACTCCCTCTAAAAGGTGATTGCACCAACCTCAGTCGCGTTTTACCATTTGTCGCCCCCCAACTCAATGTGCATCTGCAAATAATTTTCTTCTAGGTCACTGAAAAACTCTCTACACCATGTCATGTGGAACAATGCACCTGATTCCAAGTACTACATGCTCCCCATTACTGTGTTGGTCATGCATGCAATGAGGGTAAAGTCAAGATCGAATTGTGAAGCCAAGGATTCACCTGTTGCTCCTCCTGAGGTCTTCTTTATTGCCTTTTTGTGTAGACACTTCATGGCATAGTGCCTAAATTCATGACAATGAAAGCATTTAATTTTGGACAAATCTTTCTTCTTTCCCCCCTTGGCTGGACTTTGGTTTGGATTGAGATTTATTCCCTTTTCCCTTCTTTCCCTTTCCAACCAATGTAAATATTTCTTCATCTTCGCCCTTAGATGAAGTCCCATCTCTGGCATTCCGCCTTATTTCCTCTTGTACCAAATCAGACCATAAGTGTTCCCAATTTGGTAGTTTCCCCCTCTCGTTCATTGAATCTTGATAACTATGCCAACTCTTGGGAAGGCCCAAAAGGGCTAATATTACCAAGTCATCTTCTGCAACATTAACACCAACCCTGCCTGGTTCATCATGAAATTTTTTGAACCTACTCAGATACTGTGGAATATTTTCATTCTTCTATATCTTGATATTTCGAAGTTTATACTTGAGCGTCAACTTCCTGTGGTCACTACTATTCTTTAACAATTTTTTCAGTGCTTTCCACATTGCAAACAAAGTTTATTTTCTGTAGATATTTGAGACATTTTGATCTCGTACTCCCTCCAAGATTATTCTCCTCACCTTGGCTACATATTTCTTCCACTGAGCAAGGTTTTGAGCATCAGATTCCACTAGTTTTGCAACATCTTTCCTGATGTATTCTAGAAATTCATTGTCATCCAATACCGCCTCCATGCGATGAAATTAGAGCTACATTCTAAGGCATGCTCTAGCCTCAATCCATTGAAGGCCATATTCTCAACTTTGAAGAGATCTTGCTGCACTGAACTTCAAATTCGAACCTCTTGAGAAACAAATTCAAAATTCCTACTCTAATGTGAATCATGCTCTGATACAATGTAGAAATTATTATGTAGATTTGCAATTTCTTATGAAATTTTAATCAAAATCACAATACACAAACCTACTCTACTACTCTGCGGAATTCAATTCATAATTTAGAACATCAATCACAAACATGCAATGAGAAATAACATACATGCACACAGTGTTTTTTCCCGGGAAAGAAATATGCTAAAAAACCCCAATGCCTGCTTGCATTAATCTGATGAATAGAGATGTATTACAATTTCTTTGCTCAACTTAGCACAACCTGCAAGTGAATAACTTATCTCTTTTCTCACTGAGAAGCTTTGACCCAAAATTAATCAATTTCTGCCTAAGTTTGAGCCCCTATTTCCTTGCGCAATTCCTTGAGAAATTAGGCCCCTGTTATTTAGGAATTTCTCCAAAATGGATTGCGCAATTCCCAAGGTTGATCATCCGACTGCATGAAACACTTTTACACTCAAGAATAGTCTACAACTGATGTTACACTACATTGGAATCTCCGCCACAGCCGGGGAACTCGAATTCTCTGCATGCACTAGTTATTTTGGGCTAATTTATCAGTTAATTGGATGATGACCAAGTTTGACTGAAGTCCCACTGCTTAACTCACCTTCCGCCAGTTCCTCCAATAGTTAGAACTAGTTTAATTGAAAACAACTTGAAATAACTGAACTTGATTTCTACAAATTAGCTGCAATCACACATGCTTAATTGAACTCTAACTCCTCCAACTCAATTTTACTGAGCTAACTGAGTGACAAGAGCCATGTCACCTTAGTTAACTGCATCCAAGTTGTCTATTGACGTGGAAATTTGAATTTTCTCAATATAATCAAGGAAAATTCAAATTGAAAATTTCTTGTTTCATTTTTCAACATTATGTGATATTTTGGAAAAAATTCAATACAATATCAATGTTTGGATTTTATGAATACAATGACGGATCCACACATGAAAAATTTACGATTAGATGCATGAATTTCCCATGTATGATATTTTTATCTACTATTACTTTATCACTATTGAATCTGATACACATCTCATGCCATCAGTTCAACTTCTCTACTACCAGTTCATGTACTATGCCACTACATGGTTGCCTTTGACAACACCTTTGACCTTCCTTCTATGTTGACTTGGAAAGTGTTGGAACAAAACAAACATGTGGAGAAGCTTAATGTTCACATTTATAACAATCTCTAACTTTCAATCTTGTTTTTCCATGCTCGTACACATCTGGCTTTGTGACTTAGCTATAGAATCAATAAATGACTATAAAATTATATGTAGCTATGGGAATTTCCAATTTTGTAGCTATAACATTTAAACTGATTTTACAAAATAATACATGAAAATGTATGAAGAATCAACATTTTACTTTAGATATAACTTGGTGTATGATCTTGTAGCTCATAGCATGAATTTTCATAAAAAAGGATAACAATAGAGTGTAAGGTGGCTGGCATGATAGGTTTCTAAGGAGTATGATGAACACAGTGATGACAAAATAGTAGCAAAAAGAGTTATTTCAAGGGTTCAACATAGAGCTAAAACATTTTCATGGAATTTTCAATTTATGGGAAATTCATCAAAGGCATTCATGGAATTTCTAATTTTTGGGAAATTTTTTAAAGGTTTTAAAAATCGTTGTGTTGATTATATAATGTAAGAAAATACAATGAATATTGTGGAGCACAATAACATCACATAACTTTAGCAATTAAAGATGAAGATAACAAAGATCTTAGTATTGACTTTGTCCAATTTCAGTGAAGTGTTCTGAGTTGATCATTATGTAAACATGATAACTATTAATAGAATATTAAGTTAGTAATGGAGGTTGGTAGCATATTTTTCATCATTTGCTTTCTAACTTTATGTCATTTTGCAATGATTGAATCATTGAACATGATATTTAATGGAGTTCATTTTGTACTGAAATGATTGGCATTGATGTTGATCAACACTCAATGAAAATCGAAACAATGACATGTGAGATTATTAGATTTATTGTAGAGCCACACATTCAAGTTGAAGTATAATGTAGGAAATGAGAACAAGCTTAAATGTAGAATGAGATAATTTACTTTATGCTCAAGAAAATGAAGAATGAGATAATTGGATTAGAGGAGTTCAAGGTTATGCATGAGACCAACATGTATTTTGTACAAGTCGCATGGATGCAGGGATGGAATTTGACTTGACAGGCAAATGCCCAGGGTGATACATTCTTTGTAAAACTCATTAAAACCTTGCAATGGAGTTACATAAAGTGTAAAGGTATGGAGTTACATTCTTTGTAAAACTCATTAAAACCTTTCAATGGAGTTACATAAAGTGTACAGGTATGGAGTTACATAAAGTGTACAGGTCTTTCAGATTTGAAATTCCTACTTTGCATGGATGTATGACAACCCCATAATGTGAGACAACACATCGTAAATGTATTCCTTTCTAATATGTATATTTGTGTAAAGAAAGAAAATTATAAAACCTCAAAGGAGAGATGTGGGACAATTTTATCAAAGAATTACATATGATGGATTGAAAATACATTTTGGGTGTGATAAGACAAACATTGTTGGATGAAAGGTATTACTAGATTATGTGAATGAGGTCAAGAAGTTTTAGAGAAATGTAAAATTTAAAAGGTGGTTAAGATATAAAATAAAAACATAGAATTGTGTATTTTTTAATCTATATCAAAGATTCTTGATAAACTATTACAATGGATTTTATAACAGTATTGTTGAGAATAAAACACAAATGTGTGGTACACTTTTTGTTTTTGATGTACACTTTTTGTTTTTGATGCTAACAAATTTTTAAAAATAATAAACGTTTTACTTTTTAAGAAAACTAATGATGTCAATTATTATGTGATCCTATTCTTTAAAGAAGATCAAATGAATTCATGAAATTTTGAAGACAAAACACATTAAACAAAGATGTCACAATTTAGTTCAACCTATCACACTATATCACACTACAACTAAAGAACAAATGAAAGTGGTGACCCAAAATTGGCTCTTTGTGATGAGACACATGTTCAATTCTCCTTGGGTCCATCACAGTTAGAGTCTATCAGTTGAATTAGTTGGGTTTGAAGCCTCTTTGGATGGGCCCTCCTAGAAGTGTCACTATGGAATAAAAAAAAGAAAGAAAAAAATAAATTCAGACCCAAAGTTTGGGAAATCATATAATGCCCCAATAGAAATACGATGAAATAGTTAGATGAACTCAGTAGATATAGGACGAAATGCATGGTTTACAGAGGTAGATATAGGATGAAATGCATTGTTTAATGAAGCCACAATTTTGCCCGGAAATTTTCACTGGAATCTCGTGAATTTTTTTTCAAGAAATCTAATTTTGGGAGTGTTTGAATTGTTCTTTTTATTGAGGAAATGGATTCACCACCAAAATCCTGAAGCTTGAGGCTATAACCCAGATTTCTAGAAATTTCTGCCACAATTTGTATTGTTTGAATTTTTTTTTATTGTGTAAATGGATTCACCACCATCAAGAAGTTCCAAGGCACCCAAAATCTTAAAACTTGCGACTATAACTCAAATTTCGAAAAATTTCTGCCAAAATTTCCATTGTTTTTCGGCCAAAATTGTGACCTCTTCTAAGATAAAATAGTTAGATTGGATATCGATGTACGACATCCAATATATTTCCCTACAATCGAGGGAAGTTCGATGTCAGATTCGCACATAATGATAGTATTTCAAGAAACAGGTTTGGCAAAACACTTTGGATTCAAAAGTACGAGGAATACCTAGAGGTATTAAGACAAAAGATACACTACTAATCATATCTTCAGGGTTATCCTTCAAACGCACTCGTACACAACACGAAAATATTGATCGTTTTCAAATTTACAGTGAGGGGGAAATCTGAGAATCGAACTCGGAACCTAATCATATCTTCACGGTTTTCAAAATTGAGAGTGAGGGGATTGACCTCTTTAAATCATATCTTCACGGTTTCCAAAACTGACAGTGAATAGTTAGATTGGATATCGATGTACGGCATCCAATATATTTCCCTACAATCGAGGGAAGTTCGATGTCAGATTCGCACACAATGATAGTATTTCAAGAAACAGGTTTGGCAAAACACTTTGGATTCAAAAGTGCGAGGAATACCTACAGGTATTAAGACAAAAGATACACTACTAATCATATCTTCAGGGTTATCCTTCAAACGCACTCGTACACGACACGAAAATATTGACCGTTTTCAAAATTTACAGTGAGGGGGCAATCCGAGAATCGAACTCGGAACCTAATTATATCTTCACTGTTTTCAAAATTGAGAGTGAGGGGATTGGCGAGCCTTATTTCCACCGCCATAGGCCCATAAATTCGCCCAGGCAGGAAATGCCCCGCCGTCAGATCAAAACTGTAGATCATCGTGCGGTGAGCATTCCTTGCCTGGGCGCATTTATGGGCCTATTGCAGTGGAAATAAGGCTTCGGTTGGCGAGCCTTATTTCCACCGCCATAGGCCCATAAATGCGCCCAAGCAGGAAATGCCCGCCGTCAGATCAAAACTGTAGATCATCGTGCGGTGAGCATTCCTTGCCTGGGCGCATTTATGGGCCTATGGCAGTGGAAATAAGGCTTTGGCAAGCCTTATTTCCACTGCCATAGGCCCATAAATGCGCCCAGGCAGGAAATGCCCGCTGTCAGATCAAAACTATAGATCATCGTGCGATGAGCATTCCTTGCCTGGCCACATTTATGGGCCTAAGGCAGTGGAAATAAAGCTCGGCGAGCTTTATTTCCACTGCCATAGGCCCATAAATGCGCCCAGGCAGGAAATACCCACCGTCAGATCAAAACTATAGATCATCGTGCGGTGAGCATTCCTTGCCTAGGCACATCACCGAGCCTTATTTCCACTTCCATAGGCCCATAAATGCGCCCAGGCAGGAAATGCCCGCCGTCAGATCAAAACTGTAGATCATCGTGCGGTGAGCATTCCTTACCGGGGCGCATTTATGGGCCTATGGTAGTGGAAATTGTTAAAATATATAATTACTTCCTCATGCAGAAGTTAGACAAATAGTTAAGTGAGTTAGTTGAGTTGAGTTACAGTTAGATTTGGTAGGTGAGTTAAAGAGTGAGTTAAGCAAGTTGATTAAGTTCAGTTATGAGTGGCAGTGTGTGCATGTCAATTAGATTAAATACCCTTCACGGGTTCATTGTTTTAAGGAGAGAGTAAGAGAGTTTTATGATTCAGAGTTTGAGATTAATTGAAGAGCCGCAGCTCATTGTTCGTGTGAAATATTCGCGTTATTTATGTGATTGAATCCTCTGCCTTTCCAACAGAAATAAAGCTCGTCGAGCCTTATTTCCACTGCCATAGGCCCATAAATGCGCCCAGGCAGGAAATGCCTGCCGTCAGATAAAAATTGTAGATCATTGTGCGGTGAGCATTCCTTGCCTTGCTACATTTATGGGCCTATGGCAGTGGAAATAAAGCTCGCCCTAATTCACTCGTAACTTTATTTTCATTTATGAATATGGCAGGGATGAGACCTAATTCAGTCGTAACTTTATTCTCATTTATGAATATGGCAGGGATAAGCCCTAATTCAGTCGTAACTTTATTTTTCATGAATATGAAAAATTATATTTTTGTGGACTGTCTGAAAAATAAAGATCCTGTACACTACATAAAATTAAAATTAAAGCCGATGTGGTTAGGCAATCATAAAATTCAAACTGGTCATGCCTATAAGAATACGTTTCCCTAGAGAAAGTAAACTTACTCCATTCTACAGAGCCGAAAATAGTGATTCCCGAATCACTCCGTTCTAGGTTCATATTATAGACCACTCTGGGGCAACCAATATTTCAGCTGCTATTCGCCCATTAATGCTGTTAAGAATACTACTGGGCATACCATGGGCATGGACATGGCATCGATCATCAAGACTTGTACATGACTCCGACTAGTTTAATTGCATTAAACTCTTGAACACATCCTCCGGGAGAGATGGTACTGTAACGGGTGCTGACAGGGTATTAAACAGCATATAGACTGAGAAATAAGGCTCGCCGCACGTAACTATACGAACAATTTTAATTACCGAAACTCGATACGAAAATTTCCCACCCATTAATTCAAATTTTAAATTTCAGTTCGTTCGATTTTTTTTATTTGAATTTTGAATTTGAATTTGGGGATTTCCATTCTCCCTCCTCCTCCCCAAAATTTCAAACCCACAGCTCTGAAAATCCTCCCACCCGCCATTAAAAGTCTTGTGCATTCAGTCAGGGCTTGAAAATAAATCTGAACCTCTTTCTCCTCACTGCGTCTGCAACACAAGTATCGTTAATGTCTAGATTCGAAATGGAATCTCAAAATCTTCAGCTTGCAGGTGGTCATTTTTCTCTCAGGATAGAAGAAGATAACAAGGAGAACATTCCCCCATTCTCCTTTTATTCTTCTGCCTCTGTGTTGCCAGTACCCCATCCGAGAAACCCTCTACAGGACATCACCCGGCTCATCGCAGCCGCCACTCATAAGGTAAGTATTCACAGGTTCTTAGCTTGAAATCTTATAATTATTACTCCTCATTCCTTTCGCTTCAATATGTATATCTAATATGTGGTTTTTCCTCTGTTTTTTCAGGGAATACAGAAGAGCTTGGTAGCAGAAGCGAGGCCACATGCAGAATTGGGGATACATGCTTTCAGTAAGAAGTGCGGTAAAAAGAAGAAGGCCGCAATTCTTTCAAGTGGCAGCGCTGTTATTTCAAGCCAGATGACTCGAAAAAGACATGAAAGGCCAATACTGAGAAAGGGCTTCCGGTAATACTGTGAATACCGATCCGGGCAGCAATTTATCCCTGTTGTAATTGTGACTCTGCTTAGCCCCCTAAGGAAGGGCTGCTGGTAATACTGTGAATACCAATCAGGGCAGCAATTTAGCCCTGTTGTAATTGTGATTCTGCATGGCACAAAGTTTTTTTTAAGATATAGTGTTTTTAGTCGGTTATAGAAACCTCCTCACCTAACTGTTAGACCATATCTTGGAAATTAAAACTACCTTGAGCTAGCAGAATTAATTCAAAAGAACTTGTGTCGAGCTCAATTACAGAGAATCCCTAAAGATAAAACTCTTCCTGCCTTGAATTTCTTTGACAAGTGAATAAAATTGTTTTGGGTCTATATTCTATTCTTGCATTTGAACACTTCAGTTTTCTATTTTAATGTGTGTGTATGTGAAATTTATTTTAATTTATGGTCATGTGAATTGAGAGAATGATATCATGATGCAGTGGTAATAAAAAGATTAAAATTTTGAATGATATCGTGACGCAGTGGTAATAAAAAGATCAAAATTTTGATGGGATTAGGATCAACACTTAAATCACTTATATCTGCCAACACGAAACTATGAAGTATTTCAAAATTGCTTCTTAGAAGTTCATTGCACTCTTCAGAATTTTATTAATGGGGTTGAACTCCTTAGAAGTTCATTGCACTCGTCTATTGAACTCTGTAATTTATACAATGTGAACCCAAAATGTTCAAACATTTATTAAGGGACTAGGATTTTGAGAGCTCAAGACTATATTATGTGGGAAATGGTTAAATATAGACCAAAATCGACATTTTATTGGGAATGGTTAAATATAGACCAAAATCGACATTTTATTGGGATGGGCTACATTCATATTACCTTTCATCTTTGGTATCAAGTTTTTCATTACAACGTGGATATTGATATTATTTTGGTAAAAGTAAATGATATGGTGATGTGTTTGTTTTATTAATATTTAAAATATTAAATTTATTTTTATTTTTATTTTATTTTTTATTTTTTAAAATTAGGTTAATTTTTATTAAAATATACAAAAATACAAATCATGCTTTAGGATAGGTGGTTGTTGGACTATTCAACTCTTGTTCGATGAGGATTATTCAAAAAATAAAAAACTGGGTTGCCTTTCAAGGGGAAATGATTAGGTGATCATGTCCAAGTTAAAAAATTGCTCAAAAATGAAAGTGTTCAAAAGTGGTTGCATTTTGAACGACTGGAAAGGTCTTGTCGCTATGATTCTGGCGTCACGAACGGTTCTCAAAATTGAGATCCTATGTGAAAGTTATGAAGGTTTGAAGTCTCCAGTAAACTCTATTTTTTAGTTGACCAAGTTTGACCTTTTTGAATTTAGAAAAATTAAAAAAATAATATTCAAAAGAATATTTTGGGAATATTTTTTAGAATATTCTTTGAAATATTCCACAGGGGTGAATAACAATTTTGACAAATGGCAGTTGATGATTTGTTGAAAGTTTGATTGTTGATTTTTGTGGCCAATCACAGGCTGCCATGTGGCAGGCCTGGAGGTTGCCACGTGGCCCCAGGTCAGAGAAGGTTTGGTGTGATAAAATTTTTATGGCCCAATGAATTTGAATCGGCAACCTTGTGCACTCAAGCCATGCGACCCGACTAATCGAGCTCTGTGTGTTTCTTAACACATATCAAATCGAGGTTTGATTTAAAGTTTGAGTTTGAATTTGTCGGAGGGAAAAGGGGCTAGCCCAGAGTACATGGAACCCTGTGCTGGGAGCCAAAGGGCTTAAGCCATTGAAGGCGGCAACAGCCATCTGTTAGCCATTAAACCCAATAATGTGATCACCCTTAAATGTTTAATGCGACAGTTTGAGTAATGGTTTATGTGGTGGTTTAAACAAAGGCGGTTGCATGTGACCACGTAAATGCACCCACCAAACATTTAATGCCACTCCAAACAATCTCGACATTTTTAGCGCATTCCATCAATTCAGTTTTGGAAGGGGTTTTCTAGTGACACTGGGGAAAAATTTGTTTTCGTCACAACTTTCTCAATTTTCGACCAAACAAGATGAAATTTTAGTCAATTTTGGGTTTTTTTTACTTTCTGAAGAGTTTGGGAAAAGTTTCAAAGCGAACATAGGTGATCTAAAACAAATTTTTCTTCAGGGAAGATGAAGGAGCCATCAGGGCCATCATGGAGGAGGCATTGTTTTGGGTTGTATTTCACTATTTAAGGTGAAACAAAAGCAATTTTTAGCTATTTTCTATCTTCTTAAGTTGAATTTACAGTTGGTTTTTCCTGTTTAGGCATATTTTTCATTGTGTAACCATTTTGAGCAAATTAATAGAGTAAGGACATGCCATTGGGGAGCCTTGGTGATGGACACGTCAGCCCACACCCAGGTCTATACTACAACAAACAATAATACAAATATGTAAATGTCAATTTTTCGATTTATGTGGCTTTTCCAAATTGAATGCGGAATGTTTACACATCGGATTGCAATAATGGATCACAACAGTGGATCTCGAATTTCACAACCTCCGTAGGATCCGACACAGTGTTTTCAGTGATTCTCAATTAATCTCACAGTGATTATCTCAGTCCGGTCAATCTGTCCTTTCGCCATCTGTCAGTATCACTGGGTTTTCGCACATCTGTTCGGTGTTAGTTTCACGTTGGCAGTCAGTTGTTTTCTGCTCGGTGGTTGCAATGCGAGGATTTCACTTCAATGACCTTCCTGAGGGTTTTGCTGTGGGTTCACGGTTCCTGTATGTCTGCTTTCACCGTAAAACGATGTCTGAGGTGACGACGCTAAGCTGCTCAGCCTTCCTGACGGGGTTTGTCTACTTTCGCTATAACCTGTTTGTTTTTTTTGATATTCTACTGCACCTGTAAATTTTAAAACACTGTTTTCCATTGTTCCTTTTCTGTAGGTTTTCTTCGACACTAGTAACTTGTTGTCAACCGTGCACAAGTTGTTCTTGGCGGGGTTCTTTCCCAATTGGTTCTATTCCTATTCGACGCTGGAATCGGTATGTCATCACTCCATGATTCAGTCCCTTAGTTTTCTTTTTCTTACTATAACTCGTGGGCTCCTCGTGAGCAGGCTTAGGGTTTTCTTTATCAGCTATTGCTCAACAATTTTCGGTGTACTCCCTCCTCTCGCCAGGTAACATTTTGAAATTTCTTCCTCATTCGCTATTCTCTGTTAATATGCCATATAGGCTTCAGGCTGACCTAATGTTGTTGCTGTGCAGGTCATTCGGAACTTTCCTGGCTTTCCAGTACTCTGTTGTGGTCTGCTTTCGATCTTAAACTACCAAGGGTAGGGTCGCTTCCACGTTTGACTTCCTCCCTTATGCTAAGTTTGTCATAGGTGGCATAGGCGAATTCGTTCTAGTTTATCTCTGGTTCTTGTCTGTAGTAGACCAGGGGTTGTTATGTATCATTCAGCAATGCTTCCTCTTCATCTAAAACTGTCACTCTAAATGGGTTAACTGCGAGATTTTCTGGATTTTTTTGTGAAACCCCGCCTGTAACTTCAGTTTGTCCAGAACTTGGTTTCCATAGCCGTATGGTTCTTTTTGTTTGAAACCCCAACTGTGAAACTTGGTTTCAAATATATTTATGTGACTTATCTGTTTATACGAACTGGAACTTTTATTCGAATGGCTATTTAATATGGAAAAAGACTTCAATTACTATTCCTCAGTTTGCTCAGGAAAATAATACACAGTTTTATGATTTGTACCTGTGACTTAACATCATTCCAGGTTTTCCGAATGCCTGTTTATCTTTCGCCAATTATGATGTCTGTTCGTGATGCTTCTCCACTTCTCGTCAACTTGTAAACTTCTTTGCTTTGTTAAAAAAAACAGCTTCGTGGTTTCCGCTTGCCTGCACTATCTCAACAGTTCTTTTTATGTGAGAAAAAAAAAAACAATTGTTTGTTATTGTAATATGTATCAGAAATTCGACATGGCCATTTGTATTATTCTAAGAGTAAATTTCAATGCTATTGGGACACAGATGGTTTGCGAAGAAAATATTTGGTATAGTTTTATTTCTCTTCTTCCTTGATAATTTTTCAGAACCCCTACAGAATGCACTCCTTTTTCTTTTTGTATCTCCGTAGAAGAAAAGTAGTTTCCAGTTGGAAACTGCCTTGCTTTCAGTTACACTTAGTCATTGGTTTCCAACTGTTTCTAAATTAACGAAAAATAAAATATCTAACTAATCCTACAAACTTAAATAAAACAGCCAACTATTATCACTTAGTTTAATGAAATTTCCTAACCATAAACAGTCTTATAAAAACAAATTAAACATTTACAGGTTCAAAGACCTGTCAATTTGTCACACATCACCAAGAGACAAAAACCTGATATTGTTTGTCTACCCTGAGCCTGAGTCGGATGCTCCTGCATCAGGTTCCCGGGGTAACAAAAAGTCATGGCTCCGTTCCATGAGATCATCCACCGAATAGCCAGCTTTCTGGATCTGTGCTGCGTCAAGCCAGGAACTGTCCTCAATAGGACGGTTCTTCCACTTGACCAAGTACTGTAAATATTATTTCCTGCGCGTTCGCTTGGCTACTTGTGTGTCGAGGATACCCTCGATCTCAAGGGGCTGCGCTGCAGGCATCTGCCTCAACCAAGAATCCTTGCTAACTTGGGTGTCCCGTTCTGGCCTTGCTGCCCCGTCGTCTTCAAGATTGGCAGTGTAATGAAACAGATCCGCCACATTAAAGATGGGTGAAATGCCTATCCCTGGCGGCAACTATATCTCATAAGCATTGGCAGAAAACTTGCGAAGAATTTTGCAGGGGCCAATCTTTTTAAACTTCAGTTTGTTATATTCCCCTTTCGAGAAACGTTCCTTGCGCAAGTGAGCAAGTACTTCGTCCCCAACATTGAATTGAACTTCTCGCCTTTTTAAATCTGCCTGTTGTTTGTATCTTTGACTGCTGTCCTGTAACTTCGACTTCACCTGCTCGTGTAAATCACTCATCGCTTGAGCGAAATCTTCTCCATCTGCGCTTCTTTTTTCGAGTTTCCCCAAATCCCGCAGCTCATGCACTCCGCGAGGATGCATTCCATATAGAATCTGAAAAGGACTGTAGCCCGTGCTGCGATTTGGTGAATCATTGTATGAAAATTCCGCTTGAGCAAGTACGCGATCCCACATTCGTGAATTTTCTCCTATCAAACTTCGTAGCAGGCTTCCCAAGCTCCTGTTCACCACCTCCGTTTGCCCATCGGTCTGTGGGTGATAAGCGGAGCTAAAATTCAGCTGGATGTCCAAATTTTTCCACAGGGTACGCCAAAAGTGTCATGTAAACCGCACATCCCTGTCAGAAATAATGGACCTCGGCAAGCCATGCAGTCTAACAATCTCCGTAAAAAACAAGTGGGCTACGTGAGTAGCATCACTAGTTTTTCGACAAGGTATGAAATGCGCCATCTTCGAAAACCTATCCACCACCACCATTACTGAATCAAACCCCCGCTGTGTCCTGGGCAGACCTAAGACAAATTCCACACTGACTGAGTCCCACGGCCTACTTGGAATGGGTAGCGGCATATAAATCCCGGCATTTTGACTGTCTGCAGCTAAAACGCGTTTGTATACCTACATCCAGTTGCAACAACGTGCTTAACGTTCTATCTGGGATAATGTTTTATCTATGCCGAAATGTCCGGCTAGACCTCCACTGTGATTTTCCCGAATAATGTTCTCCCGCATTGAACAATCGGGAATGCACAACTATCCTCCCCTAAATAACAATCCCTCTTGCAGATTATAATCCAGCCATGGACTATTGTTTTTCAGCAAAGGGTTTTGACACGCCTCATGGGCCTCCTTAAAATCTGTATCTGTCTGATATAAATCCTTCAAATGCTCAAAACCCAGCACTTGCACCATACTCTCCTGCAAGATCAAAGTTCTTCTACTCAATGCATCCGCCACCTTGTTGGACTGCCCGCTAATATGCTTCAATACAAATGTAAAGCTCTGCAAATATTCCACCCACTCTGCATGCTTATGATTCAAATTATGCTGCTGCATAACGTACTGTAAGGCAGAATTATCAGAAAATAAAACAAACTCATTACCTAACAAATAGTGCCTCCAGTGCTTCAAAGCTTGAACGACCGCATAAAATTCCTTGTCATAAGATGAATACTTCTGCCTACTCTCGTTCAGTTTCTCACTGAAATAAGCGACCGGTCTGTCCTCTTGGCTAAGTACTGCCCCAATGGCTGTACCGCTGGCATCACAACGAACTTGAAAAAGTTTTATGAAATCTAGCAATCGCAAGATCGGCCTCTCAGTGATCTTCTTCTTTAAAATATGAAAATTGTTCTCTGTTGCTTCATTCCAGTAAAAAGGTTGATTTTCCTTCTTAATTGTGTCCAACATGGGTGCGCAGATCCCACTAAAATCCCTGATAAATTTCCTATAGAAGCTTGCTAGTCCATGAAAGCTTCGAACCTCGAACAAATTCTTTGGGGATGGCCAGTTCACTATAGCTACAATTTTCTCTGGATCCATCTTTAACTCATTTTCTGCTATCACAAAACCCAGATAAACTAATTCTTGTTGAAAAAAAGTACACTTTTTCAAATTTATCAGCAGCTTGTTCTGCTGCAATCTTCTCAATACACTTCGAACATGTCGGAAGTGTTCCTCCTTCGTTCTGCTGAAAATAAAAATGTCATCCAAATAAACAATCACAAATTTCCCAATGAACTCTTTCAGCACTTCATTCATTAGGCGCATAAACGTACTAGGGGCGTTACTCAAACCAAAGGGCATCACCAGCCATTCGTACAGCCCTTCATTCATCTTGAAGGCTGTCTTCCATTCATCCCCTTCCCTAATTCGGATCTGGTGGTAGCCACTCTTCAAATCAATCTTCGAAAAATA
The DNA here is from genome assembly GCA_034641835.2 of Pinus albicaulis. Classification (NCBI taxonomy): domain Eukaryota; kingdom Viridiplantae; phylum Streptophyta; class Pinopsida; order Pinales; family Pinaceae; genus Pinus; species Pinus albicaulis. The sequence goes on from CM076572.1 coordinate 57,479,653, forward strand.
TGCTGCTCCACCCAAGCAGTCCATCATGTCATCCATTCGCGGCAGTGGAAACCTGTACCTGATCGTAATCTTATTAATGGCTCTTGAGTCTGTGCACATTCGCCATTCGCCACCTTTCTTAGGAGCTAACACTGTCGGAACTGCACAGGGACTCATACTCTCTCTGATCAGTCCTTTATCAAGCAGTTCCTAAACAAGAAAGTATTAAAGTTGGTTTCCAATGTCACTTCATTGTACGACGACTTCAACTTAGACCAGACGATGTTGTAATAATATATACTGCATGTAGGCATATTGATAAATCCAATGTTGTTTGTCATGGAAAAGATCCAATCGGAAGGCCTATGAGATTCAGTTATGCACCACATTTAACAAGGGATATGTGATCTATTGTCCAACATTTAATCCAAAGAGGTTTTAATGTTACAATGATATGGGACAAGTTCATCTCTGATGTGAAGGATGGATTTGGTGAGTTATACACAGGGACATCTCGAGATACATATATGACAAGACAAGATATATTAAACATTTACAATGATACTATAAGGCTAGAGTATGTTAAAGATCAAAGTGATCCAAACAGTGTAGAATGTTGGTATAAGGAACACCTTGAGAGCTTTTTCTTCTACCAGAAACAAGATCTTGTTGAAAATATCCCTTTTATTATAGGCATACAAACAAAGTGGATGCGCTCAATGATGCTAAAATATTCTCACAATAATATAATCTCAATGGATTCAACATTTAGTACAAATAAGTATGGGGTGAGTACAAATTTATTCTAAATTTGATTTATTTATTCAACCTCATTTTAGTGCATGTAACTTACATAAATATAATTATGTACATTGTTTGTAATGTAGTATCAACTGTACACCTTAATGGTTTTCGACGAACATCGCAATGGGGTTCTAGTAGCTTGGGTGATATCATCACGCAATACTATAGTTGAGCTTTCTAAATGGATATCAACTCTCTTTTCCATTGGGAAGAAAGAGCGACCAGATTGGTAGGTTCAAGCTTTCATCAAAGATGATGCTACTGCTGAAATTGAAGCGTTAAGGTGATGTGTTTATTCTTTTATAAAAGACATAAAAATATTGTTAATGTATATTCCCTCTAATAAATTGTGTTATTCCAGGTCTTCAATCAAGTGTAATATATTATTATGTGTGTGGCATGTTCGTCGTGCATGGTTGAAGAATGTTGGAAATAAAGTCCAAGGAAGAGAAAACCAAATCCACATTTTTCATTCTTTAGGAGAAATCATGCACACATGTGAAGATGATGAATCTGTAAAAAAGACAGTTGAAAGATTATTTGAAAGATTCAGGGACCAACCAAGGCTTTTGGAATATTTTAAAACAACTTGGTTAGCCAACAACAAAATATGTAAGTTTCTTGTAAGTGACTTTAATGACTATTTTTCATGTCATATGTATTATTAATTCATAGCTAATAAATTTCTTTCTACAGATATGTGGGCAAAAGCATACAGAAATTTTCCACATTCTAATCAGGATACAAATAATGCCATTGAATCTTATCATCGGCATATCAAGGAAAGGTACCTAAGCGAAAAGAATAATGCATGTCATAGACGTGTCGATTGGTTAATATATGTGTTGTTGACAAAGGTTGTATTATATTACAATCATATGCAACGTTTAAAAGACGCTGGCTTTGTACGACCTAGAAAATTTGAGGAACAATTGAATTCATCCGAGTGTAGAGCTAGACAAATCCCAAATGAAGATTGCGTGCCTGATGAAAAGAGTAACAATGGTTATTGGGTTCGTAGCCAAAATAAGGATACACGTGATATTTGGTACAATTTCATATATAAAGGTTCCAATCTACACTTCTGTAATTGCAATTGGGCCTTGAATGGAAATGTTTGTAAACATGTACTGAAAGTTGAGATGTTGGTGAGTAACATTACTTTGGGTGAAAATGTATTTCCTAATATCACTAATCCTACCACATAAAGGCCTACAATTTCATTTGATTTGAATGAAACACCTATATTGGGCCTAGAAATCCAAACAGAGCTTCTGCCATGCATTGATTCTCCTCCAAATATAAGTTATTATAATGAAACAAGCATTGATAATGTTCAATCAAACAATGTACGACCAGATAGTGCATTATTTGAAGATGATGAGATGAAACGTGTTAACTTATCAACTCATGAGAAATTGAGATCCATAATACCTACAAATTTGGAGCAAGCAAATGCATTGAACAGTTTGGTAGACAAAGCATGTCAAGAATACAATAGAATGTTTTTCAATAATATAACTCCATCAAAGATCACTACTAAAAGAAAACATATTTTCTTGAGCCCAGTAAAAAAGAAAAGGAAATGTGGGCGCAAGTCAAAATCAGGGAAAGATAAACCACATTTTGAAAAGGTTGGACGAGTTCGTTCAAAAAAAAGAAACATGGATGAGCAACTGGTGTTATCTTCTCAACACCAAAGAAGTGTGGGCCACATACCTGAGTTAGTGCAACATTATATTATATAGAAAAATGGTATGGAAATTTGATGGCATGCATTTTTTTATGTGAAATACGATATATTATCATTTTCGATGCATTTTCATAACTATACGAAACTTTTTATTGTTACAGTCGAGGGACCCACATCTCACAACATTCCAGGTTGTCGAATTCAATTATTTGATGAGCATGTTGGTGAAAAAAACTATAGCAGTTTGAATTTATGAAAAGGAAAACTAAAATTTTAAAGTACAACATACATGCCTTCTAATAAAATCTGCAAAAATTGATAAAGTTTTGAGCATTTACCAGTTCAATACTAACATTTAAAGATGAAAACTTTATTGATGAGTGGTGAGTATTATTTAAGCTTTTTTTTGGTTTTATATATATTTTAACAATTCCTTTATTTATCTATAAATAGGGCACAAACAATATTTGTGGTATGAATACAAAGAAGTGTGTAAGATTTTTTTGAGATGTGGATTCACCTTAGTGTGGATGGGTTTTTTCCCACATATTTTCGAACAAGTAACTTTTACACCAAGAAGTGCCGTAAAATAACACCCTATCACCATCTACTCTAAAAGTTAACTAAATTAAAACTTTAAAAAAATTTATTATTATCATTATTAATTATAAAAAAAATTAATATATGACAAACATAATAATATATTTTTTGAATTTGTATTTTCGAGCAGGTAAATTTTATGCCATGAAGTGCCTTAACATAACACCCTGAGATCACCCTGAGCTCCTTTCCACCATTTGGGCCTTCAATTTTTTTTCTAATATTTGTTGTTCTGTGAACATTTTGGGCAGTTTTTAATTACATACCATGTTTCATAGCATGCTCTACACTGGAATGAAACATTTTCATAGTCGAGCTTTTGGAGTCAAACATAATTTTGAATCGTCAAATTAATTTTGGTGGGAAAAGCCTTGTTGAATTCCATCTCCACACATATTTTAGAATAAGTAGTCTTAAAAAAAATTCAATTTCACGCTACTACAATAAAACTTTCCTAAAGCATTCCTAATAAAGAATAGTGACGAAAATTCCAAAGATGTAGAGGAAGATTCAGAAGCCTTACCCAAACTAGAGTTTTGGATATTAAATCCATTATCGAATCAAAAGTGGCAGTCTAGGGTTGCATGAAGAGACCAATACTACCCCAAAACCACGACCCATCTTCACAAATGACCTTCTTGTCCTCGATATTGTCAAAAACCACAACAAAAAAACCTTGTGCCATATAGAAAGTGTTTAGTTCATCTTTCAAAAGAGGTTTCCAAGTCTCAGAGATCCATTTGTACAGATCTGTCAGCCATGGCCAAACCTATTAAACTTGAATATCAAACCTTGCTCCACAAAATATTTTTCACAATTGAAAGCTTCCTCATCCAAAGTGACATTGAGGGAAGGAACCTCTAAAACCACCAGAAGACTAGAACCATATTTCAACATGGAACTGTACAAAATCGAAGAAGTTCTTGCTTTATCGGCAACCATGCCTGCAAGAGAAACTATCTTTTTCGTCGGATCATTGAGATTCGCCATTGAACGAACTACAAAAGAGATCTGAAAAATATTCACACATTAAAGCATAGACTAGGGAAAAACACTAGCAGCCAAAAAGATTTTCAAAGCTCTCTGTGCTTTATAGATGTTTGATTCAATTAAGCTTATGACATTTTTTGACTAATTTATTTCCCCAATGAATCAATGATACTTGGTTTATTTGGGTACTGTGTTTAAACCCTTTGTGAAATTCTATCACATAATTTTGCTTTTACTTATATGGTGAAAGTTAATTGCGAGAATTCAGAATTGTTTTCATGAGATATCAAAATTTAACCAAACTTATTATAGTAGTAAAAATAATAAATAAAATTGTTTTTATTTAATAATAAATTTATCATTAATCTAAACTCAATTTAATTGAAACCATATATATTATCTATTTTCAACTTATTACAAATTAATAATACACAAAATTTAAAAGCTATATAATACTTTTAAAAAATAAGACAAAAATTTCTCAAAAACACTCAAGCTCAACTCAACTTGGCATAATATTATCTGTTTTCATCAAAAACTGAATCTATCTATTCCTAATGTAAATTCAATATATTATCTATTTTCAACTTATTACAAAAAAAATTAATAATACACAAAATTTAAGAGCTATATAATACTTTTAAAAAATAGGACATAAAAACTTCCCAAAAAGTACACCACTCTGACTGTTTTAGATTTGGCGCGCTAAAGAATAATTTGTACAACTACTATACGTGGAATGACTTAAATTCCGGGTCCGGATCCCATCATTTATGGCACCGCATTCCTACTGCTTGTCCCAGATGGCTCGCATGACCATGGAGCATGGCGATGGCATGGCATTGGTACGTTGGGAGCATTAATGGGCGGATATCAGCTGAAATAAGGCTCGCCACCATACAAGTGTGACCTCAATAAACCAACCTGATAAACTGTCGGGCATGTGAATACTGGCTCCTGTCGACTGATGGCATGATTACGTATAGTTTCTAGATGTAAATAAAATAATATTTTTCTAGTTTTAGAGAGTTATTATTAATAATTATATAAAATAAATTAATATAGATATAAAATAAATTTTAAAATATTGGTTTTTTTAGTTTTTTTTATATGGTGGGAAATCTATCATAATTCAGAAGAAGAAGTTATTTTAAGAAGGTTAAAGATAGTTTATGGGACATATTGCTTCTCTATCTAGTTCTTTGTCTTTTTCAAACCAGGAGTGAGGACAACTGTGTCTGCCTCCTATCCAAGTTGGTTGTTTCCCTATTTCTTTAGGTCCGAGGAACACTAGCTCTTAGCCAAGCAAAAGCAGTTTTAGGGCACCACTCCAAGTGATTTTTAGTTATAGCTGATGAATGTGTATATTGTTTTTTATTTTGATAAAAAAAAAGGTTGTTTTGAATTTTTTAAACAAATTTTATGAAGTTTATTAAAGTTTTGAAAAACATAAATATTAAATTAAATATTTTGAAAATAAAAAATATATTTTAAAATGTAAATTGTTTTTTTAATTGATTGATGGTTATCTTTATGTGGTTTTTAAATTGAATTATGAAATATAAAAACTATATTAAAAAATAAAAAATAGTTGTCATGTGTAGCTATCCACATGGCATTATGTCAAGTGCATATTGAAATTATATTATTTAATTGATACCAAGATCACAATTTTACAAGAACTTATTTTTGAAGTAACTAATTAAATATATATTATAATACCAATTTCTAATTGGCGTAAGAAGTGCTTATTTTGAAGATATTTAATTAAATAAATATTGCAATATCAAACTTTCAAATGATAATTTTTTTTGGAGATAACTATTGAGATTTATTATGGTGAATACTTTACAAATTCATTTGAATCAATTAGATAAATTAGGATGCATAATTTACAAATTCATTCTATTGCTTGTACAAGAATGACAAGATATGTAATCACTTTTTAATGGTGGATGGTAGACACATTGAATTTTCCTTGATATTTTATTTATGTAGAAGAATTAATTCAGATTTTTTTAGTATTTGGAAAATAATTGTTAATCAATTTTTTTTTGGAAAAATTGGAAATGTGTATAGCAAAGTGTGTGTTGGCACAAAGAAGATTTCAAAGAAGGTTATGATGAGTCTAGTCATGCTTATATCATTGCATTTATATATGGTTTGGTTTTGTTTTTTTTTTTTTTTTTTTGTGTCTCATTATGGTTTTGTTATCTCATGAGTGTTGATTTATGTCAAATGGTGGAAGAATCAAGAAGGACTGGGAAAGTTTCTATTGATATCAATGCTACCTTTTTTATTTTAATTCCTAAATGTTCTAAACCTAAGTCCTTGGATTTCAAATCTATTTCTTTGTGTAACTTGGTCTACAAACTTATCTCCAAGATTATCTCCAACAAAATTAAATATTTTCTTGCTAGAAGATGCCCCCCAACCAATTTGGCTTTATTTATTATAGGCATATTCATGGTGCCATTGGCATCATTCATGAAGCCATTCACTCTATCAAATCAAAGAAACAAAAGGTGATGTTGCTCAAAATGGATCTGAACAAAGCATATGATAAAGTCAATTGGACTTTTCTTCGACTTATTCTACTTCAAATTGGGTTAGGCCTGGAGGTGACAAACTAGATTATGGGATGTGTTATTTATTTTGTCTTAATCAATGGGTCATCCTCCAAAAATGTCTCTGCCTCTCGGGGACTTAAACAAGGTTGCATGTTATCTCCACTTCTGTTCATACTTGTGATGGAAGGTCTGAGTCGTCTATTGTTGGAGGAAAAGCAGGTTGGTAGCATTAGAGGCATACAAAATTCTAAAATCCTTTATATTTCCCACTTATTGTTTGTGGATGATGTTCTGCTTATGGGGACAGGCACTGTAGCTGATTAAGGCCTTTCCACAGATGTATATTTCTCTTTTGTAAGGCCATTGGTATGGAGATTAATCTCAATAAATCCTCATTCCATCACCAGGATGTTAGGCCTGATATTCTTGCTGAAATTTAGTCATTTCTCCCATTGCAGTCCTCAACGTTGGAAACGATATTTAAATGCCTTGGTTTCTATTTTAAACCTAATAATTATCACAAAGAAGATTGGATGTGCATGATCAAAAAAGTGGAACAAAGAATAAATCTGTGGTGCTATAATTGGATATCATTAGGTGGTAAAATATGTATTGGATAATATCCTAGTATTTTGTTTGTCTTTGGGAAAAATCCCTACTTCTATACTTGTTGTGATCAGATGCTATTTAATTTTTTTTGGGCTGGGAAAAGTAACAAAAGGAATATTCATCTTGCAAATTGGTCCATCCTTTCTATCCCTAAAATGTTAGGAGGATGAGGTTTTAAAAAAAATTCTTGGTTTGCCGAAGCATTAGCTCTGAAAAATTTGTTGATAAGTGTGTTTGGGATTGGTTTGTGGAGCCATGTCATTAGAGAAAAATATATAAACAAACATAAGGTTGCAGACTGGATCATAAAATAATCATATTATCTTCATAAAAATGTTCCATGGTTTAGAGAGCTCTTATGACATCCTATCCCCATCTCTTCAATTGGTTAGCTTGGAATGTGGGGGATGGAATGCAAGTCATCCTTGGAAAGGACCCCTTCATTGGTGGGGCCAAAGTATACAATTAATCTTCAAATTTAAGGCAAGCTCTGGCAACCAAGGATTTTTCCTATCTACATGGATATAAAAAATCCTTTCTATTCTCATCCACATCAAAATTATTAGATAACAGTAGCAGATTTGGGATTATGGGATGCTTTAGCATAGGAATTGAACTATTTCACAAAAGAGTTAAATCTTAACGAAGTAAGATTAAATAATTGCATGGACTCTTTGGTTTGGAGCTAAGAGTTATCTGCTAGAAAGATCAAATCCAACTTAGCATACGATGAGATTGTTTACTCAAAGATGGGAACATCTGATAGATGGTGGTATAGATATATCTGGAAATGGCATATTCCTACCAAGCTAAGATGTTTCATTTGGCTAGTACTCCACAACAGAATTTTGACCTGGGAAAACCTTCAAAAAAGAGGCTTTCAAGACCTAGTGGATGTGTTTTATGCAAACAAAACACATGAAACCATTGAACATCTTTTGAATAATTGTAACTTCACACAAGATATTTGGTCTTTTGTTCTGCAATTTCTGGGTTTTAAAGAAGATATGAAGAAGTCCTCCTTTGAAGTAACTCTTTATAATTGGGAGATGAAGTAACAACATCTTAGTACTCTGCCTATATTTGTTGCTTGGAACATTTGGTTGTTGAGAAACAAGATAATATTCAGAGATGATAAGATATATATTCCAATTCTAATCTCCAAAATTGTTTCACAATTTCAGGAGTTTCTTCTCCTTCAGAATATGTTATCATAGAGAAGAGTACAATTCCCACAAATACCACAATATTTGCCGATAGGCTTCTTTGATGGGGCAACACAAGAAAATGTGTGTGGAGGTAGAGGGATGATTAAGTTGACAGAAAATAGGTCCATTCATTATAAAATCAGAATTGGCTTCGGATCAAATACCAAGGCTGAATTAATTGTTGCATGGACCCTTTTGATGCTTGCAAAACTTAAAACATTAATCATTTGCATATACTTGGTGACTCAAAATGTGTTTTCGATTGGCTGAAAGGAGAGGCTCGCCTGGAGGTGCTACACTTAGAAGCATGGAAACTCAAAATAAGAGAAATTATATCGAAGTTTCGAGCTATTAGTTTTCAGCAAATATATAGAGAGTTCAATTCCACAACGGATATTCTCTCAAAGAGAGCTTTAGAATTGGAGCTTGGACTAATTATCTTTGATGGATTCATATACAACAAGATTCAAAGCTCTTTTACCATTTCAATTGATCACTTGCGAGCACAACACATTTAGCTTGAGGAGAGACTTGGACAACATAATTAAAATGTTGTTTTTTAATATATCTTTTAAATGGCTAACTTCTTCAAAATAGTACTTGTTGTTTTCTCTAGATGTATACAAGATCTTAGACTATTAATGTCATATTGTCTTTATTACATTTAATACATAAGGAGTCTAGAGCTATGTTTTGTAATATTAAAAATCTGTTCATTTTTTATTAATGAATAACAAAAAAGTGAATTTTTACAGTGAAACAAAAATTACTAATGTACATGTAAGTGTTTTATATAATATAAAACTGTGTTTTTTCTTGTTTGACAAAAAAAGAAGAAGAAGGAGAAGAAGATTTGAAAGAGTGAGCTTTTTTAAAGAAGCAAATGAATTTGGTGAAGAAAATAAAAATAAAAAAATTCCTAATTACATTTATTTTCACCATATATCTACTACTTGCAAAAGAATTTCAAAATATGTTAAAACTCTCACATAGTAAAATGTTAATAACTATAAACTTTCTATATTTTTATAATTTTAATTTAATCCATTGATTGCTTTATTGATTTGGAGTTAATAAAATTTTAAAAAGTGTTTTAAATTATATATATATATATATATATATATATATATATATATAACTTCTAGAATCAATAACTTTGGTTGTTAATTACTTTTTGCATAAGAGGCAAGCACTAAGAAACAACCTTGCATATTAGATTTGCTATAAAAAGAATTTTAAAATTGTATATAATTTTTTTAAATGACTAATAAATGTTGATAGTCATCAAAATACTTATATGCCATTTGTAAATCTAAGAATTTGTAACATGGGGAATGGACACTTTTGAAACCCTTTCAATAGATATTCTAGAAAACCCATTCCTAGACTAGCCTAGATCCATGTTAACACTAGATCTACCAAGCTAAGAAGATCAAATCCCTTTTCACTATTAAAAAAATGTTTACGCCTTGAAGATTTGATCTCTCTTGATGTTTTGTAAATTTAGAATAGTTTAGTTATTCATTTTATTTATTTATTTATATATTTTTTAAAAATGTAATTTTATAAGTTAAAATGTTCTAATTACCAATTATTATTATTATTTTTTATTACATGCCAATCAGGGCATTATTAATTTTATTTATTTATTCATATTTTATTTTTTAAAATTTATTTTTATTAATATTTTATGTGATTTTATCAAGTTAAAATGGTTTAATTAACTTTATTATTATTTTTTATTAGGACAAAAACAAGAAATCTCTTTCATACTCGTCCAATAAGTCTAGGCACGATAATCCATGTCTATTTATGAAAACATATTCTGAGATACACCATATCTATCATGAAAGACTTATTTCAAAATAAATTAGGTTTATCACATAATTAATTATTTAGAAAAAAAATTTAAAAATAAAGATAAAGATAATTTTAAAAAATCTAAATATTTTAAAATTTAGATTTTTTCAATTTTCAATTTTCTTTTTCATTATGAAACTAGATTCAATTTCTTAAACAAATTTATTATAATTTTATTTTCCATTTTTTGCTTTTTAAATTAAAATTCAATAAATAATATAATGGTTTCAATATTAGGAATTTGGTTTATATAAAACATAAATAGTGTATAAAGTTTTTTTAGTGAAAATTACATTTAACAAATTTTATTAAGTGTTTCGAACCAGCCAGTCTACTTCATAATCAGAAAATTATATAAATAAATTCAAAACCATTTAAAAATAAAAAAAACCTGTTCCTAGAAATTTGACATTTAAAATTAATTTATTACAATATTTTAGATAAAATTCAGAGAATATATATATCCAGGAAAATAGAACTTTGATTTTGATTTATAGGAGAAATCAAATTTACATGTGAGAACTATATAAACAAAAACAAAAACAAAAATTAAACTGCGGATTTATAATTTAAACCTTGTAAAAATTTTAGGATTTCAACCATTCTTCTGCAATTTGAAGCAATATAGCTCAAATTTTAAAAAAATTCAAAAAAGAAGTACGCGCATCCGAAGTACGAAGGGGAGATAAAGTTTGCCGTTCCTGTTGGCACCCGTTGGCAGAGATTCAAACTACCAGTACTGCAGTGGCCTGACACCGTTCAGTCATGGTACAACAGACTGTATTGAATGCGGCCCAGATGGCTCGCATGACCATGGAGCATGGCGATGGCATGGCATTGGTACGTCGGGAGGGTGGATAGGCGGATAGCCGTTGAAATAAGGCTCGCCCCACTCTTGTGCCTGCCCTCTTCTATATAAAGGCCTCCAGTGTTCTTAGTCCCACCGCAGAGAGCATTCCCCTCCTATTCGATCTTGCTGATTAATTGCAGTGCTATTCTGTTTGAAATCATGGGTTTGCTTGGTTCGTTGGAGGGAGCATTGCTATCCCATATATTCTTGCTTGACCGGAACCTCGTCTCCCAATATTCAAGATTGAGTTTCATAGACAGGCTCCTCTTCCTAGTAAGTATCACCGTGAAATGAAATGTTGTGAATGTAGAATGCCTTTAATTGAGGGGTTAATTGATGTTTTGTTTTTGTAATGTGGAGATTATACATTTGGTGGATCGATTCTACGCGTGGCATAGATTGCCTGTGTGCCTAGGACTCGTATACCTGGAGATAAGGCGGGCATTGCACCAGCATTATAATCTTCTCAATGTGGGAAGTATGGCAGTGCAGGGAGGAAGATACAATGCAGTGGATTATCCATATAGAACTCCTGATGGAAGTTACGATGGCCCTTTCTATCCCCAAACAGGATGCCAAGGGGCATTCTTTGGCCGAAACATGATGCCTTCTCCTCAGCATGATAAGGTGGTCATCACAAATTAATCCCACCCAACATTGTTTCTTTTTTACATTAAATAGATTAATCTGATAATTAACTAAAGTGCATGTGCATTTACTAAACAGTTGCTAAAACCACATCCCATGGTAGTTGCTACCAAGCTGCTCTCTCGGAAGAAAATGGTAGATACAGGCAAACAATTTAACATGCTTGCTGCCACGTGGATCCAGTTCATGATTCATGACTGGGTCGATCATGTTGAAGACACCACACTACAGGTAAGCACAACATTTTTAATCACAATTAACCAATATCAGAAATTCTATGACATTAACTTTACCTTATAATTCAATATATTTATAGCAGAAATCATATAACATTAACATTAATTCATGATTTTTCAGGCAAAGTTAAGCGCCCCACTCAACGTTGCACTGCAATGTCCGCTAAAGGCATTCAAATTCTTGGAAGGCAAAGCAGTGCCTACTGGCAGCTATGACATCAAAACAGGATACCTAAATAGGAGGACCGCCTGGTGGTAAGAAAATCTGCCTCCAGTACTAAACCCTGTCTTTCTCTCTCTAAATCCTCTAAATTGTGAAAGTGTTTCTCTATTTATATTATTATCATGCTATTATACTAATACAGTGAGTTATATATGTAAATAAACAGGGATGGGAGTGTAGTGTATGGAAACAACGTGAGTGAATCAAAAAAGGTAAGAACATTCAAAGATGGTAAGTTGAAGTTGGGGGACGATGGCCTCCTTCTTCATGACAGCGATGGAATTCCACTCTCTGGAGATGATCGTAATTCATGGGCAGGGGTGTCGGTTATGCAGGCTCTCTTTATCCAAGAACATAATTCCGTCTGCGACATGTTGAAGGTAGTTCTATTTTATTCATGAAACTCTCAATAACCCAATCTAACTTATGAAATATTATGTATGTTACTTGACTATGACCATTGAATATGAAAAAATTGAAAGATTTTCATAGAATTACACATCTCGACCTAGAGAATATTTTAACATTAAGATCAATCTCATTGTTGCAGAAGTCTAATATAATTTGGTCAACTTTGTAATGCAGGGTCACTATATTGGTATGAGCGATGAAGATTTATACCGCCATGCAAGATTAGTGACTTCAGCTGTGATAGCCAAGATCCACACCATTGACTGGACGGTGGAGCTCATCAAAACGGACACCCTCCTTGCTGGAATGAACGCCAATTGGTACTACATATTACATATATTGTTTCATTTCACACAACTTGCAATCTTCAAATTTAAGCCAAGAGCTGAACCAGAGCTAAAACATAAAGGAATTTGTATTTTTATAAAATGTTTAAATACAGGTTTTCTTCTTATGAATGAACGAGGCCTTCACTATGTGCAGGTATGGGTTATTGGGTAAGAAGGTGAAGAACATCTTTGGTCACACTGGAAGTTCTATTCTGAGCGGCTTTGTAGGAATGCCCAAGCCTCAGAATCATGGGGTCCCATACTCTCTCACTGAGGAATTTGTGGGTGTCTATCGAATGCACAGTCTCTTGCCAGACAGCATCCTCGTCAGAGACATTCATGGAACTCCAATGGACAACAAAACCCCTCCAATTCTCAAAGAGTGAGTGACTTTACAAGGCTACTAATTAGAATGGAACTGATCTGATCACATTCTCATTATTCTGGAAGTTATAGTTTGAACTTTAGAGTATAATAATCAGTTGTCATTCATTCATGTTAATGTCACAGGATAGAGATGAAGGAACTAATAGGAATTCCAGGAGAAAAAACGTTATCAGATATTGGTAAGGAATCTCAGATTGTATCAATGGGGCATCAAGCCTGTGGCGCCCTTAATCTATGGAACTACCCTCTATGGATGAGAGACATTGTCGCTCAGGATCCCAATGGCAAAGAGAGACCTGATCATGTAGACATGCCCGCACTCGAGAGTAAGTCTAACCTATTATATATTATATACCTATCTTTTCTTAGGTTAATTAGTTACTGGTTGCATTTTTTTTTATAATTTCTTCCCCTTTTAAGTTTGTTAAATTAAAATGCGAAATAGCATGGATTTATATATGGTTGTGTTCGATTTGATGGAGTGTATTTTTTTTCAGTTTATCGTGATAGGGAGAGGAGCATAGCAAGATACAATCAATTCCGACGGAATATGCTGATGATTCCCATCTCAAAATGGGAAGACCTCACAGATGATAAGGAGGCCATCCAAATGTTGAAAGAGGTGTATGATAACGATGTGGAACTTCTAGATCTACAGGTCGGTCTCATGGCGGAGAAGAAGATTAAAGGTTTTGCCATCAGCGAGACGGCCTTCTTTATCTTCTTGCTCATGGCATCACGGTGGGTAAATAATAATTTCTCATAAATAGATAAATTCTCATTTGTACCATCCTTAAAAAAAGGAAAATTATGATTGATATAGTTGTGTTTTCTGAATATATTATTTGCAGTCGATTGGAGGCAGATCGCTTTTTCACGAGTGATTTCAAGAAAGAAGTGTATACGGAGAAGGGGCTGGAATGGATAAACAACACAGAGGGCCTGAAAGACGTGCTGAAACGTCACCATCCAGAGTTGGTAGAGAAATGGATGAATTCATCGAGTGCATTTTCTGTGTGGAATGCGTCCCCGGAACCCAAGAACAGCACACCCCTCTATCTTCGTCTCCCTCGTTAACAAATTGCCCCGCCATTCTCTAGATGATGTCTCTATCGAGATGTAGTAATTCCGTTATTGAGATGTGGTTCCGTCACTGAGAGCAGACCTCTTAATTCCGTGTTTCTTTCTTTGTGTGTGTTTTACCTAAGCGCCAATTACCAGAGGCCATGTGTTGTGTTGCATTTTGGTTGCAAGTAGTGTCGTTGAATAAAAGAATCTGTTGTGCCCTTTCTTGGAGAAATTGTAAAATGTTTCAGTGATTCTAATTGGATCAATAACTTCAAAATATAGCGTGTTATATTGGTTAATCATCATTCATATTGTGGATGACGTTACATATTTACGGTGCTCCATTATTTTCTTGGGGGAGTCTTATATCTCAGTCTATCGCTATCACCGAGAGAAGAAATGGTCACTGTAGGATCATTTATTGCTTTAATTTGACGGTGGCCATTTCGTTTTTCGGTGCATTTATGGGTCAATAGATTCGGATATAAGGCTCGCCATTTCTTTGTCATGCCAAAGTGGTAGTATGTTTGAAGCTTAATGATTAAAGGCTTCTATGTATGAAAATGATAAGCTTAGAGAGTATATATATATATATATATATATATATATATATATATATATATATCTTGTGGCATTAATTTTCTTTATGTTTCGTGAATTTCATTGTTTTTTTAATAGGATCATTTTAGCTTTATTATTGTACGATAATAAAAAATATTATTAACTTTTTATCATTATTATAATATTATTTCAACAATAATACTAATTTATTTAAGAGATAAA
This sequence comes from Pinus albicaulis, assembly GCA_034641835.2. NCBI lineage: Eukaryota > Viridiplantae > Streptophyta > Pinopsida > Pinales > Pinaceae > Pinus > Pinus albicaulis. Next base: position 57,494,901 of record CM076572.1, read on the forward strand.
GAATATGTAAGGTTTTTGAGCTTTGTTTGTTTTATATTGATAAGAAATGACAAGATATTAATTTATGTTTTATTTGCTTTGTTGGAAAGGCAAAGGAGTAAAGACACAAAATAATTCACACATAATAATGCGAGTTGTGGCTCTTCTATTAATCACACAAACTTGATTCATTACAATGAATCTGGTGAGAGGTATTTAATCTTTTCCAATTAGTGACTCGCCTAAAATATCTTGACATGCAACCACACATTAAACTTGACTATGACTTAACTCGACCTGACTCAATGCTCAGTTAATTGACTCTCTAATTTTAGATTTCTTCATGTGGGAGTAATTAGTTATTTTAACACTCCCCCTTAACTACGACTGCTAAACTAAGACATGACTCATGACAACTCAAACAGGCATGTTGTTATATGTTTCGGCTAGGCTTACAACACCCTAGTTTCCTCTATGAAACTCAAACACATCTTTTGTTAATGGCTTGGTAAACATATCAACCAATTGATCACTAGATTTACAAGGCTTCAAGTGAACTTCTCCATTGCTCACAACTTCTCTAATAAAATGATATCTAGTGTCAATATTCTTTCTCTTTTGATGAAACACACTTTTGGATAGTGCAATCGCTGAGGTGTTGTCATAATATATTGTGGTTGATCCTTGTTGTTTATGCTTGCTTTTTTCAAATAATCTTCTTAACCACACTACTTGGCATGTTGTTGATGTCGCTGCTACATATTCTGCTTCTACTGACAAAAGTGTCACAATAGGTTGCTTCTTAGATTTCCATGAAATCACACCTGAACAAAGATGGAACACATAACCATAAGTGCTCTTCCTATCATCCAAACTGCCTACAAAATCACTATCTGTATATCTAGAATCAAATACTTATTTTATGTACTTGCATACATTATGCCACAATCTGCTATGTATCTCATAATTATTTTTCCTGCTCTCTAATGTGTGTCTTATGGAGTCTTCATAAATCTAGAAATCAAACTCCATACTTGCATAATATCTGGTCTTGTAGCTATGAAATATATGAGGTTGCCAGCCAATCTTTTGAATAGAGTTGGATTGACATCTGATCATTCATCATCCTTAACTTTGTACCTGTTGCAACTGGTGTAAGGATAGTTTTGCAATTATCCATCCTGAATATTTTTAGCAAATATTTAGCATATTTATTTTGGCAAATAGAAATTCATTTTTTAGATTGCTCAACTTTTATGCCAAGAAAATATTTCATGAGACCAAGATTTGTCATCTCAAATTCTTTCATCATGGATGCTTTAAATTCATCTAACTCAAGATCACCTGTAAAAATCATGACATCAACATATAAGCAAACAATCAAAATTTTTCCATGCTCATTTACCTTTGTGTACAAGATAGGATCAATGTTGCTTCTGCAAAATTCTTTCTTGATCATGTAATTTTCAATTCCTCTGTACCAAGCTCTAAGCGCTTTCTTGAGTCCATAGAGTGTTTTCTTCAACCTGTAAAATTTATCTTCTTTACCTTCAACTTCATAACCTTGAGATTGTTGCACATAAATTTCTTCTTCTAGAATTCCATTCAAGAAGTTTGATTTCACATTCATCTTACATACATTCCACTTGTTCTGAGATGTTGTGGCTAGAATTTCTCTTACAGTATCAAATCTGGCTACCAGAGCAAACGTTTCTCCAAAGTCTATTCTCGGTTACTGTGAGAATCCTTGTTCTACAAGTCTTGCTTTAAATCTGTCAATTTCACCTTTCTCATTCAACTTTGTCTTGTACACCAACTTCACACCAATGAGATTTTTATCCTTTGGAAAATAAACCAAATTCCATGTATCATTCTTTTTAATAGGCTCAATTTCTTCATCCATGGCTTGCACCCAATTTTCATCTTTGATTTCTTCTTAAAACGAAGAAGGTTGGAATGAATACAATGCAAAATTTGAACTAACATCCAAATCTTCCTAAATATCTTTCAGACATCTCATCTTTCTCTTACCATCGCTTGATTCATCACCTGATTGACCATTGGGAGAATTTTGATCTGTTGATCTGCTTGAAGATCTATGTTGCTCAGAAAAACTTGGAGTCCTTGTTGGTGTCTTTTCTTATGATCCTTGTTTCTCCTTCTCTACTACATCGTCTTTCATCAATGGTGTTTGTACATCAATTGTTTTGTCTATAGTCCCATTCCATGACTCTTGTTATTTGAACACAACATATCTGCTAATTATGGTCTTCTTGGTGACAGTTTTATAAAATTTGTAAGATTTTGACTGCTCACTATAACCAGTAAATATGTATTTTTCACTTTTATCATCCAATTTACCTCTTAGCTCCTTGCGCACATCTGCATAGGCTACACATCCAAACACTCTGAGATGATATACGCTGCAAGACATACCTGACCATGAATATTCTTCTAGTACTTTGTTCATCACACTCTTTATAGGTGATTTGTTTATCACATAAACAACACATGCAACTTCTTTTTCCCAATACTCATTAGACAGTTTCTTCCTTTCATCATGCTCCTTGCCATGTTCATAATTATCTTGTTCTTTCTCTCTACTACACCAATATTCTATGGTGTGTATCTGGTTGTAAATTGTCTTTTGATTCCATGTTGTTTGAAGTAATCATGGAATTCCTTCGAATCATATTCTCCACCACGATCTGACCTCAATAACTTGATCTGTCAATAACTTTGGTTCTCTGCTAAGGCTTTGAATTCTTTGAAATTTCTAAAAGTTTTAAACTTATGCTTCAGGAAGTAAACCAAAGTATTTCTGCTATAATCATCAATGACAGTGAGGAAGTAGCAACTCCCACCAATCGGTTGTGTCCTCATAGGTCCACACAAGTTTGTATGCACCAACTCAAGAGGTTTCTTTGCTCTGTATGCAAATACATTTGGAAAAATTTCACGGTGTTGCTTTCTTAAGGTGCAACACTCACAAGTACTAGTAGGTTCTTTGATTGGAGGTAATCCTCTAACCATTTGTTTCTGCTGCAACAATATTAAACTTGAAAAGAGCAGGTGTCCAAACCAAAAGTTCCATAACCAGTAATTATTAGAACATGCAACTGTAAAATAACTGACTTGATCACTGTAATTCATAATTAGATGAAAGAGTATGTTCCTTGTCATTTTCACATTTTCTATCAGCTGCTTGCTTGGGGGTTTGTCATATATAACACACTCTTGTCCTTGACAGATAAATTTGTATCCATTCCGCATCAATTGACCAACACTTATCAAATTATGTTTGAGACCAGGGACATAGTATACCTTTGAGATTGTCTTTGGCTCCCCCTGCTTGGTCACAATGTTGACCACTCCTTTTTCCATCTACATCTATTGTCTTGTCAATCCCCAACTTTAAATTTGTCTTCGCAGATTGATCCAAATTTACAACCAAATTCTTGTTGCTTGTCATGTAGTTACTGCAACCACTGTCTAATAGCCACACATTAACAGAAGGTTTGTGCATGGTCTAGCAAGCTAGGAACATGGAGTTAGTAATATCTATAGTGACATTAGCTCTCTGGTTTCCTTGATCAATTATCCTCTTCCTGCAATCATGGGTGTAGTGACCAAATTCATTGCAATAATAACATATCACCTTTGTTTTATCAATTCTTTGATTATTGTTGAAGCTTTTGTTGTTGCTTCCACTTTCATGTTCATGCTCTTCATGGCCATCTCTTTGACCACCATATCTTTTGCTTCATCCTCTACCTCTCGATCTACCTATGCCTCGACCTTTGTCTCTTGAGATAAAAAACTGACTTTTGAAAGCGTTTTCTAAAGTGGAATCTTAGTTATGTCTATCCTTGCCTCATGAGTTTGAAGTGATCCCATCAACCCATCAACTATCAATGTTTGCAAGTCATTGGCTTCTTCTATGGTTGATACCACAACGTAAAATTTGGTAGACAAAGATCTGAGGACCTTCTCAACTATTGTTTGATCTTTAATATCTTCACAATAGATTTTTAATTGATTTATGACATTCATGACCTTATTAATGAAATAATCGTTGTCTTTTATCTCATTTTTCTACAGACTTTCAAAATCTCTCCTAGTATTCTACAACTTAACAATATTGACTTTGGCCATACCTTTATAACGTGTCACAAAAGTTTCTAATATTGTCTTTGTTGAAGACGTGATCATAATCTTCTAGAACAATTCTCGGTCCACTCCCTCCTAGAAAAGTTGCAACGCTTCTGCAGTCTTCTTTTTGCCTTACTTCCATAATTCTCGGTCCACTCCCTCCTAGAAAAGTTGCAACGCTTCTACAGTCTTCTTTTTGCCTTGCTTCCATAATTCCATCTATGCATTAGTGAGGACTAGTTATTCTGATTCATTCTGAGGTTCTGAAAACCCAAACTAGGCATGATCTCAAACATCATGAGCCTTCAATTTTGTCTCCATCTTAATGTCCCACATATCATAATCCTTCCTTGTAAACAGTGGGATCCCACTGGGGTTGGAAATTTGAAAAAGTCATCTTTCTTCAAAAATAAAACCATCTTTTGCTAGAGAAATTTATAAGCCCTTTTCAATAGGCCCCAAATTTATTTTTTTTTAATCTAAAAAAAATTAAAAACAAAAAAAAACAAAAAACCTTTATTTTTATAAACTTTCCAAATACTTTACAAACCCTTGATTTTTGATTTTATATTAAAAAATAAAAATAAAAATAAATAAATAAATAATTATTATTATAATTATAATTATAAAAAAAATATTTATATAAAAAAAAAATTTAAAAAAAATAAAATAAAATTATAAAAACTCCCTTATAACTCCTTATATAAGTTATCCATATAAAACGTAATTCTCGAGAAGGTCACACGTATGAATAAAGGAAATAAAATTTATGTGACCTTATAATATTAGGTAGAGCACCACCTTTCATTTACTTTTCACGGTAACGCGGGTGGAGTTGAGTTGGGTAGCTTTTTAACGTTCGTCACATTAAAAAGAATTGTGCTTGTGCTCTAACGTTCTGAAACCTCAGAGTAACACTCGCCTACGTTATAATGCAAAAGTAATTCTCAAGAATGAATAAAGGAAATAAAATTTATGTGACCTTATAATATTAAGTAGAGCACGACCTTTCATTTACTTTTCACGGTAACGCGGGTGGAGTTGAGTTGGGTAGCGTTTTAACGTTCGTCACATTAAAAAGAATTGTGCTTGTGCTCTAACGTTATGAAACCTCAAGTAACACTCGCCTACGTTATAATGCCCTCTGTACAACTAGCAAGGTGCGTTATAACATCTAACAAGAGAAAAAATATTTCTTTTCTCTCACTCGCAGATTAATGTTGATTTGCTCTCCCTGGCTCTTTGTAACCTCTCTCTGATATCATTTGTTGGAAAGGCAAAGGAGTAATGACACAAAATAACTCAAATAATTCACACACAATAACACGAGTTGTGCCTCTTCTATTGATCACACAAACTTGATTCATTACAATGAACCCGGTGAGGGGTATTTAACCTTTTCCAACTAGTGACTCGCCTAAAATACCTTGACATGCAACCACACACTAAATTCAACTATGAATTAACTCGAATTGACTCAACACTCAGTGAATTGACTCTCTAATTTTAGATAACTTCTTCAAGCTGGAGTAATTAGCTATTTTAACATTATGGAGTCTGTCTTTCTTTCTCCTTTTTTTTGTAAAATGGTTTATAATAGGGCTATATGGTGTATGTTGGATTTTTGGACCTATTAATATCATGGACTGATGTCCATTGGTTCTTCTTCCTCTGGGCCAAGTGATAGGGGAGGTAAAAATATAGGCAAACTATTCTTCATTTAAATAAAACTTTTATATTTATATTACCAATTATTTCTACCCAAAGTAAATGTAGGGAGGGGTACTAATAATTTCAATGATTTTATGGCTCTATTCCTAGTTTTAAAATTATCACTTCTTCCATGCTTTAGTACTCTTAGAGTATATGGATATTTTTGACCTATCATGAACCATGTATCTAGCAACATCCAATAACACAATATCAACTTAAGGCCATTTGTAAACCATCTTCATTATATTATTGGATTATTTGTTCAAATAGAATTTTCACATATCTTAAGGGAATGGAACCAAATAGGAGACAAGCTCTATAAGGAAGGCACTATGTTACCTAAAAATAATACCATGCGATTGGAATTCAATGATCAGTGAGCACGATTCATAGTCAAATCATGGTTCAAGACTTTTAAGAATGTTATCACTTTTTAGTATGTCTATTTTGATTGTTCCTATGTTGGAATCTTACTACACAATGAGTATTTGTAGTGAAGAAACTCTTAGAAGGGCTAATAGGTATATCTAAATACATTATTATAATTTCCTCTACTTAGACAATCAATTTTTATTGTGTTGATTTGTTGCTCACGTTTGGATATTCATGTAATAAAATCCATAGAAATGTCTATCTAGATCTATGTTAGGATTGATTGAGGATGAAATACCCCTATTATCTTCATTGTATCTCCCTTACTTCTCTAGAAAGCATCACAAGATTCTATGTAATCCTAGATATCAGTTTACATATATTCCTAGAAGAAGGTTTTCCTATTTAATCATTGTTGTACATATTGATGGAAAAATTGGTTAGTTGTAGGATTGAAGAAGAAAGAGAAAGGGAAATTATCCCTAGAGCGGAAATTGTTACAAGAGAAAAAGCATTAAACCACTATCAACTCATAGATGATATTTTCCTTGTTGAAGAAGCCTTAGTGAAAATGTCACAAATATTCAAATTAGAATTAGATCATAAGTAGAGGCCTCAACTGTAGAAATTTAATACAAAATATGTATTGCATGGATTCTCCTAATCTAACAATTATATGCCACTGTTAAATACAAAATCGCTTCTACAAAATCTTTGCGGAATTTGAACAACAATCGCCAATCACAATATCATGAAGAAAGATCAATCACACATAACACAGATAATTTTACTGGGAAAGCATAAAGCTAAAAACCCCACTATCATATATTATGTATATAGCATGGATCATGAAACAATATCATACAAAGCTCCAATACAAGAGCTCTCAGTACATCATGCAATTGTCTCACACTATCATACAAAAATTGGCAAGTTCCTTAGCCAATTTACTGCCTCGAGACAGCCTGCCTCTACTGCGCAATCCTACTTGAAAGAATGGAGTCCTCCTTGCCATGACTGCGCAATCCTCATGGGCACATCCAATGTGTGTGTGGTCGCATGTGTGCAACCACTAATGTCACAACTGATAGTCAATTTGTCCCTTTCACCTACATCTCAATTGGGTCTCCACTGGATCTGGCATGCATGTAGTTAATAGTAGTAAATCTTCAGTTGCATGTGATACCATTATTTTTGAATTAATTAATAATTAATTCACTTGATCTCTCACTAGTGTATCTTCAGTTACAACTAGCACAACTGATTTTAACTCACTTAATTGAGTCAAACTACTTTACAACTTTCATAACTACATGTCCAACTCTGTTACAACTTTGAATCACTCAGTTACAACTAAGTCTACTTGCATATCCCACCAACCGACGACTCGTCTCGAAATTCCTATAGCTAACTGATTTTCCACTTCAGTTAACTATTTCTAAGTGCTCATTGAGAATAGACTATTGTTTATTGTTCAACTATTATTAAGGGATAATAATAGTTGACATACCTCTATAAATAGACATGCAATCTATAAATAGAACTTGCACATAAATCTATAAATAGACCTCATCTATAAATAGAATTTTCTCATGCATCTATAAATGGACATCCACCTAAAAATATCCTGAGGCTCCATCCTAGTGTAGGTGCTTAATTTTCACTAGGATCTTTCTTGTTGAATCTCAACATCAACAAAGAAAATAAATACCAAGAAAAGCAACATATCCAATTGGAATAGCTCCACCTTTACCCTCCATAAGATTGTAAGAGAGACGTGATTCCTAGTTCAAGGACATTGGAAGACATTCATATTTGGGCATTGTTACAATAAAATTTGTCACCATGACATTTAATTGTCTATATGGATTCATCATTACCTATATTATGCTCCCTTAGAGGTCCAAAACCATAAAGTTCCTAAACCAAGTCTTGGAATTGGAGAAAAGCTCATTAAAACCCTAAAAATCCTAGCTAGCACTTTTTCTAGTTCTTACCCTGCGGTACGGCGGTTTCTTGCTCTATAACCCGTGGCACATCTCACACGATACCTTTTAAAGCTGCGGACCTCGTAAAGGTAAATAAAGTAAGTTCTAGAAGACCAGTTAATTTGAATATTCTCAATTTGGAAGCTTAGTGACGTGCTCGGGTCAAACTTAACCACTTTCAATTTCGCAGACCTCTATCCCTTCATTAATGGATATTATCCCTTGGTATTTGGAGCTAAAATTCCTTTATGAGAGGAATTTATCCCCCTCTCTATGGAACTGGAATCTCCTTCATTCTCCTATAAATTGAACTCATATTTTAATCTCAAGAGTAGAATTCTTAACATATATAAAAGAATTGTTGAAGAAATTATACTCTTTATACTTAGCATCATTGGTATGAAAACGATCACATACTCATATCCATAGTTTCATGCTAGTTCAGAGAGGAGAAGGCTTGTCAAACGGATAGAAAATGGTTGTTCAGGACCTCGGAAGAACCTGTATGACATCAAGGTGACAAGGTTGTAACGTTACTTCTTATCATACAAGTTAATACAAATGGATTATATTTTCTCATTAAGTTGTTCATGTATCTCTTTGAGTAATTTAATTCTTGGATTCCTTGATCACTGAGATAGATTGGTGTTTCTGGATTATTATATCTTGCAGGTGATTTTAAATCTTTTTCTTGTCTTTGGTTGCAGGTCTTACATGTTGAATTGACCTCTTTTGGAGCAACTGGATCGAATATTATAGCAAGCGTTGGACTTTAGGTAGGGGCATCTCCTCTTACTTAGTTAATTAATAATTCTGAATCATAATGGTCTAGAGAAAATGATTTACATTTAGTTGTTTGTTTCTAGATATCCTTAGGATACTAGGGAGATTGTTCTTGTCCGCAAGAAGGATTTATCCGTGTAATAAAATGGCGACTACGTTGGGGAAAAATGAACTTAGTTTTCTTTTTTGATTTTCAATTTGAATTTTGGATAAATTATTTGATTTTGATTAGTCCAAAACTGGGTTGGATAAATGACTTATTAGAATCCTTGACTGAAAATATTTATTTTTATTTTTTCTTTATTTTTCCTGGATTCCACACTTTTTGTCACAACTGATAGTCAATTTGTCCCTTTCACCTACATCTCAATTGGGTCTCCACTGGATCTGGCATGAATGTAGTTAATAGTAGTAAATCTTCAGTTGCATGTGATACCATTGTTTTTGAATTAATTAATAATTAATTCACTTGATCTCTCACTAGTGTATCTTCAGTTACAACTAGCACAACTGATTTTAACTCACTTAATTGAGTCAAACTACTTTACAACTTTCATAACTACATGTCCAACTCTGTTACAACTTTGAATCACTCAGTTACAACTAAGTCCACTTGCATATCCCACCAACCGACGACTCATCTCGAAATGCCTATAGCTAACTGATTTTCCACTTCAGTTAACTATTTCTAAGTGCTCATTGAGAATAGACTATTGTTTATTGTCCAACTATTATTAAGGGATAATAATAGTCGACATGCATCTATAAATAGACATGCAATCTATAAATAGAACTTGCACATAAATCTATAAATAGACCTCATCTATAAATAGAATTTTCTCATGCATCTATAAATAGACATCCACCTAAAAATATCCTGAGGCTCCATCCTAGTGTAGGTGCTTAATTTTCACTAGGATCTTTCTTGTTGAATCTCAACATCAACAAAGAAAATAAATACCAAGAAAAGCAACATATCCAATTGGAATAGCTCCACCTTTATCCTCCATAAGATTGTAAGAGAGACGTGATTCCTAGTTCAAGGACATTGGAAAACATTCATATTTGGGCATTGTTACAATAAAAATTTGTCACCATGACATTTAATTGTCTATATGGATTCATCATTACCTATATTATGCTCCCTTAGAGGTCCAAAACCATAAAGTTCCTAAACCAAGTCTTGGAATTGGAGAAAAGCTCATTAAAACCCTAAAAAGCCTAACTACGCACTTTTCCTAGTTCTTACCTGTGGTACCGCGGTTTCTTGCTCTATAACCCGTGGCACATCTCACACATTCTGCTTACTAAAACTGCGGACCTCCGTAAAAGGTAAAAGAAAAGAAAAAGTAAGTTCTAGAAGACCAGTTGGTTGAATATTCTCCCAGCTGGAGGCTTCTAGAAGCATTATCAGGTCAAACTTCGCCGCTTCATTCATGAACCTCTATCCCTTTATTAATGGAGATTATCCCTTGGTATTTGGAGCTAAAATTCCTTTATGAGAGGACTTTATCCCCCTCTTTATGGAACTGAAACCTCCTTCATTCTCCTATAAATTGAACTCATATTTCATTCTCAAGGGTACTTCTTAACTTATAGAAGAGAATTGCAGAAGAAATTATACTCTCTATACCTGGCATCATTGGTATGAGAACGATCACATTCTCATATCCATAGTTTCATGCTAGTTCAGAGAGGAGAAGGCTTGTCATGCCGAAGGAAAATGACTGTTCAGGACCCTGGAAGAACCTGTATGACATCAAGGCGACAAGGTTGTAAAGTTACTTCTTATCATACAAGTTAATACAAATGGATTATATTTTCTCATTAAGTTGTTCATGTATCTCTTTGAGTAATTTAATTCTTGGATTCCTTGATCACTGAGATAGATTGGTCTTTCTGGATTATTATATCTTGCAGGTGATTTTAAATCTTTTTCCTGTCTTTGGTTGCAGGTCTTACATGTTGAATTGACCTCTTTTGGAGCGACTGGATCGAATATTATAGCAAGCGTTGGACTTTAGGTAGGGGCATCTCCTCTTACTTAGTTAATTAATAATTCTGAATCATAATGGTCTAGAGAAAATGATTTACATTTAGTTGTTTGTTTCTAGATATCCTTAGGATACTAGGGAGATTGTTCTTGTCCGCAAGAAGGATTTATCCGTGTAATAAAATGGTGACTACGTTGGGGAAAAATGAACTTAGTTTTCTTTTTTGATTTTCAATTTGAATTTTGGATAAATTATTTGATTTTGATTAGTCCAAAACTGGGTTGGATAAATGACTTATTAGAATCCTTGACTGAAAATATTTATTTTTATTTTTTCTGTGTTTTTCCTGGATTCCACACTTTTTGTTTAAAAACAAAGCGGTAGACTCCACAGATTTTAGTGAAAAATAGTGCAGTATCGCACCTTTCTCCATTAAAAACTGCGGACTTCTGGAAAATTTTGAAAAAATAAAAATTATGTTTTCAGGAGTCCAATTACTTGATTCTCTGTAATTACCCCAACTTTTCTTGACTGTCAAAGTCTTCTGTGTGAGTTTCTTTCAGCAATTTTTGTCTTTGAAGTGATCTTTTCAATTGATTTGCATTTTATGAGTGAGTGTTTGCCCTGTCTTCTTGTTGCTCTGAATCAAAAACTTTTATATACCTCAGCTAATTGGTATGTCATCGTTTTCTTGTTTAGCCATTGAACTTGATGCAAATCTTGCTTTTATGAAAATTTGATTTTATTTTCATTTGCAAAATTAGAAAACCTTTTAGCTTGATAAGGTCTGAATTTCATTTTAAAACCATTATTGGTTGTTTTTTATTTCTTGTTGAGATCAGCAGAAAGTTCTTGGTTAGATTACAAACTAAGCATAAACATCCTCAAAACTTTTTAGATAGAGTTCAAAATTAGAGTTTTCTTTTGGTTTTGAATTTTGTGATTTTAAGAGTTTTAGTTTTCTTTTAGAAGAAGTTTGATTCTAGTTTATGATTTAAATGATATAAGGAATTTCATTTTGAGCAAGTGATCTTTTTTCTGTGAAATTGAGTTCTCAAGAAATTATCTTATTTTCAAAGTTTCTTGTTTATCGAAGAAATAATTGATATTTTGAAAGTTATTGAAATCTCTCAAATCCTTCCTCTAAATAGGTTTCATTGAAAAGAAATGAGTTGCTTTTCATATAGATGCATCTTAGCGTATTTTTGAGTCAGGTCATTAAACGTAACCGAAGTTTCACTTCCATACCTTTTGTCCTAAGAAACAGCCAAACTAAAAGTAACACTTAATTAAAATCAATCTAGAAATTTATATTTTCTAGGGCTCTTTTCCACCAACATAGCTCAGGCTAATGTCTTGGAATAGGTTGTAATTAACATTCCAAGGTAGTTCTAACAAACAAGTAGTAAATCTTGCAGTAGGAAAATCCAATTATAGCATGTATGCTCTGGGAAGCTCTTCTTAAAAGAGTCAAGCACAAGATCATGTCCAAACCAGTGAGGTAATCATACCTATCTCATTGGGAAAGATAGTAGATGTGCACGTATTAAAAATGGTAAGCCTCGGATAGACCATTGTCAAGGAGCCTAGGGTCACTTGTCGGTAAACCTTGGATTATGTCAAGGAGCCTTCAAGGGGATTGAGCTAGTTACTCTGCCCTTGCGTGTATATCGGATCATAGACTGATCCCTTAGGTATATTTGTTCCAATTGGTGACCTTAGTGGCTATAAACTTTAGGATTATTTCCCAAGGTGACAGTGGAGGGAAGGTCCCACTGTACCTGGAGCAGACATCGGCTAGACTCACTTGGAATCTCTGGAGGGTTCTCTTCACTCGAGATGGTTCAAGTGGAGAAACTTGCACTGGTCTTTTTCATTAAGCAAGTTGTCAGGGTAACTGTTCCAACCGCCATTTCTGCATTAAAATTCTATGATATTGGATTTCATCACCAACTAGTGTTTTTAGTGTGGGAATGTACTATTTGCGTGTGGTTTGATCTCTTAGATTTTCTAGGCGTGTGATCAATTTAGTTGTTTCCTTGGAGACTTTAGGATATTTTGTTGAAATTCTCTTTGATTTCATGTGTTAAAAGTTTTAATCGTGGCTAAATTACCTATACAATCACGTAGAATGCAGAGGAAACCCCTTGAGTACACACCAAGCCAGTTAGAAAGACTTAAATCCAAAAAAGGACTGACATTAGCGACTGGATCAACTGAACACGAAGATACATCTATAATTTTTCATCCTGAATTCGAAGTAGATCAACCTCGTACTGCGGAAAGTACTGCACATAGAGTTTCAATTTATGAACTCGCTGAACTTGTTTCTACAACTAGTGAATTATCAGATTCAGAACCTGAAGTTTCTGAAACAGAGAACTTAAAGGTTATATCTGAGATTACTTCTTTGTTCCTTGATCCAACCCCTGATCGTCCTCATTCACCCAAAGTGAAGTATCAAATCATATAAAATCTTCCTCTTGGTCTCATTAGTATTAAAGAAATTACTGACACTGAAGAAGAATTTGTTCTTCCTTCAACTCGGGAAGCTCTAGATCCTAGGCCAAGTGAATTGATTTATTATAGCCCTTTCAAACAAGATCCTTGGTATTCTCAGTTGACATATTTTCTACACATAACTAGTTTAAACTATTCGCCACCCCAACTTCCTTTTTACGCTATACCAAGAGGTTACAGACCTCCATTAATCATGTCTGGTGAGTCGTCAATGTTTTATGTAGCTCCAGAAACATATTTATATGGTGGTCCGTCTATCCTTGCGGGATACCAGTCCCTTTGTGGTACTTTCTCAAGCGCATCTCCTTCTCCCGAAAAACTTATACCATCATCTGTTCCAAATAAATCAAATACTGAAACTGTAAATCCGGAACAAATTTATATGATGTCTGGAAATATTCCAAACCCTGACCCTCAAGGTAGTAATTTACCACCTGGGGACCAACCTCAAGGTTAGTACATACCTCATGGTCAATATCAACCTCAAGGACAGTACCCAACTCAGGGTCCACAACCTCCTTTAGGGAAAAATTTCTACCTGGAATAGCAATTGTTGCAAGGAGGTGGGAATTATCCCGCTAATTATCCAACATATGTTTCAAATTTTCAACCTTGTTATGTTCCTTCCTATCAACAACCTTCAATGGGACCTTCGTATCCCGGAACTAATATGGTATGGGATCCTTCCCAAGTTCAACATAATTTGAAACCTAAAATGCAAGTACCTTATTATCAACCTAGACAACCAATTGGTTATACTCAAATCCAACAACCTGTCTAACCTGTTCAACTTATTGTTCAAGTACCTGCATCAGGTACAGTTCAGCAGCTTGGTCCGAGTACACCTAGAACTCCAACGCAAACTACTGCACCAACTTATGTTCAAGCTACCACACCTCTTCCTGGAGTATCTGCAGCTCCTAAGGTATCAATACCAATTCCTCAAGTTTCTGCTCCACAGTCTGGACCTACAGTCCAAACTACTATTCAGATACCTGCAGGTCAACCTAGTACAAGTACAGGTATAACAAGCCAACCTCAGTTTGTTTATCCACCATACCAAGGGTAACATCAATATGGACCTGTAGTACAAAATCCAATATATCAGCATCAACCGTACCCTGGGTACACGTATCAGATACCTACTCAACCCCAGTATGGCCTGGTTAATCCTGGTTATCCAGGGGGCATTCCAATTCCAAATGCACAGGCTATTCCAGGATATCCTGGATATCCTCCTCCTGGAACTAGTATAGTTCCACAAGGTTATCAATTTCATCAGCAGGACCCTAACCGTCAATTTCCATTCATAGCAACTTTGGATTTACCTGATTTATCGCACCTTATGAATGATCCAATATATTATATTCTGTATTGGTCGCCAATGCCAAATAAGTTGCACAGTGATATCCCAAAATTTGAAGGCAAATCAGGAGAGGAGCCTTCTAACCATGTCATCACTTATCACCTCTGGTGTGCATCCAACTCTTTGATTAATGATTCGATTCGATTAAGACTTTTTCAGATAACGTTGATAGGATTAGCAGCCAAATGGTACATTGAATTACCACATGGATCATTTAACAATTTCAATTCCTTAGCAACCGCCTTCTTAACTCATTTTCAGTTGCCAGTCAGATACGACAATGACACGGAATTATTAACTTCACTAAAACAATCTACGTCTGCGTACATATAAGATCACATACATGAATGGAGACGTAGAAGACATTTGGTGAAATTTTTTATTCTGGATCAGATCTTGGCATAATGGTTTATAAAATCATTACTACCAAAAATCATTGAAGATGTAGCTAAAGGAGGAGTAGTTACAAAAGAACAATTCATTGCTCAAGCTCAGTACCTTGACCTAGTATATACACATTCAGGTACTTTGTACGAGAAAATTCCAGATTTACCACGTACTAGTCAGATAACAGCAACTCCCTCATGGTCTCATGTCGCTGATGGTGTAATTGGTTCAATTAGTACTAATAAGACTAAGAAGAAATCTTCAAAGATTACTTCTCCTATAATAAATTTACCTAATTCACCAAAAGGATATTCTTCCCTTGAAACTTTTGCTAACATTCACATTTTAGATTCATTTACAACTAAGTCTAAATCTGGAAATAAGAATAAAGGGAAGAATAAAAGTAAACAGACTTCATCTCCCAAAGAAAAAACTGAGAAAAATGAGCCATCTGATGATAAATGAAAACCTCGTTATCCTTGTCTTATCTGTGAAGAGGATCATTTCACCAAGGAATGCCCACATAGGTCTGAGGTATCTAAGTTCGTCAAAGGTTTGCCCACGCCCGCTGTCTTGAAGGATCCTTTTCCTGTTCAAGATAGCAAAATGATTGGATCTTCTTCTAATACATCAGCAGATATTTTGATGATGTCTCCAGTAATGGTTGCGACTTGATCGCAAGACTATGGAAGTAAAAATCATGTTACTAGTAAAGAAGTAGAAAATTCTAATTTAGTACCAGCTGCATCTCCTTTGGTTTATGATCCACTTCATATCAAAAAACCCAATTCTGATCTAGTAATTAAATCGCCTGCTAAAGGTGTACTTCGGAAATCAACTTTCAATCCACATGCGAGAGCTGCTCAAAACTACAACATTGTTGAGGATTTAGCAATATCTCCTTCAGTAATGTTGGCCTTAGAAGTGCTACAATCATGTCTCGCACAAAGGAAATTACTCTTATCAGCTATTGGAGCTATATATCTTCAGGATTCAAACCTTATGGTCTTCGATTTAGAAAATTTTACACCACGGCTCCCTCATCAAATGGCTTTTCAGATTCCAGTACTAGTCAAAAACAGACGTTGCTTTCGTACTGTAATTGATGAAGGAGCATATACGTGTATTATGTCATTAAATTTTTGGAAATCACTTGGTTCTCTAACTCTTAATCAATCCCTGACAATCCTCAAAGCTTTTGACGGAAGAGGATTCCTTCCATATGGAATTTTGCAGGATCTACCTATAGAGGTCGAAGGTAAAACTATTAATTTAGATGTGGAAGTCGTTGATGCCCCTCTGGATTACAACCTTCTTCTGGGTCAAAGTTGGTCTTATGCTATGACTGTTGTCGTGTCATATGTCTTTTGATTAATCATGTTTCCTCATCAAGGAAAGATTGTGAAAATCGATCAGCTATCATATTATTCGTCTGACCCAGCTTCTACAAATAGTATTCAGCATGTTGGAAAATCAACTATCCCTTATGAGGATGTTGGAGTAGGTTTAATCAAAGATTCCGCTTTAATGGGAAATTTTTCTATGCCTCCACCTAATGTACCACGTACTATTGCTAATATCAATATGATTACATCAAGCACTATTCCATTTGATGACCCTTGGATAGTGCCTTTAGAGTCAAAATTGGATTCTTTCAATGGTGAGATGCCTTTGAGTCCTTTTGAGATAGCATATCAAGCAATACAGTCATTTTCCAATCCTTCATCAACTGATTCTGATCCAAGGAATGTGATAAATGCAGAATCCTTTTCACCATCAAGCTCAACTATAACATCAATTCCTGATTCTTTTCAACAAGTGTTTTATACTGATGAAAGCATTCGTGAATTCTTGTCCATAGATGAATTACCATGGGATGATCTACATCATATGTCATCATTTTTACCTAAGATTGATATATTTGAAAATAATTTTTCATCTATTTTTACAATTGACTATGTCAAGGAACCCCAGAGTCCAATATCGATTACAAAACCGAATTCTGAAATCAATTTGAGAAATATTTCTTCGACGATTCCCATTGACATATCAGTTAAACCAGGAGTTGTTGAAAACATTCATATAGGCACTTCTTGTACATTAGATGAAATTACTACATATAAAGCCCTATTTCAAGAATTCCATGACATGTTTGCCTAGTCTTACGAAGAAACGCCAGGAATTGATCCCAAGATTATCGTTCATGAAATAAAAACTTACCTGGATACTAAACCTATCAGACAAAGATTATGTTTGATACATCCACGAAAAGCTGCTGCTATTAAAGTCGAAGTTGAGAAATTACTAAAAGCGGGTTTTATTTATCCAATTCCTTTAACAAATTGGGTATCCAATATTTTTCCTGTTACTAAAAAACAAGGAACTATAAGAGTATGTGTCGATTATAGGGATATTAACAAAGCCTGTCCAAAAGACAATTATCTAACTCCCTATATCGAACAAATCATTGATGATTGTACCGGAAATGAAATGTGCTCATTTATGGATGGATTTTCTGGATACAATCAAATAAACATACTCCCTAATAATCAACCAAAAACAGCATTCATTTGTCCTTGGGGAACTTTTGCTTATTGTAAACTACCCTTCGGATTAAAGAATGTTGGTGCAACTTTCCAAAGGGAAATATCTTACGCTTTTCATGACATTAAACACATTGTGCAACTTTATCTTGATGATTTACCTGCTCATTCATTCCACAGAAAAAATCATCCTACTCATTTACGAGCATTTTTTATGAGATGTAAGCATTATAAGATTTTTTTGAATCCCCACAAATGTGTTTTTTGTGTGCAATATGTTAGATTACTGGGATTTTTTGTTTCCAAGGCTAGCATTCATGTCGACCCCTCGAAGGTTGAGGCTATTATCAATTTACCTCCTCCTTCCACACTTCGCCACTCCAAATTTTGCAAGGGAAAGAAAACTTTCTGCATAGATTTATCCAGAACTATGTTGAGTTAACAAAAGGTTTTACCAGGTTGTTGAAACAGAATGTTCCTTTTATTTGGGATGAGATTGCTGATCGATATTTTGATGCTTTGAAACATGTGTTGACCCATGCACCGTTATTGCATCCACCAAATTACAGCCAGGATTACTTTTTATACCAAGCAGCCTCTGATTCCACTATTAGAATGGTATTAGTTCAAGAGGATGATTTCCACAATGAGCATATGATTTACTATCTCAGTCGGAATCTCAATCTGACTGAAATTAAATATTCGCATGTGGAGAAATTGGCCTTGGCAGCAGTTCAAGCTATCCAAAGATTTCGTCATTACATATTATTCCGAAAAATGACTGTGATATATAATTGCAACCCGATGATGTACATTCTGACTAAAAAATTATTCGGGGGAAAATACTCTAAATGGATTGTTATCCTTCAAGAGTTTGATTTAGAATTTGAAAAATCAAAATCAAAGAAATCACGAGTGTTCGCAGAACTTATGTGTGACTTCCCAAACACTAAGACGGAAATTGTGGTAGAGCATCCGACTGCTGATGAATCTATGTTGCTTATCAATACATTAGATCCATGGTATGGAGATATCATCATTTATCTTCAAACCCAAACTTTTCGGCCTGATATTTCACGTTCAAATCGATGAAAGATCCATTACCAATCTCAGCAATACAATATTGTTGGAGGCACACTTTATCGCCGTGGTGCGGATTCTGTATTTTGACGATGTTTAACTCATGAAGAAGCTGAAAAAGTTTTTAATGAATACCACTCTGGAGCGTGTGGTGGTCATATGTCTGGGTATGCCACATCCCAAAATATATTGCGCGCTGGTTATTTTGGGTTGTAATTATTCAAAGATTGCATTATCGCGGTCCGAAAATGCCACAACTGTTAGATATTTGATCGAAAGATGCATGCACCACCAGCTCCTCTTCACCCATAATTTTTGTCAGTCCTTTTGCAAAATGGGGCATTGATTTCATTACATGTAACCCTCACTCGGCCGGGGGGCATGGGTATATTATTCTTGCTGTCGATTATTTTACCAAATGGGCCGAGGCGATGCCTACATTTGCGGCAGATGGAAAAACTACAGCTATGTTTGTATTCAATCATGTAATTGCTTGTTTCAGTGTTACCCAAGCTATTATTACTGACCATGGGAGTCATTTTCGAAATATAATGCTGACCGAACTTTCCGATCAACTTGTCCTGCGCCATGATAACTCTACTCCATATTACCCGCAGGCTAATGGTCAGGTTGAAGCCGTTAATAAAGTTTTAACCACCATGATTAAAAGGATAATTGGAATTCATAAATTGAATTGGCATACCATGCTTTTTTCAGCACTATGGGCATATCGAACCTCAGCAAAAACTGCAACAGCTTTCACTCCTTTTCAATTGGTTTACGGTTTAGAAGTTGTGTCACCTATTGAATGTGAAATACCGTCACTCTAATTAGCCATAAAGTTACTACCAGCTACCTTTGAAGAGGAAAAACGCTTTTTGTACTTAGCATAATTAGATGAGACTCGGCGCACCACTGCATTAGCATTCGAAGCTCATAAAAGGCGCGTTAAAGCTCAGTATGACCGATGTGTTATACCTCATGTTTTTTCAGAAGGTGACCTAGTCTTGGTATATGATCAAGCTAATGATAAGCTAGGAGCTGGGAAATTAGAACCAATGTGGCATGGTCCTTACATTGTCAAGCGAGTGCTTGCAAAAAGGGCTTATGAATTGACTTATTATAACGGGGTCTCTTTAGATAAACCCAGAAATGGACTTTATCTGAAGAGATATTATGCTTGATTCTTGTGTGAAGATCTCACTTGTACATTAGTTATTTTTCTAGTTAGATGCCTTATATTAGATGAGTGTGTCTAATTTAAGTTTGCTTTTACTACTATCACTGCTTATCTTGATTACTCTTGATATTGCAGATGTCAACATCCCTTCAAACATACATTCGTTTTACTGATGGTGCTTGTCATAGTACACGGAATATTTCTTCCGCAACCTGGGTTATTTATTCACCCACTGATGAGTTAGTTTCTATGCATGGGGTAAGCCTTGTTCAAACAATGAATAATGTTGCAGAATATAGCGCAGTGATTGAGTTATTATCTAATGCCATTTCATTTGGCATTCGGCGTTTGATCGTTGGGCTAGATTTAGAATTCATTGTATTACATTTAAACAGAGTATACGCAATTAAAAATCTAGTGTTATTGAGATTATTTTTGAAGATTCGTCTCTTGGAAAGGCAATTTGATTACATCGAATATCAACACATTCCAAGAAATTTAAATACATTGGCTTAAGCATTAGATAATAGTGTTATAAATAGACATTTACAACGTTAAAACAGTAAATCAAAAAAACATTCAATATGTGTTGAACAAGATAGCCAGAGAAAGTAGTAATATCATAGATAGGAGTTTTTGTTTTCAAAAAAATTACATCGTCTACGATCATAGGTTTAAAACACCTTATGATCTGAAATATAGTGATACAAAAAAACAAAATACAACAGTCTGCAATGATCATCCACTATCTATGGTGATGATCATGGTAGTAAACTATCGCCTGCGCCACCCTGCGCAGGAATCTCCTAAACTGGCCAGGAACACCAGTAACATGTCTCTAGAGACAAAGAGGAATATCATCCGTCGATGTCTCTAGGATATCTATATTCAACCTCTCGAGGTTGTGCTCCAAGTTAGTAAGGATTTATACTGCTTGATTTTTTGGTTGTGCAACAGGCTTTGTTGGCTTCCTTTCGAAGCGACGGAGATTGGTTGGCCTTCGTGGACCAACATCTGCATTTAAAATTTTGTTATCAGTATTGGACGATCAAAAAACAAAACAAAAATTAGAGTTAAAACACATCAAAATGATTTATTTACCTTATTCATCCCATTGTGCCCCTGGAGGTAAGGACAACTCGAGATGCCCGCATACTGTAAATCCTCAATAGCAAAGATTTGGTTCTGAAGCCAATGAAAATATGCTGGAGTAAATCGAACTGCCACACAATCATCGCCACCATGGTGGGCCATCAGTGCAACCCAACGTACCATACGAGGCTCTCTAGGTTCACCATAATCAATAGAGATCAACTGAGGGGCGAGAGATGGAATCCTATCCAAAGCAAAAGAAACCAAGATGGCACCATACCCAAATTTTTTCAACTTTGAGTTTTTGCTCTGGTCAATTGGCCTTTCATATTGGCCAATATTCCTTCACATCAATTGAAAATGGTACCTATATAACATTCGACTGTTGTAAGCATCCGAGACTTGGTCGCCACATGTGGAGTTGCGCTCCCACACATCCTGGTCACGGTGAACGCAATGAATTTAAGATCAAGACATAGGATGGTCTTTATATCTATACGGTTATCTTTGGGATCAGCTTCTTCACTGGAGAACTCTTGTTTATAGCTAGCAATAGGAATGCCACCTTGCCTAGCTCCAAACAAGGAGATATTTTCACCTCTTTTGGATAAACCAGTGAGAAAGTAAATGTCTTCAAGCTGAAGTTCTAGCTTGTGATCACCGATGATAAAACATTGTCCTTGGACGTCCCATTTGTTCACCAGCCAGGTCATTAGTTTCACTTGTGCCCTCATGCCCTGAATTGCCCAGAATTTATACAATGCACAATCTCTCAACACACGCATTGTGGTCGGATTATTCATAGCTGCAATGTCTACCTCTTCATGCTCGTGTTCTCTCCACTCTAACATTGTGGAATAATCTGCAAATGGACGCATTTGAAGGTTAGAAGATTTTATAGTGAGAATTTTTAACCATTTTTTAGAGAATTTAATAATTTTCCTTTTCTCACTGCACCTCTGCAGTTTTTATATAGAGACAGTGCGGACCTTCGTACGCACTCTTCATAAAAACCGCGGTAGCCCAATAATTTTCCTTTGGGAAAATTATCAAGGTCCGCAGGTAACCAATACATGACCTGCGGACCCCCAAGAGCGGAATTTTGAACCTAATTTCCAAAAAAATGATTTCAAAACTTAAAAAGAGAATTCAAATGGATGAAAATGAAGAGAAGATTGTTGTAGATTACCTGGATTCGACGATTTTTGTTTTGAGCATTCGGTTCTCCCATTATCACCTCCGGAACGTTTTCTGCCAAGAGCTCTCAACTTTCAACTCTGAATACAAAAGGTGACAATAGCTTTGTTGAACTACTTTTTATAAGATTTTTTGAATGAATAAAATATTATTTTTTTTTTTTCCACTTTAAAAAGTTATTTTTCAAAAGTTTTTACTTATTGGAAACAGGTATGTTTAATATTTCAAGTTTATGTGCAGAAAACAGTTTTTCGAGTGAAAAGAATTATTTTGATGATGAGTACACTTTTATCACTTTTTCGGGCCCTTGAAAATTACGAAAAAACGAATTAAGCCCTTTTCAGACTCTCTAAACATGAAAATATTGTCGAGTACTTGATTATTTGAACTCGTTAAAGGAAATGAATAGTCATCCTTTCAGTATAAGTTTACCCCTTTTCCGGAGTGAAATAGAATATTTACGAAAAAGGTATACGTTGACTAATCATGGTCAATAGAGTTCTCTCCTGCATTCTTTTATCCTTTTTCGGGCTTGAGAGACTAAATTTACGAAAAATTACACCCACGGATTTTTCTTAAGTTTTTCTTCTAAAAACTGAAAAACACTGAGTTTCACCTATACTGGACTCGTTAAAACTTAACAGTAAAGGAACTATTGATTACAAACAGGAACGAACCACTCCTTCTTAGGGTTCGATTTTAATACTAAGTCGGACTCATCCGAAGGATGAGCTTATACAACAAGCAAATGTTATCCTCCTCAAGCTTGTCAAAAATAAAGAGGTACTTGCCAGAAATGGTGGGGGGAAAAGAGAGAAAATGAATCTAGTTGTCACACTTTGTTCCAAAAAGTAGTATACCACTCTTGAACATGACACTTTTGTCACACTCATACCTGGGTTGGGAAAATCATTTGTCTAACAGTTAATCAAACCACATTGAAAGTGTTCAGCCGGTTATTACCTTAAGTCAATTGTCACCAAACCATCTGCAGTGTCATTATGTGTTCAAGAGACAGTTCAAATAAACCATTCATTGCAAACATTTGTCTCCATTTGCGTTGACCATCCTTGAGTCATTCCTTGCTAAAAAACTTTCAAAACTTGATCTAATGGTTTTGTGTCGTGGGCTTTCCTATGACGAGTCACTTTCTATCGACCACAACACATCATCTAGAAGTTGATCTAGAACCCTATCAGTACCTTGGGATCTGCATGCCCTAATGGCAGGTTTCTCACCTTCGATGACAAGTTGCATCATTTACCTTCGATCAAATTATTTTGTGAAGTGTTCAACTTCAAATCATTCATTCACACTTCATGGATTTTACTGAGTACTTTGAGATCCATTGTCATTATTGGTGGTTTCTCTCACACTTGTTAACAGTTCACATCATTCACTGGTAATCAAGTGGTTTCTACCATGTTTGACTTCGACACAATCAATCACATGGATAGAATCGTACCAATTCGGGAAGCGGAAATCAAGACCCTCAATCTAGTTTCTACCATCCAGGCTGCAAGGAGTTTTATTATTCATGATACAGTATACTACTTATGACAAATGGTTGTGTCCATTTAGTGTCTACTATTGATGTAATTCTAAAATAATTTCTATATCAAAACATGTAGTTAGTTTTGATCTGAGTATGGGAATGCCTACCTCAGCGATTATATACATATATATGTTCTCATTGAATGATTTTATAGGTTTCGACTGGTATGTCTGCAACCCAGTCCTCAGAATGATAAAGCACTTCACTCTTCATAACTACTTCAGACTTCGCGCTTTAGGGGGCAATCTCTTACACTAAAAATTTTCACCATGACATTTAGCTATCTATATGGATTCATAATTACCTATATTATGCTCCCTTGGAGGCCCAAAACCATAAAGTTCCTAAACCAAGTCTTGGAATTGGAGAAAAGCTCATTAAAACCCAAAAAGTCTAACTCCGCACTTTTCCTAGTTCTTACATGCAGTACCGCGGTTTCTTGCTCTATAACCTGCGGCACATTCCGCACGTTCTGCTTACTAAAACTGCGGACCGTCGTAAAAGGTAAAATAAAAGAAAAAGTAAGTTCTAGAAGCCCAACTAGTCGAATATTCTCCCAGCTGGAGGCTTCTAGAAGCATTATCAGGTCGAGCTTCGCCCTTCATTCATGAACCTCTATCCCTTCATTAATGGATATTATCCCTTGGTATTTGGAGCTAGAATCCCTTTATGAGATGAATTTATCCCCCTCTTTATGGAACTGAAACCTCCTTCATTCTCCTATAAATTGAACTCATATTTCAGTCTCAAGGGTAATTCTTAACTTATAAAAGAGAATTGCTGAAGAAATTATACTCTCTATGAGAACGATCACATACTCATATCCATAGTTTCATGCTAGTTTAGAGAGGAGAAGGCTTGTAATACTGAAATAAAACGGTTGTTCAGGACCCTAGAAGAACCTGTATGACATCAAGGCGACAAGGTTGTAAGGTTACTTTTTATCTTAGAAGTTAATACAAATGGATTCTATTTTCTCATTAAGTTGTTCATGTATCTCTTTGAGTAATTTAATTCTTGGATTCTTGGATCACTGAGATAGATAAGTGTTTTTGAATTATTATATCTTGCAAGTGCTTTTAATCCTTTTTCCTGTCTTTGATTTCAGGTCTTACATGCTGAATTGACCTCTTTTGGAGCGACTGGATTGAAGATTACAGAAAGCGTTGGACTTTAGGTAGGGGCATCTCCTCTTACTTATTTAATTAATAATTCTGAATCATAATGGTCTAGAGAAAATGGTTTACATTTGGTTGTTTGTTTCTAGATATCCTTAGGATACTAGTGAGATTTTTCTTGCCCGCGAGAAGGATTTATCTGTGTAATAGGCATCCCTATAATGCTTACTAATCCAAGAATTTCATATTAGTTCCCCATGCTTCAAAATTTTAATATTAAGATGATCAATTGGGGAACTCAGTGGCACAATCTAGTATATTGTATTATCCTTGTAAAATTTATCATCAAGTCCACTCTAATTTTTTTCAGTTCAATTTCTCTAGCCCCAATGCAATTCACACAATATTTACTAATTTAGAGATTAAAATATTAATGTGGCAAGGAAGAAAATAAAAATAAACTCCATCTAGTAAAGTATAAAATAGTTCATGGTCCCTTAAATAGATTTTAAATGGAAATAAGATATATTATATTGTCTAATCAAGCAAAGGGAGCCAAGCTCTTTATCGGGATATGTGACAGGTAAAATATAATTAGTGGGAAGAAGTTCTCTAGCGTAGATACTTTAGAGAAAAACATATTAGAATCTTGGATGATGAAGTGCCAATGATCTTTGGATTCCCTATTTATTATCCCAATAAAGTAGTCATCCCTCCATCCAAAAGCATCTCACATGGATTCTAGGTATCATGAAATGAACCAAAGTATGGGAAGACAATATAACGGGTTTCCATCCCCTTCTTTAGGGATTTTCCTTCGATATATAATAGTATAGATATCAAATCAAGGTATCAAATATCTCTTTGATCTTTCCAAATGGGAAAACTCTTATAGCCCCAAGGGTTAGCTCAATTGGTTGAGTTCTTGTCATTAAAGCACCTTGTTAATGGGACGTCATGGGGTCAATTCTCGATGCTCTTGGGGTTAGGCTCTACTAATGAGTTGGCGGGAAGTGATCTCTTCAAGTGGGTATGCTCGAATAGTTTCCATGGATGTAGTGGCAACCGATCTCCAATGTTCGTGAACCACACATAAAAATAAATAAACAATGGGACAACTCTAATGACTTTTAGGTTGGGAAATGGACTAGATGGAAGTACTTAAATACTCCTAACAATTTATGAAATAATATGAACTAGTATATATCTCAACTAAAGGGTGCATCTCCCTTAAATAAATGAGCCAAATATTGAAGAGGATGCCCCGCATCCCCCCAAGGGGGAATCTATTTATCAGCATTGGATATTCGAAGTATTTAGCTAACCAAAACATATCACCCCATTCCCTCATTTAGAAATCAGTTGAAGGGAGGTAATTACTACCACATATCCATATCTCCATTTTGATTCTTGCTCATAACAAAATCCTTACTCATGAAAATATACATAAATGAGGATTCCATGGACCCTCCCTTTGATACATATGCAAATGAAAAGAGGAATTACTAAAGAAGTTATTTTTTGAGAGTTATTTCATTGCAAACTTTTGGAGGACATAAATTAAATATCTTGTAAAACTCATTCACCCATGCAAGATACAAGAGAAATGGTATTGACTTAAATCCATTAATACCCTAGTTCTTTGCATAAGAAACCTCTTTTTAAGAGTTATTTCATGATGTTACGTGAATTCTAAAAGTGGAAATATAGATTTATTGTATTAAATACATATTTAAATAGGTGCCCCAAATCCCTAGCAATGATATCCAATGAATTGATCCAAAAAGCTTGTTCATTTTAATGGAAGAAAAAAAAAATCTAGTAATAAAATTTACTTTTCTTTAAGCCCCTTGTGAAATCACACCAAGTTCATTGCCCTTCCTTCTCTCGACAAGGGAAACTCATATTGGGAGAGAAAACATTTTATCAATGGAAGAAATAATGTAACCACCCCATTAAGTTCCTTGATGGAGCATCAAAAGAAAGTCATGGGGTGGCAGATGTGAGGGTGTCATTTTTTACTCTAGATGAACATAGGAAATTGAGTATGCTTGGGGAATATCCATTTTAGGTTATTGAGTATGCTTGGGGAATATCAATTGTAGGTTATTCCTTGAATATATATATATATATATATATGGAAACTTTTTACTTGACTACTATTCCCTAACGTGATTGGTAGAAGGTAGAACAAATTTGATTCCTTCCATGTGTTTCACCATTAGAAAAACTTAATGGATCAACAAGTGAACTTGAGTATAGGATTGAATTTTGGGTAATGTATAATAAATATGAGGATAAAAATCCATATACCCTCGTTGTGTATCTTATTCTGCCTATCATTAATGCAACCCCATTCTATAATTTAAATGTTATTCTTCTAAATAAAAAATAACTATAACCACAATAAAAAAGATTATATATATACAAAAAGTACAATTGTATAATAGTTTAAATAAGCCATTGGGATAACTGAAAAGAAAAATAAAGAAAAGAGATAAAAGGTAAGTAATCTTTATTTTTACAAGGCCTTTAATTTTATGAAATATATTTAACATGTAAAAAACTTGCTACTTTCATTTTTAATATATTTAAATATAAAAATAATATTTTAAAAAATACTATGAAAATTATATATGTGTGTGTGTGTGTGTGTGTGTGAAAATTATATATTTTGACGAGGCCCCCATTGCCCTGCCCCCATCACATGCTACACCACCCTTATATATTAATGAGCCTTCACCTCCCAAGGAGGGTGGTAGATGCTTTATAACACATCTTTGTGTTTGGCTACATTGCATGGTTTGAAGGCACCATCATGCTCCTCCTTCTCGGAAACCTGCTCTTCCTCCTTATGTTTCTTCACGGCCTCCTCCAACTAATCCCTCTATCTTCTATGACCTTTTATTACTATGTATTTTCTCAAGTGTAGAAGTCCCTTTTAGCCCCACTGAATTTCCCTCTACCTCTGGTGGATTTTTTTGAAGTAGAGGGAATTTCCCCATATCCTTCAACAATGTAGCCCTCTTGGAATGATCTATTGGAAAAGTGTTCTCATTAGTGGCTCCTATAACTCCCAACTCATATCTATCCAGGCCTCATCTATGTCTTACTTTCTCCAGTAGCAATGATGCACTAGCGTGCACATTTTCATAGAGGAGGAGGGGGACGAGGAGCGATGGGTGGCTTTGGAGCTCGATTTCAGATAGTCTTTTGATCATAGCTTTCAACAACATACCCCTCTTGATATTCAAGAGAAAATTAAATTAGCTAAGGATGAAATTTGACAAGAAAAGCAAGAGGATTTGGACTCAGATGTCATGGTAGGTATTTCTCCTTTTGTTCCTGACACAAAAAACTCACAAGGAAGACATAACCATTACCTTTACACAGTGGAACTTTACTGGCACACTAATTTGTTTAGAAATATTCTTGGGAAAAAAAATGTAGACTCAAGTGAACCTCATACATCATATAAATGAGCTCAGTGACCTCATGTTGGACATGGAAGGAAAGTTGGCCAGGCTAGAGATGGGTTCACTTCCCAACTCTCCAAATTCCTTTGTCGTGAAAATTCAGGGAACATCCTATCAATCTCGACACCTCTTTGTCCTCATAAATATCATGTTTCTTATCTATCATAGTTTTAATTCTTAAATTTATATTTTTATCCACCAAGTTTGTCGATACCCTATTTTTAGGGTTTTTGTTTAGTTTTAATAGCTTCTCAGACTTTATAGGATTCAAATTTTGCACCTTTTGATTTTCGTAGTTGGTTTCCCCCATGATGGGGCAGGAGTTTCACAATAAAATTTTAGGTCTCAGGTGGTAAACCATGATTCAATTATGTTTCCTCAGACTCTCTATTAATATGTCTCTGGTCTGGCTATCTAAGTGGTAGGTTGGAGACAATAAGAAATGAAAATCTTTTTAATTATTTGAAATTTTCAATGTAAATGTATGTATGTATGTATGTATTTATTTATTATATGTATATTTTTCTATTCTATTCTATTATAAAATATAAAATCCACAATTACAACAAGATAAGAGAGGTTATAGTGTTAGTTTTCCTAGAGGAAAGTAGACCAGCTTATGAGTATTAAGAAATAGGCTCAAAGCACCTCCCTATGTAAAGAGTTTACAAAAAGTCAAAAAAATAACCT
The DNA here is from genome assembly GCA_034641835.2 of Pinus albicaulis. Taxonomy (NCBI): domain Eukaryota; kingdom Viridiplantae; phylum Streptophyta; class Pinopsida; order Pinales; family Pinaceae; genus Pinus; species Pinus albicaulis. The sequence goes on from CM076572.1 coordinate 57,524,086, forward strand.
ATCCTACCCCTTGAGAAACTAGACCATGTGAAGCTTCAAAAGTACAAAATAACAATTATATATATATATATATATATATATCTTATTTTTATTATTTTTTAAAAGAAAAAACTTAATTTGTATTCCATTATAAAATAAAATTTATATTAGGGGTGACAAGAGCGAGAGGTGTTATCTTTCGCCTCAATGAAGAAAGGGATATCAACTTTGTCTGGGGTGGAAGGGACTTAACTAACAACTAGGTTGAATACTTATGTAACTCCTTCCTCCCACATTTATCCAAGTTAACTTGTCCACTGGGGTAAACATGTGACAAGAGGCTACTATGAGGTGATTCAATTTCCCATGTATAGTTAAGTAGGTGGAACTAGAAAAAAAAAACCATTTTGACCTTCCTCAGGAGCTACAGACCCTTCAGGAGGGAATCAACCCTTCCAGGTTCTTAACCCCTAAGACAACTTAAAATTTTACTGATATGAATTCTCAGTCATTGCTGTGACAAGCCATGCATGCGACTGAGGCCTTTCAGTCGCTCCCATAGTAAGAAATGAAAGCAACTATGAAACGTTTTAGGCAGATTTGAGCCAACAACCCCAGATTTAAGCCACTTTTTTAGGGCTAGGTCTCAGGCCACTGCCCATAACTTCATGAAAAATTCAGAAATGGTAAACAAAAATTGAATAAGGTTACTAATGCAAACACTTGAACAAGGACTTGACCTGGCCACCACTAACCATGACAGACATTTTTTCAGTCATATCATAAACATGTAATCTACAAGTCATAACAACAAATATGAGCATAGTGATCTCATACTTATCTGATCATTGTCAAGGGGGGCCAATATCTCCTCCCAATAGCTGAAATGTTATCTATTAGGTCATTCATTCTTTAACATTTCATAAACTAACTAAAACATGATGATATTCCTAAATCAAGTTTGTCATAAACCATGCTCATAACCAGCATATAACCATCATAATAAAAATGCTAAAATAGCCATCAATGTCACATACTAAAAAATAAAATTTCCCATTAAATACAAGAGGAAAAGAGCTCTTATTAACATATGCAAGATACAAACAGGTCTAGACTTCCTCATATCACCCAACCATAGATTGGGTTGAACCAAATATTTCTTTCAGCCAATCATCCTGGTGCCATATTCCAAGCATGAATGTGGGATCTCATGGAATAAACCAAAAAAAACCAAACCAGAGCTTCTAGAGGTCAAACCACCTAAACCCTCAACCAATGATTCCACCTCACGGTCGTACATCACTAACCATCACAAAATCAATCTCTACCCAAGTTTTTCAGGGCTCTAGAGCATTTGTTCCAACCAAGGCTTCTAGGACTAGTAGCTCAACCTATAGTTTTCATCAGGATTCCAGAGCGTTTTTCGAACCAGGGCTTCTAGGACTAATAACTGAACCTACTGAGGGCTTCCAGAGCATTTTTCCAACCAAGGCTTCCAGGACTAGTAACGCAACCCAAGTTTTTACAAGTCTTTAAGAGTGTTTGTCCAACCAAGGCTTTTAGGAGCTAGTAACTCAAACCACAACCATAAGGAACATGAGCACCAATCAGAAAAACAAAGGTAAACCCACAACACCATAGTTATCTAAGAAATGGAAAGTCTAGGAAAAACCATTATCAACCCAGGAAATCCTCCATGGAAATGACAAATCATAACCAAGGAACCACATTCATGTGCCATGCATTCCAAAACTAACAACTAAATCATACATGCGACTCGATACCTTCAATTAAAACCCATTGTAGTTGTAAATCCCAATGTCTTCTTACACTTTTCTGCTTTTCCTTTGCCTTTTTGCTCCAAGTCCCAAGTATGCCACACTCCTCCAAGAGTGCTCCAAGAAAACTCTAAGTTTCCAAGTCTAAGAGAGAGAGAGAGAGAGAATAGAATGAGAGCTCCAAAACTGGACTGACAAAATCTATGGATTGATCCTCATAAGCCTTTTTATCAATGAGGCCTCTATTTTCTTCATTTTGCATTATTTTCCTCCATTTTTCTCCTCACATGCAACATGTGATCTTGCACCTCCCTTTTCTCCTATTTTCCATTATTTTTATAAATAAAATTTCAATTAATGCCTCATGCCTTTCCTAAGCCTTTTCCATTGCCTTTTACAATTTCCATAGACATTAATAAACCAAATTAACACCCACACCAGGATGTTTTTCCCAACATTCAGTTTGGAATATGTGTCACATGACCATAGTCTTATTTTTCCTTTGTTAACTTTACGTGAAAGTTTGACTATGGTTGTTACAGAACCCTCCCCCTAGGGGAAACACCGTCCTTGGTGTTCAATGACACCTATCAACCAGCAAACCACTGAAAACAAAACATCCTACCCATGTAGCTTTATAACACAACTCGTTGCAGTATTTACAACAACCAGTGTTGAAAACATGAAAAACATATCGTTTATTGGAGCTTTATAATACAACTCATTACGATATCTACAATAACAACCACATATAAACTGATGCAAATTTGCTTCAAGCAACAAATAACCATACTATTTATGGAGCTTTATAAATCCAAATCGATACAATATTTACAATAATATACACATGCATATTTTATCAACCAACAAATAAAAGGATATGATGCTCGTATCAATCAACAAGGGAATCCAGAGGCTCACACCTTCACCCTCAAGAGTAATACTAGGATTCACCTCCTTCCCAATAAGTCTAGAATCCACTGCCAAAGTAAAAAGTGCATTCAAGGTCTAACGCAACAATCCTGCATTGTTTTCCTCTCAGTGAACAGTTACCGGCTCATTATTCCAGGGCACACTCCCAATGTGCAGTTCATTCCATCTAGAAATTCTAATGACCAAAAAAAATCCATCTTTGACCTTCCCTTCTCTACTACACAATCCCTCGGAAAAATTTAGTCACCCCATTCCATGCAATCACTCCCCTTACAAGTTTCATGGGCATCCCCTTCTCTATTACACATTCCCTCAAGTGACCCCTCCCTCGACAAGGTTTCCTCGCATCTGAAGGTCCAAAAACCAATGCATATACCTGCCTCAAATCCATCATACCAATCATATAATTCTCATGGAAATCAATAGACATTATTGGGTGTCGGTGTCCCATAATGGCCCTCCTCCTAAAGTTCTTTACCAACATATTGTTTCTTATTCCAAATCATTTCATTATTGTTGCTAATTCTTTCTTGCAATCAGTTCCAACCACCCAAACCAACCATTTTCATGCTTTCATGTACCAAGCACATAATTTCCATTAGACTCAAAATGAATTGAAACAAATTCAATTCATACCTCATTGGTGACCCATCAACAAGGTACACTTGCACTTTTGTGTACTTCACATCACAACAAGTCAAACTAGCTCTTGACTAAATCATCATATATAAACATATCACATCCGGTTAGCTCAAAACACAACCATCATAAATCATAATCATAAATCACGCGTAACCATAATAAATCACAGTCATATATCACATGCATAATAAAATATTAAATAAAATATTAATACTTATCCTTCAATTAGTATTTTTCTTCTACCTTTGTCCTTTTCTACACACACTAGATCAGTTGCCACACCCAACACGCACGCAGTGCCTTCTCTTCAACCACATACACATACACATAATTTACACGGCACGCATACACGCACACACGGTGTACCACCCAACACATACACCTACTCCCAGTGTACCCCACAACATAATACATACACCTACACTTGGTGTACAACACAATGCAAACACCTACACATGGTGTACAACACAACGCATACACCTACACTTGGTGTACAACATAACACATAACCCTACACCTAGCATAAAACACCACACATATATCTACATCTGGCATACAACACAGCACAGACACCTACACCCAGTGTACAACACAACACATACACCTACACCCGGTGTATGACACAACATATACACCTACACCCAGTTTACAACACAACACAATACATATACATACATAGAGTGCAACACAACTAATACACATATCATGATACAAGGAATACACATAACATAGAACCACATGTATACAACACAACATGTATGACATGTACACAATATCATATGTACAACATTTCCATGTGTACAACATGTACACAACACCACTTGTACACGGTACCACCTGCACAACGTGTACACAACACCACATGCACAACATGTAAACAACACCATCTGCACAACGTGTACATGAAATCACTTGCACGACGTGTACACAACACCACATGCACAACATGTACATAACACCACCTGCACACAGCACCCCATGTACAACATGTACACAACACCACATGCAACAGCAACACATGTACAATCATGCACATAGCACCATATGTACAACGTGCACACCATATCATATGTACACAACATCACATATGCAACATGCACAAGGCACCATATGTACCCAGTACCACATATCCAACATGCACACAAATTCATAAGTACACAACACCGCATATCTAACATGTGCACAACACCATATGTACATAGCACCACATATCCAATATGTTCACTACACCATATGTACACAACACTATGTAGACAACATATCCACAACACCGTCTGATATCAGCATGACATAATATCATGTACACAACATCATATATACACAACACCACATGTACACAACATCACAGGTACAATATGTACACATTTAAAACATATACACAACAATAGTATTGCACATCCATATACCACACATTGACTCTACCAAGAAACCTTGCTTCTAGTGTCTTTCCACTACTCATGCATGTTGCAGCATGTCGCAGATCACACTGCATCCATTCCGTTGATGTATCCCTCAACATTACATGTCTATAACATAAACATAGGCAGCGTACAACCATAAAATATCAATCATATCCATAAGATACTAACCTCATAGGTTTTTCAGGGTTACTCTTCCCACTCTATTCCTCCTAAACCAGGAACCTCTTCATGCCATTCACCTACATAAGAAATCATTCCTCCACAAGAATGATTCTTGATGACCCTGCCAGATAAAGATATACATACATACATACATATATATATATCAGCATAAAACAATAATGATCCCTGACAACCCTGTCAGACAATGACATACATACATAGATGTATACATATATAAACATTAACATAATTATGATCACAACATAATTACCAAATATTGTAAGGTCTAGGTTAAGAGAACTTCCTTTATTCATACAATGCATGCACAATATTGAGAACAACAGTTCCCAACATAGCCAAGGCATATATTACCTTAATCCCATTTACTTTACCTTTCCTACTACCTTTCCCATGATTGTTCTCCCATTATCCATTTATCCCAATGGACCCAACCAACTCAACCAATTGTCATACTCTTACCTTCAAATTACCTTATACATGCATCAAGCTTCATCCAAGTCTTACATTACATGTTGGGTTTCATCCATCTCTTCCCAAACTCCATTAACTTTCCTCTTTCCCAACCAATTTCCAAGACCCTCAAAACATAAAAGGAAAGAAAAAAAAATCCAACAAGAAGAAAACCATGAAACCAATAGCAATACAACACCACAAACACAGTGGCATGCCCATGCACCAGACATAAACAAAACCATAAATCAAGTGCAACATATCACAAAATACTAAAAGCACAAGAATAGAAACAAACACCATGACTCAATCCCCATGGTTCCCAGTGCTTCCATCGGAAAGCTCGGGGCGTAGGCCTTCTCCAATATTTCATGGAAGTCTCTTTCTGTATCATAATTCCATAACCACATAATTGTCATTGTATAAAAAAATATAAAAATATATCAGTTATGTTACCTTGTTTTTCCAAGCATGTTTCCTTGCAAATGAACACATCCATGCCATCTCTCAAGGGACTCCAATTCCTTTGACGAATCCAACTATAATTAGAAACTAGCTAATATACATGTCAAATACATGTTCATGAATATAACACATGTCCACATAATTTCATATGAAATCAAGGTTAAGAAGACTTCTTGTATGGAAAGAAAGTTTGGATTTCCAAACATAGCCAAAGGAATTCTCACCCAGTCCCTTTCTTTTAAATTTTACCTTGTTGCAATTAAGTCTTACTATGTATTGTTACATCACCTAGTTGTTAGTTATATAAACAAATCAACTATTACCTTGTCACACTAATGCTAAGCATGTTGCCTTGAAACTTGTTCACACATTTCAGCATCATGTTCCAAATATCAATACAACATATCTATTAATTTTAAATCAACCTTTACAAAGACTAACAAACATATCATAATCAACTCACAGTCACTTGTCATAATACTACAACTAGCACCCACTTACACTCAAGTACATATCAATTGTCTCAGCACATAATGTGTTAGAACAACCATCTTAAAACAAGATCATGCCTTCATACAATCTTATAGACACATAGTTATATCATGCAACTATTCAAACATTCAAACAAATTATAAACATTACCCTGTTACCTAACCAAATATATGAAATAATCAAACTCATACCTCAATGTGTCTCAGGGGAGGCTATAACAATTGCATAGTCAATCCAGATTAGTGCTACACTATATCACTAGTATATTGACTCATACTCAAATACCATAATCATAACCATCTGCACAGGCCAATCCAGATTAGCATGATACATATAACATCAAGATCTTAAATGCAATGACCATAATCACCATTCATATCAATGCAATGCATATAAAAACAAGTTACTGTCATTTATGGCTATCTGAGGCATGTGCATATGACCACACTAAACAACTAGCATTTTTCACACATGTAACCACAATAACAATAGAATGACATGCATGTATATAAGCCTAAACAACCATTAACCATCATATTTGCATGCCCAAGATACAAAGTTGTATGATGATATTCTCTTACCCCGAGGTCCAATACTGCAACCTTGCTATAATAATATACTTATCATGCTCTATCTCAGCCAACAGATCAGCAACATAACATACCAATAGCATCATGATGACACAAACTACATACAATGACCTCGGGATGCATATCTAATCTACTATGCATGCATAACTATAACCATGACAATGCATACATGACAACATATAGACATTGACATGTATAACAAACGCATATCTGACATGCACTCATGACGACTACATCCCAACAACAACATTAGAAAATTATACATGTAAACACAATTATAATAATTACCATCACCATTCATACATCATAATAATATATAAAACCTTCATGCATGCATGACAAACACATTCTTCCCATCCACTCCAAGAGTTGAACCATGCTCTAATACCATCCCATGGTATCAGCTATCACACAAAGAGAACAGAAACCAGAAACCATCCAAATAAAATGAAACCTGCTTTAATACCACCCTGGGTATCATATATCACCCAAAGAGAACAGAAACCAAACACCACCCAAAGAGAAGGAAACCATGCTCTGATACCACCCTGCAATTCCCGCCTCCCACATTTACCCAATATAACTGGTCCACTAGGGTAAACATGGGACAATAGGCTACTACAATGTGATTCAACTTCCCATGTATAGTTAAGGAAGTGGAACCGACAAAACAAAACCATTCTAACCTTCCTCAGGAGCTACAGACCCTTTAGAAGGCAACCAACCCTTCCAAGTTCTTAACCCCTGATACAAATTATCATTTTACTGATTTGAACCCTCAATCGCTCCCATGATAAGCCACGCAGGCGACTGAGGCCTTCCAATCGCTCCCATAGCAAGGCATGCCAGAAACTGTGGAATTTTTTAGGCAGATCTGAGCCAGGGACCCCGAATTTTGAGCCACTTTTTCAGGGCTAAGTCTCGGGCCACTTCCCAGAACTTCATGAAACATTTAGAAATTATAAAAAAAAAATTAATAAGGTTACTAATTCAAACACCTAAAAAATGACTTGAATTTTCATCAAACATATCATAAACATGTAATCTACATGTCATAACAACAGATCTGAGCATAGGGATCTCATACTTATCTGAGAATTGTCAAGGTGAACCAATATATCCTCCCAATAGCTGCAATTTTATCTATTGGTTCATTCATTCATTAAAATTTCATGTACTATCTAAAACATGATGGGAGCCATAACTCAAGTTTGTCATAAACCATGCTCATAACCAACATATAACCAACAGAATAAAAATGCTAAAACAACCATCAATATCACGTACTAACAAATACATTTACCCAACAAATACAAGAGGAAAAGTGTTCTTATTAACATATTCAATATGAAACTAGGTTTGGGACTTCCACGTACCACCTGACCATAGATTGGGTTGAATCAAATCTTTCTTTTGGCCAATCAACCTCGTGCCATATTCTAAGCATGAATGTGGGATCTCATGGAATAAACAAAACAAAAAAAAACCAGGGCTTTCAGAGGCCAAAACACCTCAACCAGTAATTCCACCTCATGGTAGACATTATTAATCATCACCATATCAGTCTCTACCCAAGTTTTCTAGGGATCTAGATCGTTTGTTCCAAACATGGATTCCAGGACTAGTAACTCAAACCACAACTATCGTTGGGATTTCAGAGCATTTGTTCAAATAGGGCTTCCAGGACTAGTAACTCAACCCACCAAGGGATTCCAGAGCATTTGTTCAACTAGGGATTCCAGGACTAGTAACTCAACCCACCAAGGGATTCCAGAGCATTTTTCTAACCAAGGCTTCTAAGACTAGTAACTCAACCCAAGTTATTACAGGGCTTCTAGAGCATTTTTCTAACCAAGGCTTCTAGGAACTAGTAACTCAACCCTGACAACCATAAGGAACGTAAGCACCAATCATAAAAAAAAAAGGGTAAACCCACAACACCATGGCTATCCAGGAAATGGTAAGACTAGGAAAAACCATTTTCAATCCAGGAAATCCTCCATGCCAATGACAGATTATAATCAAGGAATCACATGCAGGGTTCATGTATGCCAAAATGAACAAGTAAATCTTATGTGCAACTCGATACCTGGAAGAAAAACCTATTGTAAGTGTTGATCCTGATGTATTCTTGTGCTTTCTTAGTTTTCCTTTGCCTTCTTACTCCAAATTCCAAGTATGCCACACTCCTCCAAGAGTGTTCCAAGAAAACTATAAGTATCCAAGAGTATGAGAGAGAGAGAATAGAATGAGAGCTCCAAAACTGAACTGACAAAAGTCTCTACTGACAAAAGCTATGGATTGATCCTCAGAAACCTTTCTATCAATGAGGCCTCTATTTTCTTCGTTTTCCATTTTTTCCCTTCATTTTCCTCTTCACATGCAACTTGTGACCTTTCACCTCGCTTTTCTCCTATTTTCCATTATTCTCATAAATAAAATGCCAATTAATTCCTCATGTCTTTCCAAATCCTTTTCCATTGTCTTTTCTAATTTCCATAGCCATTAATAAACCAAATGAACACCCACACTAGGATGTTTTTCCCAACATTCATCTTGGAATACGTGTCCCATGACCATGGTCTTATTTTTCCTTTATTGATTTTATTACATGGAATTTTTTCTAGGGTCATTACAACTTATCATTGTGGCAAGGGTTGGAATTGGCATTCACCAAAGGAATTTTTCATTTGATCGATGATCGTAATAAACTAGGTGAGCAAAGAAGAAGGAAGTTTCGCACAAACTTTGACCCCAATCCTACATAGAATTAAGCTTCTTTTGACAAAATTTAGGTATAGTTATTTCATATAAAGATAAAATATAATATAGTGGTGGATTCTTTAGCCAATCAAGGAGTTATCTTGGAACAAGGAGTAATGAAAGTGGATAATGAGGATTATATAAAAAAACCAATTCCATGAAAGTTAAATCTAAACTTCATGGTACCGAGGAGTTAAATATAGGTAGGTATAAAAAATGGGGGCAGAAGAAATCATTCCATCTAGACAATGCCTTTACCACCCCAGTGGCATCAGTATTAAGCATCCTCATGCAGTGGATGTAGACTCTCATTACTAAAGGATGCAATAGTATATCCATACAATATATGGTCATCAAGAAACACTAGAGTATGGATAGGTGGAGGCATGAATATAATATCAAGGAGGAAAATAGGGTGTGTGAGTTAATTCTTCCTATATCAAAGAAGTTGGAAACAAGCGTGTACCCTTCACTGTCACCTCAGTTTGTATTAGAAAGGACCCTTCCCACGATAGTGTTGGATGTTAGTATCTAAAGATTGTATGGGGATTATTGTAGCAATAAAGGAGTAGTTACAACCCATAAATGGAGGAGAGTGGGCTTTGGAAGATATATAGAGCCAAAAAATGTCCATGTGAAGCTAAAATAAATGAATTGAGACAAATACTTTCATAACAAAGGGAATAACTCGTGCAGGGAAAAAATCATGGATAGAAGGAACGACACCAGTGGGGCGAATAAAATAGTGGAGAAGCATGAAGGTGTGTTAGACTGCATGACATATTTATCCATAAGACTGATGGGAGTGATTCTTTTAGAGATGTGTACACATTGTGAGTTAAATACCCAGAAATTGGGGCTTCTGGAAACCAAAATGGACAGGCTCCAACTAGCAGTAGACATGTTGACTTTTCGAATGGGTGAGATGGATTTGGCAGCAAATGGTCTGGTGGTTGAGGAATGCATCAATGTTCCAGAAGAAATAGCATAGAAGCAAAACAATTCAGAAGTGCATGATGGTAACAAAGCCATCGTGAGCACCAGAATGGGTCAAACCTCACCACCTCAGCCTGAGAAGGAATTCGATGAATACGAGGTCATCTCTACAAATAAGAATATGTAGCAAGGTCCAAGTTTAAAGTCGTTTTATACGTTTTGAAAGTATGTAGCGAGCTTAGGTGTTTTTCAGAGATTGTATAAGGATAACCTTTTTAGAATAGATGTTTTTAGAGTATGTGTAAAATGTAATAGACATCAGTGGATTTTTTTGAAGACTAAAAAAGATACATGGGTCCAATATGTACTAATTTATGGCTTATATTCCATAATAATTTAAATGGAAATATATACTCGTTCTTTAAATATTACTTAAATCTTAAAATATATATATATATATATATATAGGGGTGGGAGGAGGGGAATGGAATTTAATTAATCCCGATGGAATAATAGAAGTAAAATTCTCATGGGGCCTATGAATAAAAAATAACAAACAAGATGAGATGGATGGGCTACTGCAAGGTCTATACATTTCCAAAGACAGAGGTGTGGAAGACATTATTATCTTAAGTGATTTGTTGCTCATGATTTAGTATCTTAACAATGAAAATAGTCTAAAAGAGAACTCCCTTGCTATGGTGCTCCATAGAATTAGAAATGTAATGGTATTATTTCACTCAAGAAGATTCTATCACATACTTAGAATCAACAATGTGGAAGTTGATACAAAAGTGAATCACAATTTCTCTCTCGAAGAAGTTAAGCTTAAAATTAATTATCATAATAGCATCTGTATAATCCCATAATTGGTCATATGATTCCAAGCGTTTAGATCCTTCGTAGGTTCTTTCATCATTTGATTGTGGTTTCAATTAGAAATATTGTAAATGTTATTCCCTTCCCTTATATTCCATCTACCCTCTCATTTTTTTTCCCTTGTAATCATTGCAATCATCGTGATCAAGCTTTGGTAAGGTTTTATGATGGGGGGGTATCCTATCAAGATGTATCAGGTTATGTATTTCGTCGTCATGCAAAGACATAGCTTCTTGCCTCGCACGCTCGAATTAACATCATTTATCAGCCCAAGTCTTGGATTTTCCCTTCTTCAGAATAATGATGCACAAGGAAATTTAATGTTCTGAAGATGAAAATCATGTGGAGTGATAAGGGAAGAGGTGTTAAATTAGGATGGTTCCTCACTTCAGCTCCATTCATTCATGTGATCATTCCTCTGAGTGTGTCGTCTACTCAGGAGTCTGTGAATTTGGTTTTTGTTCGACCTCTTGACTTAATTATGGTGTCAAGGCAGCCAGTATTTTCGAAGATTTTCGAAGAGCTCCATTGCAGATTCTCAATTAGACATTGAATTTGTGGGTAAGTCACTCCTTCTCATGGGAATTCTACGTTAAGGGATCGCTAGTCTGGAGGCCTCCCTGGTAGAGCCTTGGCATAACAGTGTAAACTATCAAGCGAGAATTGTATCGAGTACACAATATTTTGAGGTAGCAAAAGATCATTTGATTTTTATAAGTGTTGATTCATAATACACCTTTTTTCTTTAGCGTATTTTTGACACTTTTAATTTTCTTGTGTATCAAGTATGAAATTTTTTTTTTAAATGTTGGTGATTTTCATGATGATTTTGAAAAGGGTTGATGCAGCATCAACCCCTTTTTTTTAGAGGGCTTATTTTTTACACTTTAAATTTTCTTATTTATCAAATATGAACATTTTTTTTAAAACAATAGTGATTTTTATGTTGATTTTGAAAAGCGTCAACATTTTTTCAAGGCAAATTTTTGACACTTTAAATTTTCTTATGTATCAAGTGTGAACATTTTTTTAAATGTTAGTGATTTTCATGTTGATTTTGAAAAGTGTTGATCAGTATCAACCTCCTTTTTTAGAGGCCTTATTTTTTATACTTTAAATTTTTTAATGTATTAGGTGTGAATAGTTTTTTTAAAATGTTGGTGATTTTCATGCGGATTTTTAAAAGAATTAACATTTGTTTTTTTAAGACTTATTTTTTACCCTTCAAATTTTCTTAAGTCCTAAGTATGCACAATTTTTTTTAAATGTTTATTATTTAACCATTTTTCAAGTTCTCTTATTCCTCTTCTTGTTTTTCATTCTATGATGTTTATTTTTTTAGGGTTTTCCAAACTTGTGTTTTTTTCTTTTCTTTATAATGTTTTTTTATAATGATTTTTTTTTTTTTGCAAAGTTTTATAATAACATTAATATTTTGAGGTTATGATTGTTTATATTTATATAATGTTAAGTAATATTTCAATACACAAAAATTAATTTTCACTTAAAAATAACAATTTTAAACACACTACAAAATATATATATATATATATATATATGTTAGATAAAATATTTTTATGAAAAATGAAATAAAAAAATTGAAAAAGTAATAAATTTTATGAAATTTTAATGAATTTAATATCCAAAAATAATGACATTTGAAGTTTTTTTTTTCCAAAAAAATAATTCAGATAAAATTTTAAGAAAAAATAACCAAAAAAATGTTAAAAATAAATAAAACATACAATTAAAAAAAAAACAACAACAAAATTTTTAAAAAAGGAAGAAAAAACAATATCCTTAGGAATAAAAATTAAAAATTAAAAAATACAATTACATTTAAAAATAAACAATAAAAAAAGAATTAGAAAAAAAAAAAAAAAAAAAAAACCATTAAAATTAAAAATCATTAATGCCAATTTTTTTTGAAAAAAAAACATTTAAAATGATTTAAAAATAAAAAATAAAGTATTTTTAAAAAATTAAAATTATTAAAAAAAAATACACGGTCCCGACCTGAGACTCCTCAGGCCCCTTAGACAGGCTTTTCCAATTCTGGTAATCGGCCATCCCCGCCCAGGGGGCTAATGACCTCTCGGGCCCCCTAGGCAAGCTTGGTGGATTCCGAGAATCAACCATCCCCACCCAGGGGGGCCAACGACTCCTCAAGCCCTCTAGGCAAGCTTGTGGATTCTGAGATTTAGCCATCCCCGCCCAGGGGGCCCAAAGGGCCACGGGTCGCGACTGGAATCCAACCCCACCCACCCTGGCTCGTGACCCCTCTGTCCTCTGGTGGCGTCTACATTTTTTTTTTTTAATATTTTTTTTTAAATTCTTTTAATGTTTTGTTTTACTAATTTTTTTATTGATTTTTTATTAATTTTCTTAATTATTTTGATTTTTTATTATTATTATTAACGCTATGTGATTCTTTTCACTAGTTTCAATCTCACTTCTTCGGAGCATCACCCAATGCAATGAGTACTAAGTGGACTATTCAAAAATCATGACAAATTAGTCAGTTATGACTAGCTCTCATGGAAATGGTCATAGATGAATGACTTACTTAACACAATTGAATCCCAAAAATGATATCTAATATAATGCACTACGGAAACCCCTCATACTTAAATACAAAGAGTAAAGGAAGATCTACGTGAATGGTTCATGAGACACAATACTTGTTAAGGTTTTGCAAATGGGGTAGCAAGCTAAGTGGGCTTGATTGTGGGGAAAACTCTACAGTTAAGCGCGCTTGAGCCAGAGGAGTTTTGGGATGGGTGACCTCCTCGGAAGTCTTGGTTACCGGGTGCAAGCCCCGGAAGTGATGATTGACGCTATGTCATTCATTTCACTAGTTTCAATCCCACTTCTTCACCGGTGTGAGCATCACTCGATGCAATGAGTGATAAGTGGACTATTCAAAAAGCATGAGAAATTAGTCAGTTATGACTACCTCTCATGGAAATGGCCATAGCTAAATGACTTACTTAATGCAGTAGAATCCCGAAAATGATATCTAATTATTATTTTTAATTAATGATTTTTTTAAAATTTTGATTGTTAATTTTTTTATTGTTTTTTGTTTTTTTAAATGCTTTTTTTATGTTTAAAAAAAAAATGGAAAAAAAATTGTCTCTTTGTTCTTTATTGCTCTGTTTTTTGTGTTAATTTTTTAAATTATTGTCTTAAATTATGTTTTTTTGGAAATATTTCCTTTTTTCATTTATTTTTTTATATTTCTTTTTTTAATGTTTTTTTTTTAGTTATTTTTGCTTTTTTTAATTTTTTTATGATTTTTTTTTGTGTTTATATATATATATATATGATTTTTTTCTAATTTTTATATTTTTTTGGTAATTTTTTTATTATTTGTATGTTTTAATATATATTTTTATTTATTTGTTTTTTTTTTTTTTTTATATTTTTTAATGTTTTAATTTATTTTTTTTGTGTGTGTTTTTCATTTCTATTTATTTAGATATTTATTTATTATTATTTTATTTTATTTTATTTTTGAAAATTCCATATCAATCCTCGAATAACAACGCAACCTCATTATGTTTCAATTTGATAGTTAATTTTAAAGTTTTCGTTATAATGGATCAAGTCCACCCACACAATGTGTCAATTTTATGGTTGATTTTTAAGTTTTTGTTGTAATGGGTCGAGTTTGCCTACATTCGGATCAATTTGATGGTTTATTTTTAATTTTTGTTGCACTGTGTCAAGTTGTCTTAGATTAAGATTTTAAAATAGCTACACTTTTAGCATTTAAAAAAGAAAATACTCTTGGTATAATGATTCTTTCATTCACGTGCTCATTTTAAATTTTTTTTAGTAATATAATTTTTTCACAATGCCATGGTTGAAACATGTTAAAAACTTAAGGTTTTATGTAGTCATGATCTTCGATTTTAATTACATGGTTGAAAATTTGTTGAAATTTTAAGGTTTTTTTTAGTACTGATATTTTATCTTTAATACTATGGTTGAAAAGAGTTATAAGTATTTTATCTTTAATACCATGGCTAAAAATTGTTACAATTTTAAAGCTTTTCAGAGACGTGATACTTTATCTTTAATGTCAACCTTGAAAATCGTTGGAATTTTAAAGTTTTTTGGAGTTATGATATTTTATCCTTAACGATATTACTAAAAAATGTTGAAAATTCACCCCGATAAATTTTTTTAAAAAGAAGAAGAAGAAGAAGATGTTATTCCAACATTAATGCTTTTCATTTTCAAGGTGTTTTTTGCTCACACAAAAAATGGCTTTTATTGGCTTTTACTTCCACTTTTAAAAAATGTTAAAAATTTACCTCGAAAAAAAACAATAAATTAAAAAATAAAAATAAAAAATACTTATTCCAGCATCAACATTTTTCATTTTCAGGTTTTTTTTTCATGTTTTTTGGGGGTTTTTTGGCGAGAGTTCTCGTTTTGAGTTTAAAATTCTCGTTTGATAGTTTGATAGTTGCATCCTTTCTCTGTTGTCCTCAGTCTAGTTTGAGCCTCACTTCTAGAAGGTATATCTGAGTTTCATGTGTTCAACTTTGTTCTCTACACCAAATATGATTTGGATGGAAATTCCATAGATATAGGCTCTTATTGTGGCTCTTTGGATGTTAATTAGAATCTATTAAGTTTGTTTGAGGCTTCGTTTCTTAACCCAGGAACTCTATTATCCTTTCCTGGAGCTTTTTGCATGACTTCGGTTTAGTGGTGGTGGCATTATATCATATCTCCTTCCAAGTTGAGTTTAGACCCCTTGATCTGGACTGGATCATTGTATTGTTTGTCATCCATCTTGATGCATTCGGAGCGGAAAAAGTGGAGGAATCAGCTCACGAGATCGTTTTTACCGGCGTGACCTAGTTTGGAAAAACGTCTGAAACCCTCCAAGAGCGTTTTGAGGCATCAAACGACATTTTTTGTGGGTAAAAATTTGTCGCTTTAGCTCTAGTGTAGCATATTTTCATTTTATTCTACACGCAAATATCTTTCCAACGACGCAATAAGCGTGTCAATTGGAGTTTGTACGTAAAATTTATGTCACTCAGAAGTTGACCTTCATGTTTTCACACCTATAATTTGGGAGGATGTTGCGTTAGCCTCCATCGTTCATGGAAAATGGACTAGCCACATGTTTGTGATGTAAAATACTATAGAAGAGTCTATATTGTAACTCTAGTTAAGAGTTGTGTAGTCAAACTTAACCACTAGTAGGCTATCGGGTTGTGTTATAATCGGGTCACTAGGAGGAAGAGAAATGTCATTCTTTCAAGAGCTTTTTGTTCCATATTTGAGCAAAGATTTGTGCAGTGTTGGCAGCCACGGGCCTTACTTCTTTGTACCTGCATCCATATTTCCATACAGAGAAAGAGAGTGAAGTGACCTCACCTTCTAGTTGTGTTTTCTCCCGAAAGGGTTTCCCAGAGCATTTTTTGTGTCTTATGTGTCTATGTGAACTTATTTTTTCATTCTCTATTTTTCTACATAATTTTCATTCGTATGCACTCACTAATTATAGTTAAATCTATAGACCATAAATTTTATTAAAACTATAATAGTGTAGATTCACATATTTTTATATAATATTATCATATTTGTTGTGACAAATTGTCAATTGGAATATCCATGGAAGTTTACGAATCACCCCTATGTAAGTTTACATGGATATTATGCTCGTATATGGGCTCAATTCTATAATTTAAGGGTCAAAAAGGTGGACCTATCATCTCATTGTGATAAAATACTTGAAGTCCACTAAGGGAATCCTTGATCACCTCCTTCTACTGTCATTCTTCATTGAAATATTGTTCAGTGTGGTACAATGAATTCTGATTTCGACTCAAAGTCATCATCAGTTGCTAGCCCATACTCTCATTGCTTGTCTACCCATGAAGCTCTTCATAGGGAAGATTACGATCTCGAAGTCAAATTATGCCAAATGTACCATTCTCAGGTGGATCTCACGGACAAGTTATCAACACTTCAGCTTCAATTCTCCTGTTTGACAGATGAAGGGGACGCACTCAAGAACATTATCATGGACTTCAAGCTAAGAAAATATTATCCCACGGGTCCCGACCATCACTAGGAAGATCCAGGCAAGTGGGACATAGATCTCAACAGGTCAACAATTTTCAATGATTAAATCTAGCTATTATCACTACATGTGGATTTTTTTCCTTCTTATAATCTTGTAGATATGATATAATCATGTCTATTGTTAGTTTTTTAGGTCCTTTTATGTAATGGGTCAGTGTTCTCTCTAAACTTTGGTTAGGTTTTAATATCAAAGATGTAACCCTATGTATCTTGTTGCAAACCAATGCAGATTTAATACTAAATTACTCATTTGTGTGTGTGTGTGTGTAGTTGTTGTATCCCAGTTTTTAATTTTCACTTCTCTTTTTTTATTACTTGTCTATATGTTAGACTTTTTCGAGCTTTCAACAAATTTCTGGCTGGAATCCAGTGAAAAATATTGTGGTGGAATCGTGATTTGTCTTGTTTAAACTGGTTTTTTTACTGCATAAATGGATTTAGCACCCTCAAAAACACCGGATCACTTCAATTATGAAGATTTTACCCATCAAACCTGTGATTTTAATAAATCTTTATCGGATTGTAGACAAATTAGACGGAAAATAAACTGAAATTTTTTTTCAAAAACTCGCACTTATAGACAACTTTTGTTTTTCATTTCCCCACTTTATTAGAGATAACGCAATAACTATCCATAAATCAAAAGATATATCATTCTTTGAAATAACTATCTATAAATCAAAAGATATAGCCTTTTTTGAAATTATTTTTTATAAACCCAAAAAAACTGTATTTTTTTCTCAATTTTGAATTTAAAATTTATTTTTTCATATTTACATCATTTATAAATATGTTGGGAAAAAATATCAAACCTCTCGGAAATATATTTTGCTTACGTATATTTTCCATATCATCATAGCAAAAAGTGGTCAAGTAGTTTTCGTAGGGAAATAAGCATCGAATATATTCATCATTAATATTATAATAAATTATTTAATAATAATACATAAAATTAACTATTACTCTTAACACTACTCAATCAACTTACTATGATTGTAATTAGAAATATTTTATACATGGTATTACATATTCATTTTTGTTTTTGATTGTTTATTGGTTTGTTTTTGACCAAAAAAAAATGTTGTTTATTTATAGTTAAACATTGGGAATTCAAGTTTTTTTATTTATTATTATTATTTAATTTTTTTTATTTGTAAAGTGATTGGTTGAGGTCTTATTATGGGTTGTTTAGTAACTTCCATTTTTATTAGTTATTATTTTTTTTTCTTTTTTTTTCTTTTCATTTAACTTTTTTTTTTCTTTTTCTATTGTTTCCATTTTTATGAATTGTAATTTTTTAAATGATTTATTATTATATTAAAAACAGATTTTAATAAATTTAAATATAAAAATTTATATATATTAATAAAAAATAAAACACACACACACACACACACACATATATATATTAAACATATATGTTAAAATGTATATATGTTAATATAAATAATATTAGTTAATTATATTTCTTAATTTTTGGTGATGGCATTCAACAATACAGTGTTATATTAGTTATTTTATTTTTGTGATGAAATCTTCTTCTTTTCATTTAACTTTTTTTTTTCTTTTTCTATTGTTTCCATTTTTATGAATAACAATTTTTTCGATGACTTATTATTATATTAAAAACATATTTTAATAAGATTAATATAAAATAGAGTTTTATGGAAAAATACCATGAAATTTAAAACAATTTTGCAAAATACGTTGTTGTTGCTGCAGACCTAGACAGCGCCGCCTCGACTGATCGGCCCTCTCTGTGCTTTAGCAGCCATGGATGCGGGTGGCGGTGTTGAGCCCACTCCCCCCAGCTAGATCTTGTCACCTTCGGGAAACTGGTTGCAGGTGCTACCAAGAGACCCCTGACCGAGACGCAACAGAAATTTGTGAAGAAGCTTGACTGCATTCCATCAGTCGCGCTTCCAGTCGAAGAAACATGCAGATCTGCCCTCAATCTAGCCGACAGAGGGCTTATTGGTCAGTTTACCTCTGGCCCTCCCCCAAAGCTATGGAGGACTGGGTGCAGAGGAACTAGTCTCCGCTCATCTCAGAAGGGATCAAAAGCCATTTTGTTGGGAAAGATCTCTTTGTATTCATTTTTGAAAATGCAGAAGATAAAAACCTCATCTTCAAAAACATCCCATACTTCATGGGGCCTCAAGGGTTATACCTGAATAAATGGACCCCTGACTTCGACCCTGCACAAGACGTGCCTTCTGTAGTTCCAGTATGGGTCTGTCTTCCCCATCTTCCATTACACTGCTGGAACCAAAAACCTCTGCAAACCATTGGCAACTCGCTTGGAAGGTATATAGATCAAGCAGTGAGAAAAGATCCATATTATTATGCACGCATCTGTGTGGAGGTGGACTTGGAAGTAGGGCTTCCAGAAGCAATAAAACTAATCGTCGCAGATTGGATGCACATTCAAGAATTAGATTACGAACAACTACATTTAAAATGTCTACACTGCCATGATTATGGTCATTTTGCAAGGCATTGTAAAAAAAAGGTCGCCAAAGAACAGGAAAATGTGAAAGTTGATCAATGGATCATAGTGCAGAAAGCAGGATCAAAAAAACCCCGAGGAAAAGGTCCGGAAAAAGAGAACAAATCCTCGCCAATGGGGTAGGATCAAGGAGCTGGTAACTCCAACCCCTCAGCGACAGAAGGTACTCAAAACACATAGCCCAAAAAAGTAGTAGAAGCAGAAGGAATAAATAAAGACAGCAACGATCAAGTGAAGCCTTCCCCCAGTGAAAATGGCAACGAGGAAGAAGGGTAGCCAGCAGTAATTCCAGAAATTTCCCCTTCCTCATATGCAGATATAGCCAGGAAGAAAATAATAGATTTACCTAGCTCCTCCAAGGATGAGATCCTCGAAAGGTCTGCTAAAAGACCAGGAAGAAAGTCACGCAGAGAAGCAAGGGAAGAAGAGGCAAAAAGACAAAAAACTCAAGGAAGCCAGCCCACAATAGAAATGTAAATCGGAAGAAGCACTAGAACAAGGCCTCCAAAAGGAGGAGTTCCTACCACGCCTAACAGTAAATAATGTGAATCATCTCTTGGAACTGCAGAGGTTTGGGGAATCCATCAAAATTCTAAGCAGTTAAGGACCTCATGAAAACGGAACCAACAGACATACTCTTGCTCCAAGAGACAAAAATCAAAGGGGAAGCCCTTCTAGAATTTATTAAAAATAAATGGCAGAAGAATGCAGGGAAAGCAATAAGAGCAAGGGGCTCCTCAGGAGGAATTTCCACCTGGTGGAAGGAGGATCAATTCAAGCTTGTCAACTCATTCAACACCCAGCATTGGATTTTCACCGAGTTGAAGCACATAGCAAGTAAGTTAACTTTCGCTCTTTTTAATTTATATGTACTGGTAACCTATGCAGAGAAGAAAGATTGCTGGCAATCTCTAAATTATTTTTTGGAACTTCACTCCCCAAACAATATAATCATCGCTAGAGATATCAACATAGTGGTGAAAGTAAAAGAAAAAAGAGGTGGCAGAAGTAGCAAGGACCAAATGATACATGTGGTAGAATACATAATACTCCATTGGGATTTAATGGACTTCAAACCAAAGAAAGGGTTATACACTTGG
This sequence comes from Pinus albicaulis, assembly GCA_034641835.2. Lineage (NCBI taxonomy): Eukaryota > Viridiplantae > Streptophyta > Pinopsida > Pinales > Pinaceae > Pinus > Pinus albicaulis. Next base: position 57,545,320 of record CM076572.1, read on the forward strand.
ACCAAAAACAGGACAGGGACAGATCACATCTCGGCAATATTGGACAGATTTCTAGTACAAAGCACCCTGTTGATGGAAAGAAGGTTCATCTCTTCAAACATTCTCCCAAAACTCACCTTGGATCATAAACCCATCCTCCTCTCGTTAGATGAGGAAGAAAATTTGGGCCCAATTCCGTCCAGATTTAGCCCTCTTTGGAGTGGAAGAAGTGGATTCTTTGAGATAGTCTGCATGGCTTGGTCCTCCACTGTCAATGGCTCCCCTAGCTATGTTTGGGAACAAAGGCTAAAACTCACTAAGAAGGCCCTTAAGGAATGGAGAAAATTCCCCATAAACATACCCAGCAGTCAAAGAAAGGAAGTAGTGCAACACCTGGGAAATATTCAAAGAGAAATGGATACCAAAGACATAACAATATCTGAATTGGATAAAGAGCAAGCTGCCCAATGCAACTCCTTCCGCTCCTTTTGGAATGAATAAGACTACTAGAGACTAAAGTCCGGTAGCCTTTGGTTGGAATCCGGAGACAGGAACACCTCTTACTTTCACCGTTAATTCAAAGCTCGCCTTTCCTGCAATCATATCTCAGAGATCACAACCTCTGATGGGATGCTATGCAAAGGCATAGAACAAATTAAAGTTGTTGTTGTCTCTCACTTCCAAAATCTATACAACAAAGGGAATGAGGGCAGTGAAGAAGAGAATAAAGATTTGCTCAACTATATTCCATCTTTGGTTACAAAGGATGACAACACAACCCTCTTGAAGCAGGTCACTGAGGAAGATATCAGCAAAGTAATTTGGTCCATGGAACCTGATAAAGCGCCTTGGACAGATGTATTCACAATTTGTTTTTACAAGATATGTTGGGATATAATAAATGCAAACTTGGTCAGAATGATCAAAGGATTTTTGCAAAAAACAAAGATGGGGGGTAGCACCAACTCAACCTTTCTAGAATTAATTCTAAAATAATCAAATCCTGACACTTTCAAAAGTTTTAGGCCGATCTCTCTCTGCAATGCCTCATACAAGATTATTGCAAAACTCCTTTCCAACAGAATTAAGCCGCTACTCGGCAGCCTCATCTCCACCTCACAAGGGGGTTTTGTTAAAGGAAGACATATACTATATAATGTTATTCAAGGACAGGAAACCATGTACTCCAGCAACCTAAGAAAAGAGAAAGGCATGCTGGTCAAGCTGGATATGGCTAATGCCTTCAATAGAGTAAACTTGTCCTTTCTTTATAAAGTCCTTCTCTCTTTCAGATTTTCGCAAGAGTTTGTCAACTTGATTAAAGCATGCACTAGCAGGCCTTGGATAGCTCCTCTGGTAAATGGGAGGCCATCCAGCTACTTTCAAGCCTTGAGGGGATTGAGGCAAGGATTCCCCCTCTCTCCCTTTCCGTATATCCTCTTGGCATATACACTAAGAAGAAAACTTGAGTTGGACAAATCAATTGGGAATGCTCCTGGCTTGTGAATAATGAAGGACTTGGATCCAATTAATCATGCTTTATTCGATGATGATTCCCTCATGCTGGGAGTTGCTTCCTGCAAAATAGCCTCACTATACAAAGCCACCCTCCAAGCTTACTGCAAAGTTTCAGGTGCTATGATAAATGAAAGAGAAAGTGTTGTCTACAACTGGAACGTTGAAGAGATTGATATTCAGAAAGTTGCTTGTATTTTGGGATCAAAGGCTACACCAGATGGGACAAAATAAATTACCTCGGGCTGCCATTAACATTGGGCATCAATAGGAGCTCGCTGTGGGAGGGAGTGCTGAACAAAATGAAATCCAAAATCGAATTCTGGGGGGGGGGGCAGTGGCTTACGCATGGAGGTAAGCTTATCTTGATCAAATCGGTGCTCTTCTCGCTCTCGATTTACCAAGCATCCTTTCTTCTGGCCCCGAAATCAATCTCTGGACAGATCAATAAATTGTTGCATGATTTTTCGTGGCATGGTGGCAAAGGAAATCAACATAAGTTACATCTGGTAAAATGGGACATTGTCAAAATAACATTATGTGATGGTGGTCTTCAAATAAGGGACCCGGATCACGCAAACACTGCCCTCGGCTATAAGATATTGTGGCAAATGCATAGTGACCCTAACCATCCATCAAGTCGCACGCTCAAGTTTAAATATCTCCAAGGGGCAACGCTAAGGCAGATTCAGGATGCAAATACCAAAAGAAGCATGCAGTTGTGGAGCCTCTGCAAAAAATGAATTTTGTATTTCCTTCAATATCTATACCAAATTCCAGGGAATGGAAAAAGAGTGAAACTCTGGATTGATAGGATTATGGGGCATGCACCCTTGCAACCAACACAAACCTTGATGAAATTCGTAATTTGCTGAAGGAGAGAGGAATCAAAAGTGTATTTGACATTTTTGAATGGGACGAGGTTGGTAATTGGACGGCATGGAGATTCAGTAACATTCCACAGCACTTATTACATCAGGAAAATATGCTCAAAATAGAGCTCAAAGATGCAACATCGGTGCATAAGTTTGTTGAAGATTCTTGGGGATGGGGATCCTCTGGAACTTACTCTTCCGCCAAGGGATATGTAGCTCTGCAACCCCAACGAGAAAGGTCACATCCTGCTAGCTTCTAGACTCAGGTTTGGGATCCAATGGCTCTTCCCAAAATAAACTTCTTCTTTTGGACATTAATGCATAAAAAAATTTTGACAGGAGAAAATCTTATGAAAAGAAACATTGTTGGTCTGCATAGATGTGCTCTTTGTAAACAAGCCCCAGAAACCATTGATCATGTATTCATTGACTGTCCTTTCACCTTCAAATTCAGGACCCTCACTCTTCATGGCCTCAACACTGTTGCCCCCTCCAAAATGTAATATTCCCAATTAGCAATAGCTATTGGAAATATTAATTTTGACTATTTTTGCCTTCATAGAGTTAAAATATAAATAAAGTGGGTGAAGGAACACTTAGCTCACACTTAGGATAAAAATATTTCCTAAAGTCACTTAAGAGACATGTTTATTTGGCAACGTGGGGCCTAGTGGTCAAGTGGCAGCGTAGGCAGCGTGAGGCCCATCCAGCGCAGAGTGAGTTGGATAGTGTGGGCCAAGGGAGACAGCATAGAGATTGGTGGGGCCTAGGTGAGGGAAAGGCTCACCAAGCATAAAAAGAGGAGGGGTATCCTCATTCTCATTCATTCTGATTATGCATCTTTGAGATTTTTCTTCTGACATTGAGCACGCTTGCTGTTTAGCAAAGTCTGCACATATTGTTCAGTGCACTAGGTGTCTCCGTTCGTAGATCCCAACCTCAGCCCTGGGGGACTTCGAGTGCCTGCTCGGGTGAGGAATATCATCCTTGTTTTGCCAGAGGGAGTTGCAGCTACCACAGGAGGAGTATCCACTCAGAGAGACAACGTAGTCAATGAGAGGGAGGACGTAGTCTTGTGAGGAGGTAGTTCCGAATTGGGGGTTAGTTGGTGGTTTCAGCCCGCTATAGTGGGTAAGGGGCCAACCCTTCCCTATTCCAGTGTTTTGGAGGAGTTAGGGGCCATATTTTGGATCAGATCATTCAAAGCTAGCGTCCCTCCTTGAGGAATAGCGTAGTGCCTCAAGGGAGCCATTTTCGGGGGTTGGCCATTTCTGAAAAGTTTTCTGGGATTTTCTGGGTATTGGGAGTAGAGGCCATTCCTGAAGTTTTAGAATTTTCCAAGGTGGCGAGCAGCCCCAAAGATTCAGTTCATTCCAGCAGTAGCAGCATCACAGTAGCAGTGCCAGCAGCTTGGAGATAACGCAGTCTTGAGTTAGCAGCCATTCTGAGTCCCAATCTAAGAGTATTTCTATGCTTGCCTAGTGCGAGCAAAGGTTCCATCATTCTGATCACCTTTGTACTCATTTTCTATCTTTCAGTATTAATAAAATGGCTCAACGTTCTCCATATTGGTTATTTTTCATGTGATATCTCTCTAGTTTTTGTTTGTCTTTGTTTATATGCTTTATATTGTTGTTTATTTCTACTTGGAATATTATAGTGGTATCAGAGCCCATAGACTTGGCTCAGCTTGTGGAGCATATTGTCTATGACACCAACAGGAAAACCATGCATCACTTACCAGGGGAGAAAATATAAATACCAAGAGCGAAGGTTAGAGCTCACCTTCGAGAAACATGACAGCGTTCCAGTGGTGGACGCAGAGGAAGAGGAACCAATGGCAGAGGACAGAAATGCCAATAAGGAGTTTGGGGAACTTCTCCTCAAATTAGTACAGAATATGTCGAGACGGATAGAGGAGATGGGGCATAGATTCACAGCAGATTCTAGAAATCACGATACCCCAAGGGGTTTCCATGTTGGAGAAGGCTCAGGGACATCCCATCATTTACAGGAGCACCTCACAGCACAGTAGATGGCATCACACATACCCCCCCGTTCCATGATGCCTACATTTCTTGCCGCAGACGTTGGGGCAGAAGCATAGCAGGAGCAGGAGCTGGCCCACATGGGGGATTATTTTGTTGAGTACCAATCATACAGGCAAGAGTTCAGAGATGCCCTCACTTTCCACAATTTTGTTCAGCTCAAGAAGGACAGCAAACCCAGCAACCATCACAGGGGGAACAGGCATTCACATGACGGGGACTTGCAGCGCACAGTGGGAAGATTCCATTTACTAACATTTGATGGATCATCCAAGTGTTCAAAAAAAGCTTGGGTGGAGAAGCTGGATATATATTTCCAGCTTAATCAGATGGCAGAGCTAGAGGCCATTAAAGTGGCAGCGCTGAACCTAGAAGGTGAGGCCCAGGATTGGTGGTTTCACAGGATGGTTACGCTGGGGCACTCGAAAGTGACAGCATATGCCGATTTTATGCGGAGGTTGGTGGAGCGTTTTGATCGGAGGGATCTAGAGGAGCATTTTGTTGAGCTAACAAAGCTCAAGCAGACCGGGAGGCCGGACACATACATATCAGAGTTTTTGAGACTCTCCGTGATGGTACCAGATCTATCCACCGCCCGTATGATTTATATGTTCATAGATGGATTGGCAGAGCCTCTACGGGGATTAGTCAGATCGACAAGGCCTGCGACACTCCATGATGCAGTTAAGAGGACTCGGGATTTGCAGGATGCATTTCCTAGGACTACAGCTCCTTTTCCCCAGAGATCGGCATTCCAGCAGAAGGGAAAGGACGAGAGGGTTCCACCTACCAAGGGGAACTAGGCTAGAGGGTTTGGAGATGATGAGGTCAGGAGAGACCTGAAGCGGAAGAGATTGTGCTTCACGTGCCAGGAGCCATGGGCACCAGGACACCGTTGTGCTATGGGGAAGGCACATTACATCGAGGTCTTCTCTGATAGTACCGGGGAAGAAGATGAGTATGAGGATGTGGAGGCTAGAGATAGCAGTACAACACAGAGAGGGGATCATCTACCACCTCCACCACCTAGAGCAGGAGGTGCAGCTTTTTCACCTACCGGGGGAGCCCTTGCAGCCTTGCGGAGAGTTCCCAAGTACTTGACACTGCGTGTCTGAGGTACAGTACGAGGGCAGTGTGTGTCGGTGTTGGTAGACAATGGGGATACCCACAATTTCATTGATGCTCAGCTGGTAGAGTAGAGGGGCATATAGACAGAGACTTTTGATGGATTTTCAATGCTGGTTCCAGGGGACTGGACCATGCAATGTGCCAGGTATGTGCCAGCCTTGGCAGTGATGATGGGAACATACACCCTGACAGGTCATTTATTCATGGTGGACATTCCAGACACTAACGTGATACTAGGGGTACAGTGGCTTATCACATTGGGGAAGGTCACCACTGACTGGGAGACCTTGGAGATGGAGTGGATGGACAAGAAGACTGGGAGGCATGAGAATATTCAGGGGATGCACACCTACCCACCACAGACAGTTTCAGCACACCGGATGGAGGCAGATTTCTGGAAGGGGGACACAGAGTGGGTAGTGGAGCTGTGTGTGTCGGAGGGAGGATCTACAGGGAAGGTCATACACCCAGATGTACAGTCCATTCTTGACAGGTATGCTACGGTATTTTGGTAGATACCACAAGGACAACCACCGGATCGGGGGTTTGAGCACACTATTGAGTTGGAGCAAGGTATCCATACTATTATCACTACACCCTATAAGCACCCCAAAGCCTATCGGGATGAGATTGAGAGGGCTATCCAAGAGCTCTTAGCTCTTGGACACATCCATCCTAGCACCAGCCCCTTTGCTTCTTCAGTAGTGATGGTGAAGAAGAAGGACGGCACGTTGAGGATGTGCATTGATTACAGGGCCCTGAACAAGAAGACCATGAAGAACCGGTACCCCATCCCATGGATTGATGAGTTGATGGATGAGATGAGCAGGGCCAAGTTCTTCTCAAAGATTGATTTGAGATCCGAGTACCACCAGATTCGCGTGAGGGAGCAGGACATTCCCAAGACTGCTTTCTGATGTCATTGCGGCCATTTTGAGTTTTTGGTGATGCCTTTTGGGCTAACCAATGCCCCGGCCACTTTCCAGTCATGCATGAATCACATCTTCTACAGTCACTTGAGGAAGTGTGTGTTAGTTTTTTTTACGACATATTGATCTACAGCAGAACATGGGAGGAGCACCTGCAACATATAGAGGCTGTATTGCGCATTTTGGAAGAGCATCAATTTTATGCTAAGCTCTCCAAGTGCGAGTTTGGTTTGACCAAGATGCTCTACTTGGGGCACATCATCGGGGTGGATGGAGTAAAGGTCCACGAGAAGAAGATCAGGGCCATCAGGGAATAGCTAGAGCTAAAGAATGTGACGAAACTTCGGGGATTTGTGGGGATCTGCACCTACTACCGAAATTTCATCAAGGGATTTTCCCAACTTGTTGCACCCCTTATAGATCTCACCAAGAAAGGGGCATTCATTTGGTCAAATACAGTGCAGAGGGATTTTGACAGGCTCAAGGAGGTGATGAGCAGCTGCCCAGTGTTAGCATTTCTAGATTTTACACAGCCCTTTGTCTTGGAGTGTGATGCATCAGGGGAGAGGATAGGCGCAATGTTGATGCAGGAAGGCCACCCCATAGCTTTCGAGAGCCGGAAGCTATTGCCACATGAGAGGTTGTATGCGATATACGACAAGGAGATTTTGGCCATCATGCATGCATTGGCCAAGTTTCGTTAGGACCTGGTAGGGAATAGATTCAGAGTGAGGACGAATCACAATAGCCTCCGATTCTTTTTAGAGCAAAAATAGTTGCAGGAGAGGCAGCAGAAGTGGGTCAGCAAGATCCAAGCTTATGACTTTGACATCGAGTATGTCAAGGGGAAGAACAACGTTGTGGCAGATGCCGCAGACCAGTAGCGTTTTCATTGATGAGTTTGGACACGGACTGGAGGGCTTGACTGTTGGTAGAGTACTCCAGGGACCGTTTTGCTTGTGAGATTTTGGATGGTCAGGTGACAGATGACAAGTACAAAGTGATGGACGAGGTGATCTATTACAGGGAGATCCCAACCTCAACCCCGGGGGACTTTGAGTGCCTGCTCGGGTGAGGAATCTCATCCTTGTTTTTCCAGAGGGAGTTGCAGATACCACAGGAGGAGCATCCACTCAGAGAGAAGTGCAGTCAGTGAGAGGGAGGACACAGTATTGTGAGGAGGTAGTTTCGGATTGGGGGTTAGTTGGTGGTTTCAGCCCGGGATAGTGGGTAAGGGGCCAGCCCTTCCCTATTCCAGCCTTTTGGAGGAGTTAGGGGCCATCTTTTGGAGCAGATCATTCAGAGCCAGCGTCCCTCCTTGAGGAATAACGTAGTGCCTCAAGGGAGCCATTTTCGGGGGTTGGCCATTTCTGAAAAGATTTCTGGGCTTTTCTAGGTATTGGGAGTAGAGGCCATTTCCAAAGTTTCAGAATTTTCCGAGGTGGGGAGCAGCCCCAAAGATTCAGTTCATTCTAGCAGTAGCAGCAGCACAGTAGCAGTTCCAGCAGCTTGGAGATAATGCAGTCTTGAGTTAGCAGCCATTCTGAGTCCCAATCTTAGAGTGTTTCTACGCTTGCCTAGTGCAAGCCAAGGTGCCATCATTCTAATCACCTTTGTTCTCATTTTCTATCTTTTAGTATTAATAAAATGGCTTAGCGTTCTCCATATTGGTTATTGTTCATGTGATATCTCTCTAGTTGTTGTTTGTCTTTGTTTGTGCTTTATATTGTTGTTTATTTCTACTTGGAATATTACACAAAATCACAATAGTAGACCTCTTATATTCATGGAAGGACCGATACCCTTCAACCTTCACCAACAAGTCCCTTTGGGCCCGGGTATGGATCACCATCCCCAAGTTTGTATGTTGGAAATTGCGGCTAGCCAATAATGAACATATCTTCAATCATATAGCTTGGACCCCTTCTATTGTAGCTGCTAAAGCAAAAGGCCTTCTTTTGGAAACTCTGAGTAACCAATCCCTCAAACCTGAAACAACGTTACTCCCTGAGGAAAAGAAATGGTTCGGGACCTTTGTCTTTCGACATAGGAATCAAAGTGTTGTAAAACCCCTACTCAACCCCGAGTGGAGGCTAAGAGACAAGGATGAAATCTTCCAGAGCTGGTGGAAGAAGTAAGGAACAGCAATGGTCTTCTTTGATGGTGCCTCCAAAGGAAACCCTGGGACTGCGGGCGCTGGAGGCCTCATTTATTCCTCGGATGGACTCTCACGAGAAACCTTTAGCTCAGGACTAGGACAGCGAACCAACAATCAAGCTGAAATCATGAGCTTGTTAAAATCTTGTCAAATCGCCAAAGAAAGAGGAACCAGAGAGCTGCAAGTATTCATAGACTCCGAAATTTTGATAAAAAAGATACACACAAAATATCAGTTCAATGATGATGTCCTAAATAAGAGTCTTTAAAGGCTAAGATACATACTCCAAGAATTTACTTCCTTTAAATTCTTCCATATCCTTAGAGATTCAAACAAATAAGCCGACAATTACGCCAACAAAGGTTGCCTCCTAGCTCAAGGAGATCTCAGTATAAATGACGGAACTCCAGTAAAAATTTGTATACCGTGAAAAGTACTTCAGCATGGACTAGGGACATGTCAGTAGTCTTGTACTGAAGGTTGTTTTGGCCCCGGCCCAACCTATTTTCTACAATAAATAGAAATTCTAACTGTTTCAATTATAAATAAAAAAAACATATTTTAATAAATTTAATATAAAAATTTATATACATTAATAAAAAATAAAACACACACACACACACAGATAGATATATATATATATATATATATATATTAAACATATATGTTAAAATGTATATATGTTAATATAAATAATATTAGTTAATCATATTTCTTAATTTTTGGTGATGGCATTCAACAATACAGTATTTTATTAGTTATTTTATTTTTGTGATGAAATCTTCATGTTTTTATTATTTTTTAGTTTAATTAAACTATATTTAAACTAAGCATCAGGTAATAGCTCTTGGGCGTAATAAACAACCTAACACTTAATTGTCAATCCAGGAGTTCATAAACTTAGAGGCGTGACACTGGAAATGCCAGAGAAGGACTTCAGAAACCTACACTAGTTGATACAATGACACCCCACCATTCTGGAAACTGAATTCACTCAAGAAAAATACTTGCCACAAAATTTGACAGAAAAATATAAAACAACTTTGCAATCATCTCCAAAGAAATCTGGAAAATAAAGGAATAGATCCCTCTGATTCAGTCTCAATGCTTTAAGAAACAAAAGGAATAATTCCAATTATAGTTAAATCTGTCTCTGTTATGAATGTTTCATTCATGTACCAAAGCAATTTTCCTGTACCAGAGATGAATTAAGTTCCTGCACTGAGGTATTTCATCTTGGTACTAGAACTCTGAATTCTTGTACTATAATGTTATGTTCTTGTACTATAATATCTATTCTTTTACTAAGAACTTTGTTCCTATACTGAGAAATCATTGTTCTTGTATCAAGTCTTATTGTTCCTGTACAAAAAAAGTTTTATCTTCAATCACTTTTATCACAGATGAAGTGTGCTATAATTAACCAACTAGAAATAAATCAGAGCAGAAAGATAAACTATGACTTAAGCATTTTAAGAATGGATATCCTTCAACCAAAAAGCATTCAAATAGAAATAATGTAAAGATTGAAAGAAACCATCACTCAATAGAAAGAAAAGTTTTTGCTTGGAAACCATAAATATCTATAAGGAAAATTGTTCCCTTTCTCATATTTTTGCTACAAACATAAATAAACTTTATTTTCTCGGTAATAGATATTTAAACCCAAAAGATACTGCAAATGATTCTCGGCCTCTTGATAGGTTATTTATATCTCTACAAGGAAACCATTACAATTATTTCACACAGAGTTTTACTTATGATGCGATCAGATTTCTCGTTTAAACCATGGCGCATTCAATTCTAAAGAAATAAATCAACTAGAAATAAACCAACTCGAAATAAATTGAATATAAATAAACTCACAACTCAATTTCACCTTGCAGAAATGAAAGGAAACACTTTCAGGCATAAAGGAAACAATCGTGTGATGCTTCAAGAAGAAATAATAAATGTTGTAAATGAAATTAACTTGACACACTCACACACCATGAGTCCTCATATCTGATATGCGTGCACACACTCACAAGGGTTTCATCAATATGTGATTTGAACAAATAAAATAAATAACTCTTCTACTCACACCAACATAATAAAATATAACACTCTTATAAAATAGAGGGAGAATGAGATGGGTGGTTTGGGCCATAGCTAACCATCTCATTTTCCTTTAATAATACCTTAAAATCAACTACACAAAGGAATCATCACATAAAACAATAACCCTGAATGAATAGAACTGGCATTAGCTCCTTCTTTATTCAAAGTATTCTGCAAATATGCATTATAAAACAACGAATACAACCTCCAACTGATCATAGGGAAGGTGGGAGAGCCCCCTAAACTTTATCCAACATCTTGAAAGTACAATGAATAGTTTCCCCTCCACCCTCTCTAGCATAACTCTGTTTTTTTATAATATTTGTACATTACAAATTTGGCTTTAGACAAGCCAATCCCTTGAAAACAAGATGAGGGATTGAATCCAAACTACTTCCCATCAATAGGAGACCATTACAACCATTGATCCATTGAGAAAATGCAAATCTGATATGAATTTTCCATTTTTTGGCAAATTTGGGCAACTTTTTTTATAAAACTACTTCAAAGACCTGCGTGTAACTTTTAGAATAATGTGAATATTTGGAAATGTTTTGGGTTCTAGATAATATTTTATACTGGTACAAAACCCATTTGCTCATATTTTTTAGATTTGTCTCCATATGCACGCAAATTGAGGTCAAACTTGGAAGTTTGGAAACTATGCGGATTTTGAGCAGATTTAATTATTTTCTTTTAGAGACCCGCACATGTTACTTGGGTGCCATCCAACTCATGGGAAAGTGTTATAACATCATTTTGGACAATAACCACCTTTTTTTCCCCCGCAAGTGTGTCAATATGTCGAAGCCCCAAATCGGCGCAAGAATGCTAGTGTAGAAGTGTTGGTGCAGGAACAAAACTTGGTGCAATTAATTGTTGATGCATGTGTATCTTTGATCGTGATTTAATATGCCTTCCTAAAACAACACAAGCATCATTTCAATAATCATTTTGATGCAAATCTTATCGAAATAAAGGAAATATGTTAAATAATGAAAAATTACATGATCATGCTCCAAGTTTAAGATACTAGCTCAACAATTGCACAAAATGATAGTAATAACAATGAAAACCATGAGTAAGCATATGGTGACAATGTGAATTAAACATGACAATTTTGGGACCTAACAATAGCTACTATGTAGCCCTTAGCTAGAAATTTGTGTTATCATTTGATAGTATGGTAAAGGGCAATGAATATATATGCATGCTAAAGGGAGTTGTTGCATGGGTGATGGTTTCTTCTAAACATGTATTTTATTTTTATTAATATTTGTCATATAAATAAATAAAAAGAAAAATTAATTGAATGGCTAAACTAAATTCAGAAATATAAACTATGAAAAATTAGAATATGGTTAAGGAGTTGATGTAAAGAATTAGTAAAAACCACTGAACAAAAGTAAAAAATAAAATAAATCACGCATAATGGATTCAAGTAAAGTGAATATATATATATATATATATATATATATATATATATATATATAATTCACAATGTTGTTATTTTTATTTATTGCAATTCAATTACAACACAGGGAGACCTTTGAAGATATGTACAATATTTTTTTTAGATAATGTGAGTCTTGAGATGACTTGCACGTCTGATATGTGGTTTGATTAGTTGCAACCCAGGGACATCTAAGCTGCCAAAATGACCCAGGGATCGAATCTAGTCTAGGCTACACCAGCCCTTAGCATGGCTGGATTTTTGCCCACAAAATTTCAAATCGGTGACCTTTTCACCACAGAGTGCTTAAAACATGTACAATATTAGAACTAAATGTTATTAAACATTCCATAATATTTTATTTATATTTTTTTGGGTCATTTTCCCTACCAAGATATAGTCACCTCATTGCTTATATTATTAAACTTACTTTAAAGAAATGCAAGTTTGAAGATTGGTTTTAAGGTTTTGTTTGCAATAATATTTGTTTTTTAGGCTAAATTTTAAAAATGTTGTAATTTAATTTTGGAAAAAATATGTCACAACTAGTTACACCACTTTTCTTGGCTTCGCTTGCAATAGTACAAATTATTTAGGTTGTGTTTTCAAAAATGTTGTCATTTTAACCCCAAAAAAATGAACAAAAGGTGTTACTAGTAGCACCACATTTCAATCTAAGAGTTGATTTTAGGGTTTTCTAGAAACATTACATGTTCTTAAGGTCATGGTTGCAAAGGTTATAATTTTAGCCATAAAATAAAAATGAGTGCTATTGTTTTTTTATTTAGACGTTGATTTTGAGAGTTTTGAAAAAAAATTGTAACATTTTAGATTTTACAATTATGGTTTTGAAGTCACAATTCTCATTAATTAGAAAGCTATGTTTATTGCTTAAAATTTTTTTAAGATGCATTTAGAGTCTCCAAAAATAATAATACCAAACATTGAATTGTTTCTCTCTCTCTCTCACCCACACACTTTCTCTTAATTATTTGAAGTGTTATTTAATAATATCCACTGCAAATTTGTATCTAAATTCATTCTTGTAATTATTTAATAATATCCACTACAAATTTGTATCTAAATTCTTATTTGGCAATTCACATTAATCATATTGAATCCAAATATGTATCCAAATTTGTTTGCAGTAATTATGGTTATGGCCCTTTTGACAAGGGAATGCAGTAAATACAACAAAATTGGCTTCAATATAATAGTAGTATATCGCATGGAAGATAATGCTAAAATTTTGCCTCACTACAAAATATGGATATTGTAATGCAACATTTTGTGATAATCTATATCATCAATAGACCTTATAGATTCAACAATGAACACTATTAACAAGTTGTCCTAACTTCAATAGTCTATCTAAAACCAACAATATTGGATCCATCACTTGACATATTTCAAAAACTCAAAGGGAGGTTTCATGGAAAAAAAAAAAAAAAGCATTTTCTTTCCTTTGCATCATATTTTCTAGGTAGCTTTTGTTTTCCATTCAAGTAAGAGTCGAGTAATATTTTTTAGCATTTACAACTACATGGATATTGAATTTCACACATATTAGGATGATATACCAACCAATGGTGTTAACAATTTCATAAAAGGTGTTGGAAATGGAGTCTCTAAAGTTGTATCTATGCATAGTGATAATAGTATTGAACTAAAGATTATAAGGAGATGAGATTGAATCAATATAAGATCATTTTTTTAATGAGTATTCATCAATCGTTCATTAAATTCAAAACATTAAATGGATGTAAGCTCCAATAAAAAAACATAGAGTTTAATGTGGAAACCTTTGTGGGAGAAAACCGTTAAAACTTATCTTTATAAATTTCTTTAGGACCAACCTATTATTACAAATCATGTAGGAACCAACCTAATAGAGAAATAAATTTTCTTAGTTTAGCACCAACTCAACAAGATATTATGCAGGAACCAACCTACTAGAAGAGGTGAATCGTCATATTTCGCCATTTTAAAATGCCCTTGAAGCCTTAAAGAAGTTGAAGGAATTATATGACTCACACATAATATCCATTATGCATAACATAAAAGTCATTGGTGTTGAAACAGATGTTCCTCTCACTGCTTATATCAAGGCACTATATCACACTTATTCACATTATCTTGAGTCATTTCAATCAAGTGGTAAACTTAAGGAGATTTGCTTTGGCTCCCTTGAGAAAAAATTTGTTGAAAGAGAGAAGGATTTTGGGAAGAAGACATCTCCTCGATATTTTGAAGAAGTGGTGTGCCTTGCACAAAAAGAGAAGAATCGTGGACAAGATTCTTCTAGAGGAAGAGGTGGCCAGAGAGGAAGAGGAAGGAAGAATTTTAGAGGCAGTGGGGGCAGGAATTTCTAAGGAGAAATTTCTGAACTTAATTGCATATGGTGCAATAGAAATGGACATGATGCTTCCACATGTAAGTTGCTTGGGACAAAATCGATTAGGAAAGAAATGAATAAAAAGGTAAAAACATATGATAAATGGAAGGGAAAAGCACCTGATTCCGCTCATTATGTTGTGGCACATTGCTACATTGAGTAATTGAAGACTTATTCAATTCTTCACTTGCTTCATGAAAATATTATTGGTTGCTTGATTTAGGAGCAACTTGCCACATGAATTTCACAAGAGATTTCTTTAAATAATTCACTAACAATTTTGATGGACCAGTCTACTTGCAGACAAGTCAAAACTCAAGCCATCTAGGTTTGGCACCATCAGGATCAAACTGCATGGTCTTCCATAATTTATTCTACATGATGTTTTATACCTCTCGGAGTTGAGGAGAAACTTGATTTCTTTGGCCCACATCTACCAGCAAGGACACTCCATTCACATATTTGATGGCAAGGTTGAGATCAAAAAAGCATCAGATCACTCACTTGTCATGTCTGGGATAGAGGAATAAATACTTTTGAAGTTGCAAGGAACCTCTACTCATGCATAAAACGTGCCATACAGTTCTCACTATGATGAAGGTACACTTCCATCAAGTATTTTATGGCATGCTAGATTTGGACATTTGAACTATGACAACGTTCATTTATTAAATAAAAATGGCATTACTAGTTTTCTTACAATTCCTAGGAAACTTAAGCAATGTGATGCTTGTATATTAGGAAAGCACAATAAACAGTATTTTCATGATTCTCATACCAGAGCACATAGAAAACTTGCACTCATCCATTCTAATTTATGTGGCCAAATGCCTATTCCTTTTACAAATGGTAATAAATATATGATGACATTTATTGATGACTACACTAGAATGTGTTGGGTTTATTTATTGAAGAAAAAATATGAAGCTTTGGAAACATTCAAGAACTTTCATGCATGGATTGAAAATTATGCAAAATCTCATATTGGCTCTATTCGTACCGATAATGGAAAAGAATATACTTCAAATGAATTTTAAAACTATCTTCGCCAGCTTGGTATCAAAAATCCAACAACTGTGCTTTATAATCCCCAACAAAACAGAGTAGCTTAAATAATGAACAAGACAATCTTAAATATGGTAAATTCGGCGATGTTTTTCAAGAATTTTAAGTTGATGTTTTGGGTTTATGTATTTCTATGTATTGTGTATATAAATAATAGGTGTCCATATCATGCTATCAAAAACAAGACTCCCTGTGAAATGTGGTATAGCCACATTCCTTCGGTGAGGAATCTCAGGGTTTTTGGTTCCACATGTTATGCATGGATACCTAAGGAAAAAAGAAACAAACTCGGTGCAAGGAGTCAAAAATGTATCTTCCTGGGGTACTCAGATACCTCCAAATCATATTGTCTCTATGATGAAGTTAATAATAAGTTTATAATATCTAAAGATGTGATATTTCTTTAATCTTTCCAAGACTGGCATTGTTGT
Source organism: Pinus albicaulis (assembly GCA_034641835.2). NCBI lineage: Eukaryota > Viridiplantae > Streptophyta > Pinopsida > Pinales > Pinaceae > Pinus > Pinus albicaulis. The sequence goes on from CM076572.1 coordinate 57,561,396, forward strand.
TGATCGACAGCTTGATCACTTGGATAGACTCATACATGCAAAGTCTTTTCACGAGTTTGATAACGAGATTCCACATCTTGAAGGGGGGATCCCTGTACTGGATCAATCTGTGGAATCGCCTTCTAAAGAGCTCTCCCCCACATCAAGCTCTATCCATTGATCAAGATGACACTTTGAGTGATTTGATTGGAAGAATTGGGAGGTCAAATTTTGATTCAGTCCCATCTCCCCCACGTCAACTGAGTAGCCTAGGCCATCTAAAAAAGGTCCTCCAAAATGGCTGACAAAGACACTTGAAAGTGTTCATAATGATGAGTTTGGAAAGACGGGAACAAGAATCTCAACCAGATAGGATGGAGGCGACATAAATAATTTGGATTCATCTATTGATATGGATGTTTCTTATGATTTTGAACTAAAAAAATTTTCATATTTTGAACCAAATAACTTCAAATAAGTCGCTTCTCATGATGAATGGAAAGAAGTGATGCAGAAGGAAATATGATGCTTTGTAAAAGAATGGCACTCGGAAGCTGTTTTATCCTCCATTGGGAACCAAACCAATAGGTTGCAAGTGGGTCTTCAAGAACAAGCATAAAGCAGATGGCTCACTTGACAAGCACAAATATAGGTTTGTGGAAAACTGTTTTGCGTAGAAGGGAGGGGTCGATTATGAGGATAATTTTTCCACCACATAAAAATGGGCTACCATCCTGACACTCTTTTCCTTGGAAGCTTAGAACAATTTTAAACTCCATCAAATGGATGTAAAAATTACTTTCTTGAATGGAGATCTAAAAGAGAATGTTTTTATGTCCCAACTAGAAGGATTTGTTGTGAATGGTCAGGACCACAAAGTATGTGAGCTTGCAAAATCCATGTATGGACTCAAGCAAGCACCGCGATCCTGGTACGAGAAGTTGATTGAGCATCTTCTGAAACTCAATTTAAAAAATATGATCTTGAAAATGCAATTTTGTTTGTTAATAAAGTTTACAAAATAATTGTGTATCTTATGATGTATGTATATGATCTTTTGATGACAAGGAAGAATGAGAACTACATTGCATCCATAAAGAAAGAACTGAGGAAATTTTTTGAAATGACATATTTGGGATATGTTCACTACTATCTTGGTATTGAAGTAACCCAACATCTGAAGTTTATATTTCTATCTCATAAGAAGTACATTGGAGATATGTTGAATAGGTTTTTCATTGATGAGTGAAATCCTTTGACTCCTCCAATGGAACAGAACTTAAAGCTCACATCCGCTGAAGGAAATAATTTGAGGATGCAACAAAGTATAGACAGCTCGTAGGAAGTCTCAACTACCTGACTACTACTATACCATACATTTCATTTGTTGTTTGAATCCTCTATAGGTTTATGAAAATACATGTGAGGGTCATTGGTCTGCTAAAAAAATATTTCTAAAGTACTTGAACGGAACTCAAAACTTTGCACTCAAGTATACACAGGTTGATGACTTAAACTTGATTGGATACTTTGATTCATATTTCGATGGAGATAAAGAAACTGAAGTATCTACTTCAGGTTATGTTATGATTCTTGGATTAGGAGTTGTCTTCTAGGGGTCACGCAAACAATAAGTTCCAGCAGATTCCACAACTGAGGTAGAATATTGTTACTCGTCATTTTTTAACCATGACATTTGACGGTCAATATGGATCTATCACCATCCATAATCATGCTTCCTTAGAATTCAAATATTTATATTCCTTAACCAAGTTTTGGAAATTGGGAAAATAGCTCTTAAATACTCTTAAATATTTCCTGCGCACATTTTGCGGTCACTTCCTACGCATGCGTGGATATTACTAATATTACCTGCGGAATTTTGCGCTCGGTTTCCTATTAAAAACTGCGAACCCCATTTAAAATAAAGTAAAGGCTAAAAATAACTTCTAGAAGCATAGTTGGGTGCATATTATTCCAACTAAAAGCCTCTGATTCATGCCAATTCGAGCTAAATACCTCCAATCATGGAACTTATCCCCTTGGATCAAGGAACCCTAATCCCCTCATTTGTTGATCACACGCCTCTATTGATGGATCTAAAACCTCCTTAATTTCTCCTATAAATTGAGGTGAGACTTCAAGGTTAGGGGGTTCACTTATGATAATCTTATGTTGGTCATTCTATAGTGGAAAGCTTGCTACACCAAGGAGGAAGATTGGAAAGCCATACGGGAGGAATTTGTACGAAAACAAGGCTCGGTTGTAATTTTTCTCTATATATTCTTGAATAATACATTTGGATACTTTTTATCATTGTATTGTTTTCATATTCATTAAAAAAATTACAATTATTAATCTCTTTGATAATTACATTAAGCTAGTATTTGGATTATTACATACTGCAGGTGCTTTTGATTCTTTGCAAGTTTGTGATTACATGTTTCTTCTCGGCATTGAAGGAATTATTTAGGAAAAGGCCTTCAACAAACATCTCGTTGAAAGGTAAGAGCATTATCCTCTCTTTTATAGTTTTGATAATCTGAATGCTAATAGCTTAGGGAAAGAGATACTCTTATGTTTGTTTGTTTCTAGTTATATGTTGGGATACTAGGGAGATCACTCTTGTCTGCAAGAGGGATTTATCTGGGTAACAAATTGGTGACTCCAATGGGGGACGGCTTAGTTTTCCTTGGTTCTTTTTGGTTTAACTCTCTGATTTTTCTAGTTTGAGTATTTATGAGTGTTGTTGGGTTTATGAATTTTTACATCCTCTGAATTATAAAGCCTTGTGATTATTTCTTTGAATTTTATCTCCCCTGTGCGGTTCTCTTTCATAAATAGAGCACAGGTTTGCGCAAGTCCTCAGTTTAATACAGTGCACATGCGCACTAGTTTTCACTAACTACCTGCACACCCCCTGAGAATTTTTCAAAAAATGAATTTTATCTCTCTCGGAGTCTGATGACAAATTTATAGAGGTTCAACCTGAATTATACAACCCTCAAAGTCTATTTGTGCACTCATCGTAAGTGCCCTAGTGTTTTTTTGAGAAATCATCATTTTTCATTTTTCGGGTAAAATTTGCCCTAGTTTGATGAATTTATCTGTTTGGAAAGATAGATTCACTACCTAGAACACTGTTTTTCTCTCATTTCCCTCTAGATATACCAGGCGTCTTATTAGTCCTGCTTCTTTGAGCGATTGTTTTTGCTCATTTTCAAAGGAAAACTTATAGATAAGTGAAGTATGATTTGTCTCAGAAAAGTAGTGTTTTATGAAATTGCTTTTGCTTGTTAAAGTGATTAAAAACAAAAAACAAAACAAAACAAAAAACTTTCAGCTAGAAGGAATCATGAAAGTGCACTTATAGGTATCAATAGTTAGATTATTAGTTAAGAGATTTCATTTTTGAAAAGGTTTTTATAATTTTTAAGGTTTTTCTAGTTTTTTATTTTGAAGAATTGAAAGATTGTTTTCTCATGAAATTGTATATTTTGGCTTTGAATCAACGAAGATTCTCATTACAAAGTGATATTGATTATGCTTCAAAATGAAATTGATTTCTTAATGAGAAAGAATTGTTATGGGATGTTTTAGGGAATTTGCACTTCTTTAAGTCCAAAAAATACTTCTACCTTCCCTTAACTAGGAATTCATTGAAATGAAGAATGGCATATTCATTGTTGATGCATTTAGAGTAATTTTTTGAGTCGGTCACAACATCATTGAGTTTCATTTCCATACCCCTCTGCATTAACAACATCCAAATTAATACAGTACTTAATAAAATTAATTTAGATATTTTTAAATTTTCCAGGGCTCTTTCCACCAACCTAGTGTAGGATTAGTGCTTTGGAATTGGGAGTAATTAAATTTCCAAAGCAGATAAACAAACAAACAAATAGCATCTTGCATTAGGGAAAAACCCAATTGTTGCAATTTTTCTTTGGGAAGCTCTTCTTGAAACAGTCAAGCATGAGGTCTCGTCAGACCCAGTAGAGTAATCGTACCTACTTCATTGGTAAAGATAGAAGATGTGCATGTATTACAAATGGTAAAACTCAGATTAACCATTGTCAAGGAGCCTGGGATCACTTGTTATTAAACCTTGTATTTACCATGTTGAGGAACTTTCAAGGGGATTGAGCTTTGATACTCTGCCCTTGCATATATATCGGGCCACAGACTGTTCCCCCAGGTTGAATTGTCTCAGTTGGTAAACATAGTGGCTATATTATTTAGGATTTTTTCCAACGTGGCGGTGGAGGGAAGGTCTCACTTTAACTCGAGCAAATGTTGAATAGACTCACTTGGACTTTCCGGAGGGTATTCTTCACTTCGAGATGGCATAGTGGAGTTACTTGCACCAGACTGTTTCATTAAGCAAGTCGTCAGGGTAATTGTTTCGACTGCTAGTATTCCATGTTAATCTCTACGAGGTTGGATTTCATCACCAACTAGTGATTTTATTGTGGAAACATACTATTTGTGTGTGGATTGCTTATTATATTTTGTAGCGCATGTTCATTTGTTTTATTATTGTTAGAGACCTTCGTGTGATTTTTTTGAAATTTTTTTATTTCATGTGTTAAATAATTTAATCGTGGCTGAATTACCAAGGCATTCACATAGAATGTTGGGGAAACCCCTAGAATATACACCCTGTAAATTGGAAAAAATCAAAACTGAAAGGGTTCAATCATCAAGAGTCGTGTCTTCTGAAAAGGGAGAATCATCTATCATAATACATCCTGATTTTGAAGTTAATAGACCTCAAATAACTGAAATAGAAGAAGATCAACCAGAAATTTCTGAAGTAGTCACATTCAAATCTATCACTGGTGAGTTTTCAGATATGCGGCTTATTGAACCAGAAATATCTGAACCTGATTCAGGTTTCACTTCATCTGGGTCACCTTTGAATGTTGTAGCCCTTACTCCTAGTCATCCTCGTTCACCTCAATTAAAGCTTCTCATCACTGAGAATATTCCTCCTGACCTTCTTAGCATTGAAGAAATTAGTGACGAAGAAGAAGAAATTGAAATTCCCTCTCGTCAAGAATAATTAGATTTAAGTTATAGTGAGCCAATCTACCCTTTATATTTTCCTTTTCCTCCTTTTCGACCGGATCCTTGGTATCTTCAATTTACCAATTTTTTACATTCTTCTTGTTATAGACATCCACGACATCGAATTCCATTTTACCTTTACCCAGGTATAGTAACATGGCTTCTGAAAGAATGTCTACTGAGTCATCCATGTTTTCATCTTCTCCAGATATATTTTTGTATGGTGGTCCTTCTATTCCTACTGGGTACCATTCGCTTTCTGGGACTTTTTTAGGAGCATCTCCTTCCTCTGAAACTTATGTTATGTCAATTGGCTTATTCGAGTCTACCACCCAGCCTTTGACTACAGAGAATTTTTATATGTTTTCTAGGAATACTCCTCAAGATCACTCACAAGGTGGCTACATTCTGCCTGGGGGGAAATAGCTCTTCAAGGGAAGTAGCCTCTTCAAGGGAAATAGCCTTTTCCGAGAGGACAACCTTTCATTGGAACCTATCCGACGGTTGTAGGGAATTTTATTCCCAGTAATTATCAAACTTATGGTCCAATGGCTCAAACTAGTTATGGTCAACCATATGCGTCACAACCCTCAATGGGGTCTCCTTATCCATGGATGAACACAATACGGAACCCCTCATTTCTTCAACATCCTTTACAACCTACCCCGCAAATGCCTTATAATCAACCTACTCATCCACTTGGACAATTTGGTTATACCCAAGTCCGACAACATGTTCAAGGTGCACATCAAATTACCCTAAGGGAATCTGTGCTGAGTAGTTAGCAAGCTGGTCCGAGTACTCCTAGGAATCCTATCCAATATGTTGTGCAAACATTTGTTCAACAATCAGGTGCCCCCATCCTAGGAGCTACCTAAGTTTCTGTTGCTACCACCCTTCAAATGTCAACGCAAATTGTTACGCAACCTATCCCTCATACTACTGCCCATAAAACTAGACGTACAGTCCAGTCGATTCCTCAAACATCTTTGGGACAGCCTGCCATAACAGTTATGAAAACAAGACAGCCTTTTGTAAGTCAGCCTATTCAGGGGCAACCCTTTGCAGGTCAATCTCTTCAGGGACAACCCCTGGTAGGTAAACCTCTTCAAGATCAATTTTTTAAAGGCCAAACATTTCGGGGCCAATTGCAATATGGAAAATTGGGACAAAATCCATCTTTTCAGAGTCAACCATACCCTATTTATACATTTCAGATATTAGCTCAACCACAATTCGGTATGGCTACCCCTGGATATCCTGTAGGTGCAATTCCAATTGCTCAATCTATCCCATGTTTTCCTGGATACCCCCCTCTAGGTACTGGAATCTTCCCTTGGAGCTATCAATTTGCTCAGCAAGATCCTAACAGGTGGTTACCTTTCATAGCAAATTTATATTTACCAGACTTGTCTCGACTAACGAATGACCCAATTTACTATCTTTCATTTTTGCCAGCCATGCCTATTAAGTTTCCCAGTGAAATTCCGAAGTTTGAAGGAAAGCTAGGAGAGGACCCCTCAAACCATGTTATGACTTATTATCTGTGGTGTGCATCCAACTCTTTAATCGATGATTCCATTCGTTTAAGACTTTTTCAAAGAACTTTGATCGACTTATTCGCAAAGTGGTACATTGTGTTACCACGAGGCTCTTTCAACAATTCAATGCCTTAGCAACTGCTTTCCTTGCTCATTTTTAGTTACCAGTCTCTTATGATAATGGCACAAAACTTTTGACTTCACTCAAACAAAGTACATTTACATACATTTCAAATCACATCCACGAATGGCGATGTAGACGTTGTTTAGTCAAAGTTTTCATCCCAAATCAAATTCTAGATGAATGGTTTATCACATCATTACTCCCTAATATTACTGAAGATGTAGCTACAGGAGGCATCATAACAAAAGAGCAGGTTATCACTCAAACCTAATTTCTAGACCTTGTTTACATGCAGTTTGGAACTTTGTATGAAAAAATTCAAGATTTACCTCGCCCAGGTCAAATTAATACAACTCCTTCTGGTTCTCATGCCACAGATGGTGTAATTGGTACAATTAACACATCAAAGAGTAAAAATAAACAATCCAAGTATACTACTCCAATCATAACTTTACTTGATTCACCCAAAGGAGACTCTTCTCTAGAAAATTTTGTCGAAATCCATGTTGTAGATTCATCTACTTCCAAAGCTAAAGCATCAGGAAGTAAAAAGAAATAGAAGGGTAAAAACAAAAAAAACAATTCTCCAAAAGAGAAGGCAGAAAAAACTAAACCATCTGAAGAAAAAAGGAAACCTTGTTATCCTTGTCTTATATGTGACGAGGATCACTACAGAAAAGAGTGCCCACATTGGGCCAAGGTATCTAAATTTTTCAAAGGTTTGCCCACACCCATTGTTCTTAAAGATCCTTTTCCATCACAAGATAGCAAAATTATTTCTCACAACAGATCTTCTTCCAATTCATCGGTGAATATCCTGATGATGTCCTCCCATGTTATGGTTGCAACGTGATCCCAAGATTATGGATCTAAGAGTCCTATAACTGGAAACGATATTGGATCATCTAGTCAACCTTCGGCGTCAAATCCTCCTATTTCTGAACCATTACACATTGAGAAACCTAGTCCTCATTTAGTAATTAAACCACCTGCCAAAGGTGTACTTCGAAAATCGGCTTTCAATCCACATGCAAAAGCCACTCAGAACTACAACATTGTTGAAGATATGGCTATGTCACCTTTAGCAATGTCAGCCCTTGAAGTGATACAGTCTTGTCCAGCTCAGAGGAAGTTATTATTGTCATTTATTGGAGAGATTGACCCTCAAGACTCTAATCTTATCGTCTTTGATATTGAGAACTTTGTACCTAGACTCTCGCACCAAATGGATTTTCAAATACCTGTTTTAGTCAAATCTAGGCAATTTTTTCGCACAGTAATTGACGAGGGAGAGTCTACGTGAATTATGTCATTGGATTGTTATAAAAATCTTGGTTCTCCAATAATCAATCAATCACCTGCGATTCTAAAAGCCTTTAATGGAAGAGTTTTTCGTCCATTTGGAATTCTCCAGGATTTACCCATAGAGGTACAAGGAAAATTGTTACACTTGAGATGAAAGTCATTGATGCCCCTCTTGACTACAACCTTCTTTTAGGTCGAAGTTGGTCTTATGTTATGACAGTTGTAGTCTCGTTAGTCTTTCGGTTAATCATGTTTCCTCATAAAGGAAACATTGTCAAAATTGATCATTTCTCTTACTACACTTTAGATCGTGCCTCTACGGATAGTATCCCTTATGTTGGAAATTCAGTTGTCCCCTACGAAGATGTTGGAGTAAGACTACTTAAATATTATGCTCTTATGGAAAATTTCTCCATACCTCCTCCTAACATGCCTCGTACTGTTGCCAATATCAACATGATTACATCAAGCATAATACCAATTAATGCCCCATGGATTGTGCCTTCAGAATCTGAGTTAGACTACCATGGCAATGAAATGCCTTTGAGTCCATACAAATTTGCATGTGTAGTGGTACAATCACTTTCTGACCTTTCATCAACCGATAATGATCAAGTGAATGTGATCAGTGATGAGTCTTCTTCTCTACCAGGTTTAACCACGACATATTTTTCTGATCCTCTTCAAAACATATTTTCAAGTGATGAAAATATTCGAGAAATTTGTCATTGGACGAATTACCTTGGGATGATCTTCGCCATCACTCCTCTTTTCTACCAGATCTTGATAGAGTTGAAAATGAATTTCAACAATATTTACAACAGAATATGTTAAGGAACCTCAAAATCTAATGTCAATCCTTCATTCAAATTCTGGGACAAATTTAGGAAACATTTCGGCAACAATTCCAATTGACATTTCAATCAAACCAGGAATAACTAAAAACATTCATATAGGTGCTTCATGCTCAATTGATGAAATTAACATGTACAAAGCCCTATTTTAGGAATTCCACGACATATTTTCCTGGTCTTACGAAGAAATTCCAGGAATTGATCCTAATGTTGTAGTTCATGAAATTAATACATACCCGGATACCAAAGCTATTAGACAAATACTGCGTCCAATACATCCGCGAAAATTTGCTGCTATTGAAGTTGAGGTTGAAAAAATACTTCACTCAGGTTTCATTTATCCTATTCCATTGTCAATTTACCTCCTCCTTCTACTCTTCGCCAACTCCAAATTTTGCAAGGGAAAGCAAACATTTTACGCCATTTTATCCCTAACTACGCAGAGTTGACTAAAGGTTTCACTCGGTTATTAAAACATGATGTTCCTTTTATTTGGGATGAGCTTGTTGATAAAGCTTTCGATGCACTTAAACACATTGACCCATGCACCGTTGTTGCATCCACCTGATTATCATTGAGATTAATTTTTATATTTAGCTAAATCTGATTCCACCATTGGAATGGTCTTAGTTCAAGAGGATGGATCCGACAATGAACATGTGATTTATTACTTAAGTCAGAACCTTACACCGACCGAGATCAAGTATATGCATGTGGAGAAATTGGCCTTGCCAGTTGTTCAAGTTGTCCAAAGATTCTGTCACTACATATTGTTACGCAAAACAATCGTGATATCTGACTACAACCCTATGATGTACATTTTGACTAAAAATTCTAGGGGGGGAATACTCAAAGTGGATAGTTATCCTACAAGAGTTCGATTTGGAATTTGAAAAATCCAAATCCAAGAAATCAGTAGTATTTGTTAAACTTATGTGTGACTTTCCCTACACTGAATCTGAAACTGTGGAAGAATACCATCTTCTCGATGAATATTTGTTTCTGATCAACACATTGGATCCTTGGTATGGATATATCATTATATATCTTCAAACCCAAACTTTTTGGCCTGAACTTTCATGCGCTGATCGACGTAGGATTTGATACCAGTCTCAACAATATAATATTGTTGGCGACACTCTTTACCATCGTGGTTTCAATTTCATCTTTCGACGTTATTTAACTCATGAAGAAGACGAAAGAGTTTTAAATGACTGTCATTATAGAGCATGTGATGGTCATATGTTTAGGTTTGCCACAGCCCAAAATATATTGCGCACTGGCTATTTCTGGTCGACACCCTTCAAAGATTGTATCCTTGTGGTTATAAAATGTCACAATTGACAATTTTTTGATCGAAATATGTGTGCGCATCCTGCTCCTCTTCACCCAATCATAGTTGTAGGTCTATTTGAAAAATGGGGAGTCGATTTCATTACATGTATCCCTCACTCGGCCGGGGGGCATGGGTACATTATTCTCATTGTAGATTATTTTTCCAAATAAGCTGAGGTGATGCCTACATTTAAGGCTGATGGTGAAACTGCAACTATTTTCATATTTAATCATGTGATTGCTAGCTTCGGTGTCCCTAAAGCCATCATTATGGATCATGGTAGCCACTTTCGAAAAATTATGATGACTAAACTTTCCACTCAACTTGGCCTATGCCATGATAATTCCACACCTTATTACCCACAGGCCAATGGTCAGGTTGAGGTTGTAAACAAATTTTTATTAAATATGATTAAACGGATTGTAGGAAGTTATAAATCGGATTGGCACACCATGTTTTTCTTAGCATTGTGGGCATATCATACCTCCGCAAAAACATCTACAGGGTTTACTCAGTTTCAAATTTTTTACGTTTTGGAAGTTGTTTTACCCATTGAATGTGAAATTGTGTCGCTAAAACTAGCCATTGAGTTATTACCAGCTACCACTGAAGAGGAAGAGCGCTTCTTATACTTAGCACAATTATATGAGACTTGCTGCACCGCTTCATTAGCTACTAAAGCTCATAAAAAACGTGTTAAGGTACAATATGATCAAAGCGTTAACCCTCGTGTCTATGAAAAATGTGATCTAGTATTATTATACAATCAAGCTCATGATAAGCTAGGCACTAGTAAATTTGAACCAATGTGGCATGGCCCTTACTTTGTTAAATGTGTTCTTGAAAAAGCGGCCTATGAATTAGTTGATTATGACAGTGTCTCTTTGTATAAGCCCAGAAATGGTCTTTATCTGAAGAGATATTATGAATGATTTATCTTGTGGAGATACTCATTGTACATTAGTTACATTTTTAGGAAGAGTGTGCCTTAGATTAGTTATTTTTCTTAGCGAGTTTCTACTACTTTTTCTGCTTATCTTTACTACTCTCGATATTCTAGATGTTGACATTCCCTCAAACTTACATTGCCTTTCCTGACAATGCCTATCATAGTACACGGAACCTATATTCCATTGCTTGGGTTATATATTCACCCATTGATCATTTGGTTTCTATTCATGGGGTTTGCCTCGGTCAAACAACGAACAATAATGCAGAATATAGCACAGTCATTGAGCTATTATATGATGCCATTGCATTTGGAATTCGACATTTGATTTTTAGTTTAGGTCCGCAACTCATTGTATTACATTTAAACAATGTATATGCAATCAGAAATCCATTATTGTTAAGAATTTTTTTAAGGGTACATCTCTTAGAAAGACAGTTTGATTACATTGAATATCAACACATTTTGAGAAATTTAAACACATTAGTTGATGCATTGGCTAATCAAGTTTTAAATAGACATTTGCAACATTGAACATAAATAAAAACAATATTCAATCCATATTGAACAAGATACCCAGAGACCAAAAGTAGTAATCATCATTAGGTCAAATTAGTTGTTTATCCTAGTTTGTCAAAATATATACATCATCTGTGATCATAGGTCTCAAAAACCTTATGATCTAAATATACTAATACAAAAAACAAAAAATGTCGTCTAAAACGACCATCATTTATCCATGATGATGATCATGATAACAGAGTATAGCACGCACCACTCAGTGCAGGTATCGCCTTAATGGACCAAGAACCCTAGTCACATGCATCTGGTCTCAGAGAGGAAAATAAGTTGTCCCAGTCTCTGGGATATTGATGTTCGCCTCTCCAGATTGTGTTCCAACTCTATGAGGGCCTCAGCTGCATGAACCTGTGGTGGAACTACTACTATAATTGTGCTCCTTGTTTATCAAAACCACGAATAATTGTTGGGCGTACTAGGCCTACATATGTGTTAAAGTGTTTTTGATTATTAGTATTAGATGATAAAAAAATCAAATAAAATTTATAAAATATAAAAACTCAAAATGAGACTTTTTACCTCACTCATCCTAGTTTCCTCTAGGCAGGAGTGTTGTAACTGGGACACCCCTTAAATCCACCCTTGCATAGGGGAAGCCTCAATCATGAAAATATGGCTTCTCATCCATACAAAAAATTGATGTCTGTATCGGACAATTGGACCACCATCGTCACCATGGCAAGCCATCAACGAAACCCATCGCAACATGTGAGGATCTATTAGTCCCTTAGGATCCACTAAATGTTGTTGCAATACAAGGAATGGAATCTTCTCTATAGAAAAATATATAAGAATGGCACCATAGCCAAAATTATTCATCTTACCATTATTTTCTCGAGTGAGTTGTCCTTTCATATTGACAACTACTCCTTCGCACCAATTGAATATTGTTCCCTCAGAACACTCAACTGTCGTTTGCATCTGTGCTTTGGTGGCCACATGAAGAGTTGCGCTGCCACATAATCTAGTAACTATGAAAGCAATAATCTTGGGATCAAGTCATTTGATAGCTTTTTTATCGATTCAACCATCTTTCAATTGTGAATCCTTAGTGCAATATTGCACCATATAGGAAGCAGTGGATTGTCCTTTTGGCTGTGTGCCAAAATATAAATGTATATTCCCCTACGGGGCAAACCGGTGAGGAAATAAATATCATATTCATCAATGATGAGCCTATGATCTCCAATGATAAAACATTTATCCTAGATATCCTAGGCATTTACCAACCAGGTCATCAGTTTTACTTGGGCCTTCATTCCTTGTATGGACCAAAATTTGTATAGTCCACAATACTTTAGAGCCTGAAGCATTTTTGGGCTATCAATTTCCTCATTATCATGTGTTTCATGCTTTCGTTCTCTCCACTCAAGCATGATTGTTTCAATTTGACTCCAAATAATCATTAAAAAGCATTAGGAATCTTTTGGAAGAACTTAAACCAATTTTAATGGAAATAAAACCATTTTTGAAAAACCCCACGGTACATGCATAGGTTTTCTTTGTAGACAATGTGTTTTTGCACATGATTTGTACATAAAAATCGTGGCAGCACAATAATTTTATGTGTTAAAAATTATCGGGGTGCGTAGGCCCGATAAGGAAAACCTGCGCACCCCCGAGGGCGATTTCTAAAAAAAAAAAATCTCAAAGCCTAAAACGAAAAACTAAACAAATAGAATGAGAGATATTGGATATTAAATACCTTGAACTAATGGTTTGTGAAATGGTCCACCGGTTCGCCCAATATCAGCTTCAGAAGATCAATGATAAAAAAACCCTTTTTACTGTTCTGGAAATCAAATTGTGAAAATGACTTGTTCTTTCCAATTTTTATAGGTTTGTAAGAATAAAATAATATTATTTTATTTATTTTTACTTTTAGAAGTTCAAATTTTCAATATTTACCATAATTGAGAATAGATTATTGTAATTTTTGAGATTTATGTGGAGAGAACAGGTTGTTTTTAAAAAATAAATCATTTTGACAATAAAGTAAACTTTTATCACTTTTTCGGACTCTCGAAAAACACAAAAAAGTGAAACCATGGAGTTATATTTTAAGCCATTTTTCAGACTTTCTAAACGTGAAAATATAACCGAGCACTTGACAATTCAAACTTGTTAAAATAAATGAATAGTCGTCTACTCAGTATAATTTTACCCCTTTTCTGGACTGAACTAGACTAATTACGAAAAAGGTATACATTGACTAAGCCTTGGTCAATAGAGTTCTCTCCTACATTATTTTATCCTTTTTCAGGGTTGAGAGACTAAATTTATGAAAAATAACACTATGGAGTTTACTTATGTTTTTCTTTTGACTCCCTAAAACTGAAAATCACCGAGTTAATCCTATGTTGGACTCGTTAAAATTAAACAGTACAGGACCTTTCAATCACAACGAGACTGAACCACTCCTTCTTAGGGTTCGTTAAAATTAATAATATGGACTCATCTGAAGGATGAGCTTACACCATAAGTAAATTTTATCCTCCCCAAGCTTGCCAAAAATAAAGAGATACTTACCAGTAATGGTGGGGGGGGGGAATTGAGAAAAAGAATCCTTCTTTTATACTTGTTTTAGAAACAGCATGTCACTCTTGAACACAAAACTTTGTCACACTCGTGTCTCGGTTGGGTAATATTTTTATCTTATAGTTAATCGAACCTCATTGAAATTCTTTAGCTGGTTTTGGGTATTATCTTTAATTCAAATGTTGTAAAGTAATTTACAGTGTCGTTATGTGTTCAAGAGAAAGTGCAACTTCAATTCACTATTCGTTGCAAATATTTGTCTCCATTCGCGTTTACCGTCCTTGAGATAATCCTTTCAAAATATTTCTTCAAAACCTGACATAATGGTTTCATGTCATAGGCCCTCCTACGAAAAATCACTTCCTATCAAATTTAGCTCATTATCTAGGAAGTTGATCTAGAAATCCTATCACTACCTTGAAAGTTGCATGCCTTAATGGCAATTTTCTTGCCTTCGATGACAGGTTTTCATTATTGGCCTTTGATTGAATGACTCTATGAGTGTTTGACTGCAAATCATTCACTCACATTTCATAGATTGTACTAAGGTACTTTGAGATCCATTGTCATTATTGGTGGTTTCTCTAACACTTGTTAACGATTTTCATCATTGACCGATAATCAAGTGGTTTCTACCATGTTCGACTTCGAAACAATCAATTGCATGGTTAGATTCATACTAGTTTGAGAAATGGAAATCAAGACCCTGGATCTTGTTTCAACCATCTAGGCTACGAGGAGTTATGTATTCATGTTTCAGTAGACTAATTCATAACAGATGGTTGTGTTGACCCAGGTGGATATTGGTGGCCACCCGCCTATTCCACTTGGACCCCCACCATTTTTCCTTTCGGTTTTTCAGTTTCCTTAATTGTTTCTTTTATTTTTTTAAACCAGACTTGGGAAGAGCACCTCCACCACATCTGACAAGTCCTCCAAACATTGTGGCAACACAATTTGTGTGCCAATTTGGAGAAGTGCACTTTTTGTATGACCCAGGTTTAGTATCTGGGATACATTGTTGATGAGTGGGGGGTGCATGTGGATCCAACCACGATCCAAGTCATTCAAGATTGGCCAGCCACAACCACTCTAATTGATCTCCGTAGCTTTCTGGGCCTTGCTAATTTCTACCGCAGGTTCGTGTTGGGATTCTCTCATATCACTTGGCCCTTGAGTCAAGTCACTAAGGGAGGAGCGAAAGAAAATTTCTTTTGTTCTAAATCTCAACAGAAGATGTTCAAAGAGTTGAAACATCGCCTCTTCTTTGCCCAAATTCTCACATTACCATACTTTCAACAACAACTTGATATCGAGACATATGTCTCTGACTATGCTATTGGGCAGTGCTTACTCAACGGGGCATCCAGTGGCATATCACGGTGAGACACTGTCCGACACAGTCCGAAAGTATCCCACTTATGAAAAAGAGATGTATTCCATTATGCAGGCTTGCCGACAATGGAAGCATTACATTTTTGGGAAGGAAACAATCATCCACATATGTGCAATAGTTTCATTTGAACATCAAGTACAAGAAGGGTCGCACCAATAATGTTGCAGACTACCTCAGCCGACCATCGATCATGGTGCTAGCCACCATGATCAACTCTTGTGGGCACGAGACTTTTGATTAGCTGCTTCTCTACAAGAGCGATCCATAATTCGACCACACATACAAGACACTCTTGGAGGGTAACCGAGTTCCAAATTTTAACCTCCAAGATGCATTGCTATGTCACCTTGGATACCTTTGTGTTTCTTCAAGCAAACATTCCAAGATGATTTGGGAAGCACAATATAGTTGGGTTGTTGGGAATTTCTGGGTCGAGAAAACAATGGTAGTACTGCAGAAGTATTTCTATTAGCCAAACCTTCGACAGGATGTCAAGAAGTACATCAGATCCTGCACTACCTACATCATTTCCAAACCAACCATCATGAAGCAAGGTCTCTATACTCCGCTACCTACCCCTAATCTACCTTGGGAATCCATCTCCATGGATTACATTTTGGGCCTTCCTTCTACTAAGCATGGCAACGATTGTGTTTTCATGGTGATCGAAATATTCTCAAAGATGGCCATTATGGCAGCCTTCAAGAAGAATATCGCAACAGAAACCACTGCTAAACTCTTCTTTGAACGGGTGTGGGTGCAATTTGGGATCCCACAGTCTATCATCTCAGATCGGGACAAAATATTCATCGGTACATTTTGGTCCAGCCTCTGGTCAATGCTGGACACCAAGCTCACCAATTCCACAGCTTTCCATCCCCAAACTGATGGCCAGATAGAGGGTGTCAACAGGATGATCGTACACATTATTTGCATGTACAGCTCAAAAGCATCCACGCACATGGGATGAGAGCCTCCCCTATATAAAACATAGCTATAATTGGGCCTTCCATAGCTCAACCAGACACAACCCCTTTCATGTGGGCTTGGGATTCCAGCAACTATGTCCCATTGACGTAGCCATGCCATTTGCAGCAACTTAGGTTAATTCGGCTCATGTCTAGTCTGAAGCTGCCAAGGCGAACAACTTAATTGAGTGCATTCAGCACATTTTCCAATAGGTTCATGACATATTGGATAGAGAAAATTCTAATTAAAATCAGTGGCAAGATCAACATCGGGTTCCACACAACTTCCAGGTGGGCGACAAAGTGTGGCTACATTTGCAGAAGGAGCACCTCACTGGACCCCACCGCAAGCTTCGCCCGCTTCAATATGGGCCATACACTATCACCAAGGCTTTAGGGAAAAATTCCTTTGAGCTCAATATTCAATCATTCCTTGGTATGCACCCAGTGTTCAATGTGGACCGCCTTGGGCCCTACTTTCTACCTCTACTGGACACATCCGACATGGCAAAACAACTCACACCAACAAATTTAAACCTAGACTGCATGGAACAAGCCACAACTTATCAGATTATGGACACACATTTCAAGAACACCTGCCAGCATAGGATCCAACTATATCGAGTTGTCAAAGCAGGCCAACTCCTTCACTAGGGCAAGTGGCTCACTAGGGACTAAGTTCAGCAGAAGTTTCCTCGTCTCATGGAGGAACTCAACGTAATGGGGACCATTACTTCTTAAGGGGGAAGTAATGATCCATGTGGATATTGGTAGCCACCCATAAATTCCACTTGGAACCCCACCATTTTTTCTTTTAGTTTTTCAGTTTCCTTAATTTTAGCACAATTTACTATTTTTGGCAGTTTTTCAGGTCCTGAACTTCTGAAGCCATTTTGAGGCCCTAAACGACATTTTTTGGGCATGAAAGTTTTGGAAAAATGAGTCATCTAGAGTTGATATTTGTTGTCAAAAATTATATTCCTCGGATAGATATTTCTAATGATGTATCATGTGCGTCAAACAAAGAAAGTATACCAAAGTTAAGACCCTAGGAAATTGATGTACCAATTTACCCTAACGAGGCCCATAGTCTGGCATTTCATCTCCTAGGGTTAGGTTTTTGGATGTTTATGGTTTTGCATTGTTTCTCAATAATAAATATTCCTTAGAGCCTCATTGTAACATGCTTCATAGGCGGTTATCTACCACATCTCTTCTCAAAGATAAGTTACCAATGCCCTAGCTAGTTTATTTTCATTCTGTCTGTAAGCATATTTCAGTTATGAGATATTAATGAAATGAAGCCTTATATCTGCTGCATATTTGTGTTTATTTGTATTTTTGTATTTTATTACATTCATGCATAAGTCTGGATTAGTGGTATCAGAGTGGTATTCTCTTTCTCGATCCTTCTTCGCATGTGCCCAACGAGGTCGGGGTATAAGGAGTTAGGGTTCGATCTGGGTGAACCTTTGCAAGATCAACCACGCAAACTCCGACAACTACCCATGGGGGACGAAAATAAAGATGAGGGAGTAGTAGATCCTATCAAAATATTTCTCTAGGAGGCCCTCGAGAAAAAAAGGAACATGATGATGGATAAATTTGCCCAGATTCTTCAACAAATGCCCACTAGCAGCGCATCTACATCCAGCAGCCACTTAGGAGGCGCAACTCATTTTAAGGTAAAAGTAAACTTTTACATTACCATATTTGAGGGCCAAATAGATGCAGACATTGTAGATAGATGGTTGAATCTATTAGAATGATATTTCTCGGTTCATGACTTTTCCAACTGGGAAAAGATTACCTTTTCACTCCTCAAAGCTACCCCCCATGTCAAGGACTGGTGGCAAACATATTGTGAGAAAAAGGACGAGAGGGAACCCTCTCTGTTTTTGGCCACACCCACTTGGAATTCTTTCCAAGATGTCATCAAGGAACAATATTATCCCGTAGGGACCTATGAGGATAAGTACATGCAATGGACTACGTTGTGGTAGCAAAGGGATCAAGATGTGCATGAGCTGACGAATTTGTTTCATACCTTGTGCACAAATTTGGGTATAAAATATTTGGAGAAACATTTGGTGCTGAAGTACCACAATTGTCTGCACAGATAAATTCAGGAGGAAGTGGAGTTCCTCGACATCTCTTCACTTGGTGTAGCATACCCATATGCTGCCAAGATTGAGCAGAAGTTCAAACAGAAAAAGCATTGTTTCCATTCCCAAATGTCAGTAAAGGAATCCCTATTGCAATTCATTTTCGACCGCGGGAGCCAAAAGAACCTCATTTCAGCAGAGGTCGTGAAGTGGTTGGGCTTGCCTACCACAACACACCCACAGTCGTACACCATCGGGTGGCTTCACCAAGGACAATATCTCCACATCAGCCAACATTGTCGCCTTCCCTACAACATCAATCCCTTCATGAATGAGGTATTATGTGACATTTCCCCTCTTGATGTTTTGGATGTATTATTAGGCCAACCATACTTGTGGAAGCGACATGTTCTATACAAGTCCCAACCTCACGTTGTTTTGTTACTTTGGGAAATATATTATATAGGATACCGGAGGTCACACCGCCTGCCGCCATCTCTTTGGTTACTGCAAAACACTGCAGTAAGCTCATTTCCAATGTCAGGAAATTTTTTTTCCTAATGATCCACCCTCAGAAAAGAAGAATATTGTGGCCACAACCTTGATACAGGGCTCCTCCTCACGGAAACAACAAATGGACAAGGTTGTGGAGGAGTACGTGGACATCATCACCTCACCTGCAAGGGTGCCTCTGTACTGTCAAGTCAAGCACCCCATAGATCTGACCCCAGGTGCGCTGCTTCCCAATGGACCAATCTATTGGTGCTCTGTTCTAGAGAACAATGAAATCAAGAGGCTAATTCAGGAGTTGCTGCAAAAAGGTCACATCTAGCCAAGTTCATCACCCTGTGGGAGATCGATAGTGTTGGTGCAGAAGAAGGATGGGACTTGGAGACTCTTTATTGACTATCGAGCACTGAACAAGATCATTCTCTGGAATAGGTACCCAATCCCATGGATTCATGACCTTCTGGACCAACTCAAGGGGGGAAAATATTTCAGCAAAATCAACTTGAAGT
Organism: Pinus albicaulis; assembly: GCA_034641835.2. NCBI lineage: Eukaryota > Viridiplantae > Streptophyta > Pinopsida > Pinales > Pinaceae > Pinus > Pinus albicaulis. Next base: position 57,581,162 of record CM076572.1, read on the forward strand.
CCATGTATCACTAAGTACCAAGCGAACCCTTCGATGTGTGGAGGACTTCCTTCAAAGAAAAGGAGGGCATGTTCGAATGGTTGTTCATTCCTTTTGGGTTGATGAATGCTCCTGGAACCTTCATGAGGCTCATGGATGACATCTTGTTTCCATTAACCAACTCATTTGTAGTAGTATACCTGGATGACATCTTGATCTTCAGCAAGACTTGGGAAGAGCACCTCCACCACATCCGACAAGTCCTCCAAACACTGCGGTAACACAAGTTGTGTGCCAATTTGGAGAAGTGCACTTTTGGCATGACCCAGGTTTAGTATTTGGGATACATTATTGATGAGCGGGGGGTGCATGTGGATCCAGCCACGATCCAATCCATTCGAGATTGGCTAGCCCCAACCACTCTAAAAGAGTTCTGTAGCTTTCTAGGTCTTGCTAATTTCTACTGTGGATTCGTGTTGGGATTCTCTCATATCACTTGGCCCTTGAATCAAGTCACCAAGGGAGGAGCGAAAGAAAATTTCTTTTGGTTTGAATCTCAATAGAAGGTGTCTGAAGAGTTGAAACATCACCTCTACTTTGCCCCATTTCTCACATTACCAAAATTGCAACAACCATTTTAGATCGAGACATATGCCTCTGACTATGCTATTGGAATAGTTCTTACTCAATAGGGGCATTCAATGGCATATCATAGTGAGGCATTATCCGACACAGTCCGGAAGTATCCCACTTATGACAAAGTGATGTATTCCATTGTGCAGGCTTGCCAACAATGGAAGAATTACATTTTGGGGAAGGAAACGATCATCCACACAGACCACTGACCCCTGCAGTTCATATAGACACAAGGGAAGTTGCAGAACGATCGCCATCAGAAGTGGTCCACATATCTGCAACAGTTTCATTTGAACATCAAGTACAAGAAGAGTTGCACCAATAATGTTGTAGATTGCCTCAGCTGACAACCGATCATGGCGTTAACCACCATGCTCAACTCTTGTAGGCGTGAAACTTCTGATTGGTCGCTTCTCTACAAGAGCGATCTAGAATTCAGCCACACATACAAGACACTCTTGGAGGGTAACCGAGTTCCAAATTTTCACCTCTAGGATTCATTGTTATGTCACCTGGGACACCTTTGTGTTTTTTGAAGCGAGCATGCCAAGATGATTTGGGAATCACACTACAATTGGGTCGATGGGCATTTCGGGGTCGAGAAAATAGTGGCAGTACTGCAGAAGTATTTCAATTGGCCAAACCTTCGACTGGTGTCTGGAAGTACATAAGATCCTACACGGTCGATGTCATTTCCAAACCAACCATCCATAAGCAAGGCCTCTATACTCCGCTGCCTACCCCTAGTCGACCTTGGGTATCCATCTCCATGGATTACATTTCACACCTTCCTTCTACTAAGCATGGAAAAGATTGTGTTTTTGTGGTCATTGACATATTCTCAAAGATGGCCATTATGGTGGCCTGCAAGAAGAATATAACAGCAAAAGCCACTGCTAAACTCTTCTTTGAACGAGTGTGGATACACTTTGGGATCCCACAGTCTATCATCTCAGATCGGGACAACCATTTCCTCAGTACATTTTGGTCCAGACTCTAGTCAATCTTGGACACCAAGCTCACCAAGTCCATAAATTTCCATCCACTACAAGAGAAAAGGACATTGGTGAGGGGCGAAAAATGTCACCATAAGCTCATTGGTGAGGGTCAAAAGAGCCTTCGTCACAAAAAATTGAACGTCGCCAAAGGTGGCATCGCTGAAATTATAGGTTTTGTGGTGACATTCAAGGTCTGCACCAATAATGATTGATAATGACGGATAGTGACTGTCACCATTTCATATGAGCAATAGTGATGGAAAATAGCCTCCATCACCAAAAAACTGAATGTCACCAAAGGTGGCGTCACTGAAATTATGTGTTGTGGTGACATTCAAGGTCCATCACGAATATTGATTATAATGAGGGATAGTGATCGTCACCATTTCATATGAACAACAACAATTTTTTGTGATGGACCTTTCATGGCCGTCACTATTGGTGAATATATATGGCGACGTTCGTTGACCGTCACCATTTCTTATTTGGTGAGGGTCAAAAAAATTCATGATAAGCTCATGGGTGACATCAAGGTCCATCACGAATAATGACTATAATGACAAACAATGACCCTCACAATTTCATATCAACAACAACGATTTATGGTGACGAACCTTTGAGGGTCGTCACTATTGATGCGTATATATGGTGGCGTTTGTTGACCGTCACCATTTCATATTTTGGTGAGGGTCGAAAAATGTCACCATAAGCTCATTGGTGATGTTCAAAAGAGCTACTGTCACCAAAAGCTGATTTCCGCCATTCCCTATGAATATCAAGGCACGATGGAATCAAACCACCAACCTCCTGCTTGTAAAGCAGGTTCTCTTCCATTGAGCTAGCACCCTTTAAAGAATTAGAATTTTAAAAATTATATATTGAAACCTTTATAGATTGTAAATTCTACAACTTCTGATTATTTAAGGTCTCGACAATATTTTACTAAACAAGAAAAACATCATTGAATTTGTAGGTCCCTACCTAATTGTTATGGAAGTTATGAAAAGTGGGTGGAGGGAAAAATAGTTACGTATAAGAGACTCAATATGTTGAGTTGAATAATCAATTAGAATTGAAACTCTTAAGACATTTATAGCCTAAAAATGACCTATAACTCACAAATGCACCCAATATTGCAAATGAAATGTCATAAGTGGATAGCATATGGAAGAAGAGTATTGATGAAGAAAGATGCAATATGTTATAGGTTGAATGAAAGAAAAATCTCAATGTTGTTGTTGTTGGGTGACTTTTTATAATTGGGACATTTGTCTTTCCTTTATCACGTAAATATTTTAATTAAAATTAGAAATTTTAGATATTGGAATAATATCTAAATTTTTGTGCAAATGTAACACGGACCTCCAAGGAACCACACGAAAAAAAAAAATAAAAATAAAAATAAAATAAAAATAAAAATAAAAATAAAAAAAATAAAAAAAAAAAAAAAAAAAAAAATAAAAAAAAAAAAATAAAAAAAAAAAAAAAAATTTAAAAAAAAAAAAAAAATATATATATATATATATATATATATATATATATATATATATATATATATATATATATATATATATATATCTTCTTCACATAAAGCGACATGCGATTTGGAATTTTGCAAGTCCGCACTCAAAACATGACAACAACCAACAAATAAAAAAAAATGAAACTTATCACAGTAAGAGAATCTCTTTTTAGCAGTGGACACCAAACAACAACATAATAATTAGTTCACTTTAAGACTGCAAAACATTGGAAAAAAACAATGTGTTCAATTATCTGCTAGTACAAAATGGACTTAATTCTAATGAAGAAAAAGAGTTTATACTAAATCACAAATAGTTATGTATAAGATACTCAATATGTTCGGTTGAATACTTAATTAAAAGTGAAACTTTAAAGACAATTACAACCTATAAATAACCTATAATTATAAAACCTAAAATCTGCAATTACACTAAAGATTAATTTCTCACCTTGTGAATCATGTAAATTTGTTGTGACAACATAAAAATATACCTTTAAAAGGTTGATTTGCATGCCAAAAAGTAAAAAACAATGAGTATTTTTTTTCCTAGAGAAAAAAGCGTAATTTTATTACTGCAGTTGAGTACAAAATTACATTGAGAAACACATAGATGTGTGTTCAGAGAGACAAACTCAGGAGTTTGTTTACAGTTATCAGTTACAGAGTGTACACATGCCTAAGCACAACCAGAAAAATTGGCTTATACAAGTTGTTCATAAAAACAGATCATGAGTCCTTTTGGAGAACAAACTGATCAAGAAACATAGCACTACTCTACATAAATCAGTCCAGCAATATCCACTGCCGAGAATAAAAAACAACTGCTCAACAAGGGTCCAAAAATAGCGCAGCCAATCAAACGGACCAACAGTAAAAAAAACTGTTTAAAGCACCGCCCACTGGAACCGGAGACTCTGTTTTTCAAGTAATAAAAGTGATCAGCCCTCTGTATTGGCTCATCCTTTGAGAAAAACAAAAAAGAAACCAGAGAATTCACAGTCTTCAACAGCATAAAAACTAGGAAAACGAACACCAGGAGTGAACAGCCCGTAAGCTGTAACAAAAACAGGCCTGAAATACAGTATCGACCCACAGCAAGCAAGAGTATGCAACCTGTAGACAAAAAATTGTCATGACAGCAAAAGAAATCAGTAGCCACTCAGTCAAAAAGGTATGGTTGTAAATATTCAGAGATATCCCCATCTAGATGTTCTCTGATCCTCCATAATCCCACATCCTGCTGGACCCCCCTCTTAGAAGCTCGATCTGCCATGTCATTATTTTCGCGATAAATATGATGACAGGAGAAGGAATCAAATGAAGAGAGGATCACCCTAATAGAGCGAAGAAAATGTTGTAAATGGTACACTCTGCATTGCTGGAATCCTTTAATCCAGTTAATCACATTCAAGGAGTCCCCATAAAAATTTAACTTTCGGCAACCTTTCTCCACAGCAAACAACAGAAGGATCTTAAGGCTCAGCAATTCAACATTGTTATTTGTCCCTTCCCCAAGCCCAACAGAGATCTCAAACCAATGTGCCTCAGAAAGAAAAAGCAGGGCCCCACCACCACAAACATTTTGTTGCATCGCCCCATCAAAAAAGCCCCAAGGTATACTCCTATCAATGTCCAACTGCATGACCTCCCTCTGGTTGGTAGCATGAATATGGATAGGAAAATCAGAGTGCAGACCAATAGTCATTACACCAATTACCACCGGCGTACTGACCCTCCCCTCAAAAAGTAAGCGGTTACGTGCCAACCAACAACCCCAGATCACAAGGAGAGGCAGAGCTTTTAGATTCTGCTCAGCATGAGAAGCCCACTAGGCATCCCAAGCCTGTGATACATTTAATCTTTCCCATATTCAAAGGAGACCCAATAACCTGGAGCATTCCAGCCACACCCCTTTCATAAAGGGACAGCTGAGGAAGAGGTGGTTTACGGACTCCTCGTCAGAATTACACAGACAGCACCATCCAGGGCCCTGAAAACATCTATGTTGAAGAACGTCCCAGGTGGGGACTTTGTTTTCAAGGACACACCACATAAAAATGCGAGTCTTTGGAGGACAACTTAGTTTCCAAAGTTTCTTCCACCACCACCGCTCTTCACCCAAGACATCCCCAACACTAAGTTTTTTATAGCCAGCCCGAGGAGAATAGATCCCCGACGAATCAAAATCCCATACAATCATATCCTCCCTCTCCTGGAGCAAAATATGAGCCTATTTTAATGCACTGATATAAACAGCCAGAGCCCTCTCATCAAAAATCTCCAGACCCAAAGAAGAGGCCAATATCCAAGACTGAATGCCCAACCTTCTCCGAACCGGATCAGCAAGTTGAGCGAGAAAAGTAATCCCCCTCTGCCTTAAGGCCTCAACCGTTCGTTCGGGAAGAATATGCTGAAGTTCACTTCCCATCCAAGGATCCTCCCCAACCCGAAGCTTCCTGCCACTACCCACATCCCAAGCTAGACTTGTTTCCAGAATGTGAAAATAATTTACAAGAGCCTTCCAAATCACAGAACCACCCGCAGAAGATTTTCTTGGATTCCTTATCCAATCAACAATAGAAAAAGGAGCAATATATTTCTGAGTAATCACCTGAGTCCAAAGGCTGTCAACATTAATGAGCCTCCACCCACCCTTTGCTGCAAGAGACTGTGCAAAGAGAAAAATGTTTTTCAGTCCCCATCCACCCAACCCTTTAGGGACTGCAATTTTCTCCCACTGAACCCAAGGGGTCACCAAAGATTCCTGCTTCCCACTCCAAAGAAATCTAAAGCAAATCCTCCTGGCTGCCTCCAAAATACCCTTTGGGATCTAAGAGAGGGACAACCAATAAACCAGGACAGCCTCCAAAACAGACTTAACAAGGGTCAAGCGCCTCGCTCTAGACAGCCATTTATGACACCACACTCTTAAGCACTTATCCAGCTTTTCCAGCAGCCAGCTCCAATCATGTTTCCTATAATCATTAGGTTTTAAGTGGAACCCCAAATAAGTCAGCCCATCATCCAAACCAACAGAGTTATAAGGAAAAATCCTTTCAAACTCACGCCTCTCCTCCTCCCTCAAAAAATGAGAGGTGATGGATGACTTCACAACATTCACTTCCATACCTGTGGCCTTGCTGAACAAGTCCAAAATCTCACCAAGAGTAACAGCATCTCGCACCGAACCAGAGCAGAAGATTAATACATCATCTACAAAAAGGAGATGAGTGATAAAAAAATTTGGAGCAACCTGAATGCCCTTCAAGGAGCCCTGTCTCTTGGCCTCCTTAAGAGCTCTGCTCAAACCCTCAGCAACCAATAAAAACAGAAGGGGAGAAAGGGGGCATCCCTGGCGAAGGCCCCTTTCCGCATGAAAAAAAGGAGATGCAGCCCCGTTCAGCAACACAGAGAAAGAGACAGTAGTAATATAGCTCATGATCCATCTAATAAAACCAATGCCAAAGCCAAGGTGAGTCAAGAGCATACGAATATATAACCAGCTTACCCAATCATAAGCTTTGGAGAGGTCAATTTTTAGCACAGTCCCTTTGAGATTCTTGGTCTTCATGCTATGGAGCACCTCTTGTGTAGAGCTGATAGCTTCATGAATTTGACGGCCATCCAGAAAACCAAATTGTTCACCAGAGATATGAGTCGACAGAATGCTTTTGAGCCTTCTCGCAATCACCTTGGCTACCACTTTATAAATACAGTTGCAGAGAGAGATTGGACGAAAATCAGCCAGAGAAAGAGGGTTATCCACTTTCGGGATTAAAGCTATGAAAGTGGAATTAAAACAAGCCGGAATCCTCCCAGAAATTCTAATATCCTCCACAACTTTCAGCAGATCAGCCCCTAGCACATCATAAAGAGCCAAGAAAAATTCAATCGTCCAGCCATCTGGCCCAGGACTTTTGTCTTTTTGAAAGCTATGAAGAACCTCCTTTAATTCCTTTTCAGAAATCTCAGCCATCAAAGATCTGTTATCATCCTCCTCCACAAATCTCGGGAAGAGTTGGGCCAATCTAATAACCTCCGCAAGAGAAGCATGAGCTGGAGCCTTAAAGAGAGCCTTAAAATGATCAACTCCCAACTTTGCTTTAGCCTCGAAAGAAGAGTGTTCATTGCCTTGACCATCTCTTAAGCTCCAAATAGTATTAATCGCCTTCCTAACACGAGCAAAAACATGAAAAAATTTTGTATTGTCATCCCCACAAGCCAACCATGTGGCCCTACTTTTCAACCTCCAAGCTTCTTCCTTATCCATAAGAAGGGAATTCCTTCTTTTTTCAAGAGCAACAAGGGTATCTTTATCTGTTTGTGATTGAAACCCACCTCCAATCCCCTCATAGATCATTCGAAGATCCTCTTCAACCTACTTCAAATCCAAATCCTCCCTCAATCTCTTAGCAGCCGACCAATTCTTCACAGCTTCCTTGATACGCTTAAAATTCTCAGCAAAATGAAAAGCTGCAGTAAGACTACTATCAGCCCTATAAGGGATCCACCTAGCAAAAACAAGGGCTTTAAAAGAATCATCCCTTAGCCAGATATTGTTAAACTTTAATGGGTTGGGAGGCTGCCTAGGCCCGATCTTTAAATCAAGGAAGATAGGAAAATGATCAAAAGCACCCCCACAACCAACCCACTGTCTAATCTGAAAAGGCCTGTCCACAATCTGCTCAGCCACCAAGAAACGATCAATTCTCTTCGTTATTCTTTCATCAACACATCTATTATTCCTCCAGGTGGGCTTCATCTTTAAGGGCTCAATATCGAGCAAATGATTCTCCGCCAGTTTTTGTGTGAACTACCCAGACAACGAATCAGTATGAGCATGAGGACCCCAGACCTCAGCCTGGCCCAAAGAAAAGTTCAAATCCCCTCCCAAAATCACCGAGTCCCCCTTGAGTAGAGAGTTGCCCAAGAGTGAGTCCCAGAAAGGGATCCGATATTGATATGGACCATAGATGTTAAAAATATTAAAAGCCTCCCCTAGCTCTAGACTCTGAAAATTTAACCCCAGGACTGACTCCATACCCCAGAAATTTAGTGGTTTGATTGTTTTCTCATTCCAGCCTACAGCCAACCCACCCAACCTCCCTCTAACATCCAGCGTCTCAAAAAACCATCCAGGCAAATAGCCTTCCAAACGAGCTTTGACCACAGACCCTGCACCTAAAGTCTCTTGAAGCAGTATTAAATCCGGACAGTCCAAAAAAATAATCCTCCGGAAAGCAGATTTCTTTTGGGGTCCTGCCAATCCCCTGCAATTGTAGGACATGATCTTCATCACACACCAGACTTAAGGGACTGTCTTGCTCTAAGCGCCCTCTCAATAGAAATCTGCCTCCCATCATGTACATCCATCATTGCTCGATCTTGTGCTCTCGCCAAGAAGGAGATCCTACCCCTACCCCGAGCTGCTGGGGGTTTCCCCCTCCCAAACCCCCCTGCACCTTTTTTTGCACTAGATCTCAGGTTATACCCCATGACCAAAGGAGCATAGGATTCCAAAGAAGTCAGCATACCTTCACCTGGATCGAAGACAGTAGCCTTCTCTTGAAGAGCTGGCTGGGAAAAAACAGGAGCATTAATAGGTAGCAACCCACAGTCATCCTTACCAGCCGAGACTGAATTTGATACCAAATTAAGAGAGATATTAATTTTGGGGGAAAATGGAAAAGATCCCATGTAAGAAGATGTCAATAATGATAAAACTGCTTTCAACATGCCATCATCCTTCAGCCGGAAATCCGCATCATAATGACAACTATGAGCCTTCACCGCATCTAACGAAACTCCATCAGATAACGGAGAAAGCGTCTTCTGCCCAGATGGGAGAACAAACTTCACATCCAACGCCTGGGAGCCCAAATCAGCCGGTATGCTGGATCGAATGGTATCTGGGTTCGAGGTGCATGAAAAAGACGTAGTGGACAGAGTCTGAGCATTGGAAGGGCCAGAGCCAACCCCTCTCGAGCTTAGTTCCACCTCAGAGCGACTAACCCACCGTCTTTTTTCCTGACGAGAGAAATAGCAACATTCAGAGGCGGGATGTCCGTATGCATGGCATCGACGGCATCTGAAAGGCACATTTTCATAGTCCAGAATCTGCTTTATGAATAATGGCAAAGATGACGAGCCCATTCATAGGATTCATAAAGAATAAGACGTCTTATTTTTTTTAGCTTTGAAATATCAGCAACAAGTCTTCCAACTTACCCATCACTAATGATGGCCTCTTGCAACAAACCCTATTTGAATTTGACAGATTGCATTAAAAGAATTAATTACTCTTAAGAAATTGTTTCCAACTAAAAAATTTCTATAAACAAATATGGATATATTCATTAAGTAGAAATATTATTCTAGCATAATATCATGTTAGACAACCTAAAGTATATTAAACATCCTTTATATACATCTATAATATCCCCTCAAATTCAACTATCTCTTTATGAAACATTCCATCAAGCTCTACAATTTGTCTCCTTGATTCAGTGGCCTTAATACCATAGTAAAAGGATCCAAATGTGGTGATTTTTTGTCCTATCTAACAGAGCAAATTCAAAACCTCTCTAAACAACATTTCCACTTTATTTGCAACCTATACATTTGTATCAAAATGCACATTAGTTTGGATCTGGGGGGTCCTATGCCATAGGTATGATAGGCATATAAATTAATTAGCAAACATATATCCCTATGTATAATTTGTATCATAAAGTACCTTTGCATCTTCATGTCTGAACCAATCTTGTTGATGTGGATCATGGAACTCTAATTTTGAAGGTGGAAAATGTAGAGACAAAACATTTATGGAGGAATATCAGAAACATGCAATAATACTTCCAAAGCTCTCACATTGAATTTGGGAATAACATAGGTCCAATATATTAGTATAGAATAGCCATTAACTATCATACACAAGTATGGGTACTCCATAAAAATCATGAGTTACATAAATTATGTAAGATATCACGAGGTCAAAATAAAAATAAAAAAATAATATGAAAACTGCTTCCAAAATATAAAGGAGCCAAAAACAGTGGCATAAGAAGAGAAAACATTGTGGCAATGCTTTAGGTGTAGCTTTAAAGTTTAATTCATGGTTTAGCATATTTCTTAAAGCATGGTGGCTGAAAGGGTTGGCAAAGGGTAAGTGGAGAGATGAGTCAACACTGCTAGTACATTTGATGGAAAAAAAAAAAACAATTTTTTTAACAAGCTCACAGAGGAAGCTTTGAGGCCATAATTTGAAGAAGTTTCTACTATCTTAGATGGATAAGACAACATATAATTTGAAAGATACATCATTGTTGGTGCATTTGGAGAGGGTACTGTAGATCCAAAGGGAAGATACCATGACATCCCTAATGTAGAATGAGATCTAGACTCTTTTCTCAAGCAAAACAGTCTCAAATCATATGTGGTGTGTTTTGGTGGTTCTCCCATTTATAACACCTACAACTATTATGATAAATAATTTCATGGAAAAATAAAGTAGAATAAAAATGAGGGTTGAGAATTATGGTGAATGGCCTTGTCCTAGACATCTTTTGGTGGAAATTCAGTATGATCATTGAAAAATGAGTCACTGCCTTGTGTTCAGGTCCACATTCCGACACCACTCCAACTTGAGGTTACCCTTGTAAAGTTAAATAGTGAACTCAACAGTGAACAAGTGAATTTTAGAAAAAAGGGAGAATGGTCAAATAGAAACATATAGTTGAATTTTCTAGCAAAACTAAAGAAAACTCTTGTTAGTAAATCATCTCAACATCTCTAAGGGAGTAGTAGACAAGAAATCCATTTTGAATTTCAATAGGAGTGGGGAGCTAAAAATGGCACTCAATGTAGAAATTTGCTGAATAATGATTAATTATCCACTGAGACTATCCTGATCACATACAATTCGAATTTATATGCAACACATAATCTCTTCCACTCAGATCATCACACATGCGGAAATAAAATCAAGCGATAACACATCAAATCATCATACACATTAAATACGTATGTATGGGGAAAGCTATAAATTAAAACCTCAGCCTATTGTGTATATTATAATGGATAAATCAAGTAACAAACTCAAGACAATACTCCTCAGTACTCGTATTTCTCATACACATCACATCTAGCCTGCTTTGAACAAAGCGATCGTTCAAAACTCACCGCCAATTGCCTTGCCTCTATTGCGCAATCCAGGCCTGTCTATATAGAGATCCAAGGTTCGAATCTCCTTGGCTTGACTGCGCAATTGTCATGGACAAATCCTCCAAGTGTGGTGCAAATCTCATGCACAACCGATGTCGCCACTGATAGCTAACTCCACCCTTTCATCTACCTCTTTCACTGGTCTCCACTGAACTGATCATGCACTGTAGTGAACTGATGTGTTATTGATTTGAATAATGAGTTACTAATTAATGAATTAAATAATATTTAATTCACTCCACTCATAACTAATTGATTAGCTAGTTAAACTAATCTCAACTAGTTCAACTAAAATAAACAGAACACAACTCCACTATTTGTCTCATTAACTCCTCCAAACTTCTGCCACTGAAGTCCAACTGAAGTCAACCATGCATGATTCCATCAAACCCTTGGGAACCACGTGATTCCTCTGTCAGATGCATGAGCCACTTCTGTAGCTCGAACTGAAGTGCTCCAAGAGAGTAAATTGTAGTTTATAGTCCAAATATTATTAAGGGTAAATAATATTTGACTTCCCTATTTTTAGGAGAGGCAGTCTAAAAATAGCCTTCGACCTCTTTGACCTAAAAAATAGAGTCTCATCTATTTTTACCAACATGACCAATGCTCCAAGAATCTCAAACTGGAATCCCCGAACCATGCTCCATATGTCTAAAAATAGACTTTTGCGCCAGAATTTGCCTGCGGGCCCACTTAGTGAAGGCGACTTCATTTCACTAAGCTCCATCATCTTGCTGCATTTTCAACACTCCCTCTCAGCAAGATATGGATTATCTGCAACCCCTATCCTGCCTCTGTGGAATTAGAACTTGCTCCTGGTGAGCGCCTTCGTCAGGATGTCGGCATCCTGATCCTCCGTGGGAACATATGAAAGCATCATGATTCTCCGTTGAACACAATCTCTGATATGATGGTACTGATGTCGATATGTTTGGACCTATCATGAAATACTGGATTAGCCGAGAGCTTGATGCAGCTCTGGTTATCACAGTAGATCACTGTAGGCTCCAAATGCAACCTGAACAAACCTGCGGGGATCTTCCTCATCCAAATAGCCTCGCATGCAGCCAAACTTGCTGCCATGTACTCGGCCTCTGCTGAACTGAGTGCCACGGATCTCTGCTTCCTGCTGTACTAGGAAACTGCTGTCGACCCAATGCTGAAAACTCCTCCAGAAGTGCTCTTTCGGTCCGTTGGACTCCCTGCCCAATCTGCATCAGTGAAACCAGAAAGCTTCACTCCATCCTCCTGTCTGTACCATAGACCATATCCCGATGTGCCTCTGATATAGCGCAATACATGCTTGCCCGCCTTCCAAAAGAGCTTGGTAGGCTTAACCATAGCTTGCGAAAGCTAGTTAACTGCATAGCATATATCGGGTCGAGTATTGACCAGATACATCAACGACCCCACCAACTGTCGATAGACAGTGGCATCCACTACCTCCTCCGAAGTAGCATCTCCCTTCCTCCATCCTCCAGGAAGAGGGGTATCAACAGGCTTGCAGCCCTGCATGTTGAACCTCTCCAGAATCTCCCGGGCATACTTGCCCTGAGAAACAAACAGTCCTCCACTGCGCTGCCAAATCTCCAATCCCAGGAAATAATGAAGGATGCCCAGGTCCTTCATCTCAAACTCTCGTACAAGATCCTCCTTGCATGAAAGTATCAACTGCTCGTCGCCAGTCAAAATCAGATCATCTACATACAGTACGATGATCAACAGCTTCCCCTCCACCACAATCTGGTACAGGTTTGGATCCGCGTCACTCTTGGAGAATCCAAGCCCGGTGAAGTAGCTGTCTATCAGAGTGTACCAAGCACGAGGTGCTTGCTTCAGCCCATACAGTGCTCTCTTGAGTCGGCACACATGCGACTCACTGCTGAAGATTTCAAAACCTTCAGGCTGCTCTATGTACACCTCTTCCTCAATAACTCCATTGAGGAGCGCAGTCTTCACATCCATCTGATGAATGTGCCACCCCATCTGCGCTGAGAGAGCAAGGATCGTCCGTATGGAAGAGTACCTTGCGACAGGTGAAAAGGTCTCCTCATAGTCAATCCCCTCGATCTGTGAAAAGCCACGGGCGACAAATCTCGCCTTGTACTTCTCCACACTCCCGTCAGCCGCCTGCTTCACCTTGTAGATCCATCGCGAACCCACCACTGATTTCCCAACCGGTCTTGGGACAACCTCCCATGCACTGTTCCTGACGATCGAATCATATTCCTCGATCATGGCATCAACCCATGCGGGTTCCTCCACAGCTTCCTCAAAAGAGGATGGCTCCGTCACAACACATTGACTCACAAGAGCCATGTATCCAGTGTACCGATCCGGTGACTGTCTCTGTCTACGCTGTGCTGTAGGTGGTCCTACAACCTTCTATGCATCCCGAGCCAGTCGCTTAGCTTCTGTAGTGCGCATGCGCCCTCTGATGGTTGGCGCTGCCTGGGTGGTTTCTTCCACCTCCTGAACCTCCTCTTGTGGTTGATCCACATCCGGAAGCTCCTCCTTAGGAACTAACAGCTCCTCATCTGCATGAAAGTGTAGCTCCCTCTCAAGCGAACACTGCATGGCTTTCTCCTCCTGAAATTTTATATCCCATCGCACAACAGTCTTGCGACTGTCTGACAAATACACCCGATAGTTGTGAGGTGTATCAGTGTACCCCACAAATATTCCAACCTCAGCGGTTGGATCCAGCTTCCTTCTCGCATCCTTCGTCACATGCATGTAGACAGGAGAACCAAAAATCCGCAAATGGGAAATATCAGGCCTCTTGCCAGAATAAGCCTCCTCCGGTGTACTCATGCCAAGAACCTTGTGAGGACAACGGTTCTGCACATACACTGCTGTATTGCATGCCTCAGCCCACGAGTGAAGGGGTAGGCCCTGATCATGCAACATCGCCCGTGCAGCACCCACGATCGTTCTGTTCTTCCGCTCAGCCACCCCGTTCTGCTGTGGGTTATGGGGTGCGATGAGCTCTCTACGAATCCCTTCTGCGCTGCAGAACTCCTTGAATTCAGCCGAGATGAATTCACCACCGTTATCACTCCTTAGAGCAATCACCTTCTTCCCCGACTCCTTCTCGACCAGTGCTTTAAACTCACAGAACTTCGCGAATGTATCGCTCTTCTTCTACATGAAGAAGATCCAGCACTTTCGAGAGAAATCATCAACAAAGATCACATAATACATGTGCTTTGCTGTCGAAGCAACTGAGAAAGGACCACACACGTCTGTGTGAACTCTCTCAAGGATCGTCGTGGCGCGACTATCCTTCTCGTGAAAGGTGGCTTTCACAAACTTTCCTAAAGTACACCCCTTGCACTGATCTGACTGCGCAAGGGTGCCCTTAGGAAGCCCAGTAGAAATCTGCTGCAGGATATTCAAAGCTCCATGGTGAAGGTGGCCCAATCTCCTGTGCCACAGTTCGCCCTCATCATCCCGGCTCACCACTTCTCCCGCCTTGCATGCCATTGCTGCGCAGCCATCTACCTGCAACTGATAAAGGTTCTTGGTTCGAACCCCTATCTTACGGGTCTCTCCAGTAGTCTTACTGCGCAGGAAGGCTTTTCCTTCACTGAAGACCACACCATACCCCCTATCCTCCAACATCGCCACAGAGATCAAGTTCTTCTTCAATCCAGGTACATGCATGACATCCTTCAGTACAAAGGGTTTACCAGACTCCCTCTGAAAGGATATGGTATCGATACCAGTCGCACTGTATCTACCATCATCGTCCATCTCGATGTGCACACCCAAATCTTTGTCCTCCAGATCTGAGAACAAATCTCGATCTCCCGTCATATGAAATGACGCACCGCTGTCCAAGAACCATACCGATCCCATCACACTTGAAACCAAGCATGCGATCAGTGAAAAGTCAAGCTCGAACTGTGAAGCCAAAGCTTCTCCATCTGCAGATCTTCCCGCTTGCTTGTTCTTCTTCTTCTTCTTTGGACAATTGGTAGCATAATGTCCGTGATCATGGCAGTGAAAACACTTCACTTTCGCCATATCCTGCTTCTTGCCCTTTGCACCAGAATGAGAGGTTTTCTTACCCTTCCCCTTCTTTTCTTTGGCCACCAAAGCGCAGTTTTCTTCATCATCTCCCTTTGATGAAGATCCATCTCGAGTTGTCCTCCTTATCTCCTCCTGCATGAGATCCGCCCAAAGGCGCTCCCATCCCGGCAGCTTCTCCCGACCATTGACACTATCTTGATATGAGTGCCAAGCCTTCGGAAGACCAAGGAGAGCTAGGTCGACCATGTCCTCATCTTCGACAGTCACCCCCACACTTCCCATCTCATCTCTGCACTGAGTGAACTTCGTGAGGTATTTGGCGATACTGTCGCCCTTCTCCATCTTGATGTTCCTGAGCTTATCTTTGAGCGCCAGCTTCCTTTGGTCACTCTTACTCTGGAATAGATCCGTCAAAGCTTTCCACATTAAAAATGGAGTAGCCTTTCCATGCAGGCTGGATACAATATGATCCTTGACGCCCTCCAACAGGATCCTTCGACACTTCGCCATCTTCTTTTGCCATGCATCGACTTCAACTGCATCAGTGGGCTTTTGGACATCCGTATCTACGAACTCCTTCAGACCATTATCTTCTAATATTGCTTCCATGCGATCCTTCCATGCAACATAATTCGAACTGCCTTCAAGAGCATATTCGAGTCGCAAACCGTTGAAAGACATTTTCAACACCGGCATCAAGAAAACAAAACTGCTGCAAAATTTCGAATTCCACCTCAAAGCTCAACCGCTCTAGATCTGTGAGAACAAATTATTTCTAGCACAGAGATTGACTGCAAGGGGCATTTACCAGACCTTTCACTTTCCGAAGAAAGATGAATCCAGAGGCTACCTGGCCCGCATGCAGACTCTGTCTACTGAAATAAGTTTGTAATCACTGTGATGATCAATCTCTGCTTCAATAGCTCTGATACCATGTAGAAATTTGCTGAATAATGATTAATTATCCACCAAGACTATCCTGATCACATACAATTCGAATTTATATGCAACACATAATCTCTTCCACTTAGATCATCAAACATGCGGAAAAATAAATCAAGCGATAACACATCAAATCATCATACACATTAACACAGTATGTATGGGGAAAGCTTATAGCTGAAAACCCCGCAGCTATTGTGTATATTATAATGGAGAAATCAAGTAACAAACTCAATACAATACTCCTCACAAGTACTCAGTACTTTCTCATACAGTTACCCACAATCTAGCTCAGTTTTGAACAGGTTACTGGTTCAAAACTCACCGCCAATTGCCTTGCCTCTATTGCACAATCCAGGTCTGTCTATATAGAGATCCAAGGTTCGAATCTCCTTGGCTTGACTACGCAATTGTCATGGACAAATCCTCCAAGTGTGGTGCAAATCTCATGCACAAATGATGTCGCCACTGATAGCTAACTCCACCCTTTCATCTACCTCTTTCACTGGTCTCCACTGAACTGATCATGCACTGTAGTGAACTGATGTGTTCTTGGGTTGAATAATGAGTTACTAATTAATGAATTAAATAATATTTAATTCAGTCCACTCATAACTAATTGATTAGCTAGTTAAACTAATCTCAACCAGTTCAACTAAAATAAACAGAACACAACTCCACTAGCTGTCTCATTAACTCCTCCAAACTTCTACCACTGAAGTCCAACTGAAGTCAACCATGCATGATGCCATCAAACCCTTGGGAATCACGTGATTCCTCTGTCAGATGCATGAGCCACTTCTGTAGCTTGAACTGAAGTGCTCCAAGAGAGTAAACTGTTGTTTATAGTCTAAATATTATTAAGGGTAAATAATATTTGACTTCCCTGTTTTAAGGAGAGGCAGTCTAAAAATAGACTTCGACCTCTTTGACCTAAAAATAGAGTCTC
This sequence comes from Pinus albicaulis, assembly GCA_034641835.2. Lineage (NCBI taxonomy): Eukaryota > Viridiplantae > Streptophyta > Pinopsida > Pinales > Pinaceae > Pinus > Pinus albicaulis. The sequence goes on from CM076572.1 coordinate 57,598,452, forward strand.
ATCTATTTTTACCAACATGACCAATGCTCCAAGAATCTCAAACTGGAATCCCTGAACCATGCTCCATATGTCTAAAAATAGACATAGTCTAAAAATAGACTTTGCGCCAGAATTCGCCTGCGGGCCCACTTAGTGAAGGCGACTTCATTTCACTAAGCTCCATCATCTTGCTGCATTTTCAACACTCAATAATTTCAATAATTTATGTAACTCGTGATTTTTATGGAGTACCCATAATTAGTTTTCATACACAATTATGGGTACTCCAGAAAAATCATGAGTTACATAAATTATGTAAGATGTCACAAGGCCAAAATAAAAAGATAATATGAAACCTGCTTCTAAAATATAAAGCAGCCGAATTCAGTGGCATAATAAGAGAGAACATTGTGGCAATGATATAGGTGTAGCTTTAAATTTTACTTCATGGTTTAGCATATCTCGTAAAGCATGGTGCTTGAAAGGGTTGACAAAGGGTAAGTGGGGAGAGGAGTCAACACTGCATGGTACATTTGATGAAAGAAAGAAAAAAAAATCAATTTTTTTTACAAGCTCACAGAGGAAGCTTTGAGGCCATAATTTGAAGAATTTTTTGCTATCTTAGATGGAGAAGGCAACATATAATTGGAAATAGACAGCACTGCCAGTACATTTTGGAGAGGGTACCGCAGATCCAGAGGAAAGATACCACAACAGCCCTGATGTAGAATGAGATATAGACGTTTTTCTCAAGAAAAACAGTCTCAAATAATATGTGATGTGTTCCAGTGGCTATCCCATTTATAACACCTACAACTATTATGATAAAGAGGTTCATGGAAAAATAAAGCGGGCTAAAAATGAGGGTCGAGAATTATGATGAATGGCCCTGTCCTTGACATCTTTTGGTAGAATTTCAGTTTGATCATTGAAAAATGACTCATTGCCTTATGCCCAGGTCCACATTCAGACACCCCTCTAGCTTGAGGTTACTCTTGTAAATTTAAATAGTGAACTCATCAATGAACAAGTGAATTTTAGAAAAAAGGGAGAATGGCAAGATAGAAACAATATAGTTGAATTTTCTGGCAGGACATAAGCAAACACTTGTGGTTAAATCATCTTAGCATCTTTGAGGGAGTAGCAGACAAAAAATCCATTTTGAATTTCAATAAGAGTGGGGAGCTAGAAATGGCACTCAATAATATTAATAATTTATGTAACTCGTGATTTCTCATGAGTACCCATAATTATTTTTCATACACAATTATGGGTGCTCTAGAAAAATCATGAGTTACATAAATTATGTGAGATGTCACAAGGTCAAAGAAAAAAATAATATGAAAATTTATTCCAAAAAATAAAGTAGATGAATTCAGTGGCATAAGAAGAGAGAACATTGTGGCAATGCTTTAGGTGCAGCTTTAAAGTTTACTTCATGGTTTTGCATATTTATTAAAGCATGGTGGTTGAAAGGTTTGGCAAAGGGTAAGTGGAGAGAGGAGTCAACACTACATGGTACATTTGATGAAAGAAAAATAAATAAATAAAAATTGCAAGCTTACAGAGGAAGCTTTAAGGCCATAATTTGAAGAAGTTGATGCTATCTTAGATGGAGAAGGAAGCATATAATTGGAAAGAGACAACATCACTGGTACATTTGGAGAGGGTACTGTAGATCTAGAGGGAAGATACCATAGCAGCTTAACATTAGTATTCATAATAGCTTAATTCTAGTTTGTTTACGATTCTACTTATGTTGAGTCTACTATAACAATGGAAACAAGAGAAACCTAAGCTGATTACTTATATTATATGAATAGTGTAAGCAATGGAGTTATAGCAGGCATAATTTATACAACAGGTTATCATTAGGTGGTAAGTGAAACCAATACACAGTGAAATCAAACATGACATTTTTTCATAATCAATTCAACTACTTGTTACATGGAGTAATGTAAAACAACCCGTAGATCGAATTCCATGTTAAATACTGGTTTGTTTTATCAGCTAAGTGTGTTCTGTAATCAATAACAAGTATATTATCAATAATTATGAATTTATTGTATCTGTACTATGAATAGAGTATAAAAACTTGTACAACATTAAGCTTCTTGTATTGAGTTAGTGTAAGAATTGATAAGGAAGTCAAAAGGATGAAGACAGATACAAATAAACTTTGAACAAATAAATCTTCAGAGGTGGTAATTCCTGAACATCATCCTTTAATCATGGGGGACACAGAATGCAATATAAGCAATTATAATTCTTTCCAGTGGGGAAGAGTTTATCAAATGTTCAGCTCACGGGATTTCTCAGAGTTTCATCCACAATGATCCTGAACATGACCTCAGTATCAACATTTACAAGAATGTGACCAAATCATGCCTCCATATGATTGCTGCCATATCTCTTGTTCTGTATAAATTTGAATAATAGCCGAATTATTCACCGAGATTATCCTGATTACACACTATTTCAGCTTCATGCATAATACATAACCTCTTCTACAATTGATCATCAATTTTCGGAAATAAAAGCAGTCGCATGCGCACATTAAAACATAATCAAGCACACATATAACACAGTATGTAATGGGGAAAGCTTACAGCTAAAAACCCCCAACTATCTGTATATTATAATGATAGAGAACATGTAACAATACATAGCACAAAGCCTATCACAACTCAAGACTATCTCACATGCTACACAATAAACTAGCTCGATATGAACAAGTCACAAGTTCAAATCTCTCCACAAGTCCGCTCTCGCTCTACTGCGCAATCCAAGATGAGAATGAATGAGATCCAAGTTCGAATCCCCTTGGCTTGTACTGCGTAATCCTCATTGGCAATCTCAATCAATGTGTGTGCAAATCTCATGCACAGCTATAGTCACAACTGATAGTAGACTCACCCTTTCACCCACCTCTAACACTGGTCTCCACTGAACTGTCCATGCACTGCAGTTAACTGATGTATTCTTTAGTTGATTTCTAAGTTAATAATTAGTGAATTAATTCACACCACTCATCACTAATTGTATCAATCAGTTAAACTAGATACAAATAGCTCAACTATGTTTAGATTAGTTAAACTGAATATAACTCCACTAACTTCCTCAGTCAACTCCACCAAACTCTGTCACATGAGTTCTAACTGAAGTATCCATGCAATAGCTCCACTTAACCCTAGGAATAGCGTAATTCCTTCTGTCAGTTGCATGTGCCACGTCCGTATCTCGAACTGAAGTGCTCCAAGAGGATAAGATAATGTTTATAGTCCAAATATTATTAAGGGCTAATAATATTCGACTGATCTATTTTTAGACTGGCAGTCTAAAAATAGATTCCGCCCAATTTCTAAAAATAGAGGTCCATCTATTTTTACCAACTTGACCAATCATCCATAAATAACATTCTGCAACTCATAGACCATGATCCATATGTCTAAAAATAGACTTTGCGACAAAAATCACATGTGTGGCCCCCACCTAGTTTAGGTGATCACTTTCCAACTAGGATCAAGAAAGATGTTTCAGGATGCCTCCTTCATTGTTTCTTGTTGCAATATTCAACACTCCCTCTCAACAAGAAATGATTGTCTTTGCATGCGACATGCAACTCCATGCATTCGCCCTGCAACCTTCACAAGCGCCATGCAACTCCATGCATCTGCTCTGCAACTCCTCTGAAACTAAATGGGCTCCAAACAACTCAATCAGTCTGATGCATCTATCATCAAAATCTTCGACTTCTGCTAGGCCCAATTTCACATGTCATCAGGAACCACTGCGTTGTTGAACTCTTGCACCCATGCACTCTGCATTTGCTGTCAACTCTGATTCACGCTCCAGTATCCGATACTATCACTTTGATCTGCCTGCATCAATCCAACTGATCATTCTACTGTTGTGTTGTGGGCACCTCATAGCCAGGTTCAATTCATGAGATCCACACCATCTCATGAATCCTGCCCAAAAATCTCCTCTTGGGATTAATCATGCATGTCGCCCCACCTCTCACCTGGTGGTATAGCTGCATGCGCTCCCTCTGCCCATCTGGCACGAAATTTCTCTGCATGAGTGGTTGCTACCACTCCATGATCCTCATCTTGTGGATGCTCCACATCCCGAGGTTCACTCTTACCTGCATGCAAAACTTGCTCCCTCTCAAGCATCAATTGCATCTCTTTCTTGCACTTCCCAACAGTAGGAAGCTCCGTATACATCCCATCTACTTCAAGTCTGTAGAGATTCTTTGCTCGAATCCCAACCTTCTTGACTTGTCCTGTTGCCTTGTGCCGAAGGAAAACTTTTCCTTCACTGAAGACAACTTCATACCCTTTATCCTCTAACATTGCGACTGAGATCAAATTATTCTTTAAACCTGGAACATGCACTACATCTTGTAAAAGAATGAGTTTACTTGACTCCCTCTGAAAGGTTATGGTACCAATGTCGGTCGCATTGTATCGTCCATTGTTGCCCAACTCAACATGCAACTGGAGATCTTTCTCCACCAAGTCACTGAAAAGATTCACATCTCCCATCATGTGAAAGGAAGCGCCACTATCAAAATACCACCCCGATCCCAATGCACTAGACACCATGCATGCGATCAATGAGAAGTCCAGCTCAAATTGCGAGGCAAGAGCCTCACCAGCTGCAGCTCTAGCAGCCTGCTTGTTCTTCTTCTTCTGTGGACAATTTGTGGCGTAATTCCCATGCTCGTGACAGTAAAAACACTTCACTTTGGACATGTCACGCTCTTTACCATCCGCACCAGATTGAGAAGCATTCTTCTTTCCCTTCCCCTTCCTTGCTTTGGTAGCCAAAGCGCAATCCTCTTCATCATATGCCTTTGATGAAGATCCATCCCTGGTACTCCGCCTTATCTCCTTTTACATAAGATCTGACCAAAGTTGCTCCCATCCTGGCAATTTCTCTCGACCATTGACAGAATCCTGATAGGAATGCCAACTCTTCGGAAGCCCAAGGAGAGCCAAGCTCACCAATTCCTCATCATCCACACTAACTCCTACACTCCCAAGCTCATCCCTGCAATGGACAAACTTTTTCAAGTATACCGGAATAGTGTCATTCTTCTCCATCTTTATTTTCCCGAGTTTATCCTTGAGCGCCAACTTCCTCTGGTCGCTCTTGCTTTGGAATAAATCTGTCAATGCTTTCCACATCAAGTATGGAGAAGCTTTACCATGCAGGCTGGATACAATGTGATCCTTCACGCCCTCCAACAGAATCCTTCGACATTTTTCTGTCTTCTTTTGCCAAGCCTCAACTTGAGCAGCATCAGTAGGCTTTGGGACTTCAGCATCTATGAACTCCTTCAACCCGTTGTCATCTAACACCACCTCCATCCTGTCTCTCCATGCAATATAATCTCGGTTCTTCTTCAAGGGCATACCCAATCGCAACTCGTTGAAAAAGACATTTTACTCAACACAGTGAAAACACACAGAATTCAAATTCCCAACACCCAACACATCGTTTCTTATTGGAAAATTGGTAAGAGAACAAAGTTCGATACAGACGACTAGGCAGATTGATTTGATTTTTCACCTCAAAGAGGATGAACCCAAAGGCACATGCCACAGACCCTTTGTCGACCGAAATAAAATGTGTATCACTAAGAATGAGATCCAATGAACAACCCATCTTATCTTTGTGTGAAATTGAATAATAGTTAATGATCAACGATATTATTCCTCCGGGACACACACTGTTTCAACTTCATGCATAATACATAACCTCTTCTACAATTGATCATCAATTTTCGGAAATAAAAGCAGTCGCATGCGCACATTAAAACATAATCAAGCACACATATAACACAGTATGTAATGGGGAAAGCTTACAGCTGAAAACCCCCAACTATCTGTATATTATAATGATAGAGAACATGTAACAATACATAGCACAAAGCTCCTCACATCTCTCAGCACTATCTCACATGCTACACACAAACTAGCTTAGATATGAAAAAGTCACAAATTCAAATCTCTTCCACCTGTCTGCCTGCCTCTACTGCGCAATCCAAGATGAATAATGATGAGATCCAAGTTCGAATCCCACTGGCTTGTACTGCGCAATTCTCATTGGAAATCTCAATCAATGTGTGTGCAAATCTCATGCACAGCTATAGTCACAACTGATAGTAGACTCACCCTTTCACCCACCTCTAACACTGGTCTCCACTGAACTGTCCATGCACTGCAGTTAATTGATGTATTCTTTAGTTGATTTATGAGTTAATAATTAGTGAATTAATTGATAATTAATTCACACCACTCATCACTAATTGTATCAATCAGTTAAACTAGATACAAATAGCTCAACTATGTTTAGATTAGTTAAACTGAATACAACTCCACTAACTTCCTCAATCAACTCCACCAAACTCTGTCACATGAGTTCTAGCTGAAGTATCCATGCAATAGCTCCACATAACCCTCAGGAATAGTGTAATTCCTTCTGTCAGCTCCTGTGCCACATCTGTGCACTTAACTGAAGTGCTCCAAGAGAATAAGATAATGTTTATAGTCCAAATATTATTGAGAGCTAATAATATTCGACATATCTATTTTTAGACTGGAAATCTAAAAATAGATTCCGCCCAATATGTCTAAAAATAGAAATCCATCTATTTTTCCAACTTGACCAACCATCCACAAATAGCATCCCGCAACTCATAGAATATGATCGACATGTCTAAAAATAGACTTTGCAACAAAAATCACCTGTGTGGGCCCCACCTAGTTTAGGTGATCACTTTCCAACTAGGATCAGGAATGATGTTTCAGGATGCCTCCTTCATTGTTTCTTGTTGCAATCTTCAACACTCCCTCTCAACAAGAAAGGATTGTCTTTGCATGCGACATGCAACTCCATGCATTCGCCCTGCAACCTTCACAAGTGCCATGCAACTCCATGCATCTACTCTGCAACTCCTCTGAAACTGAATAGGCTCCAAACAACTCAATCAGTCTGATTCATCTATCATCAAAGTCTTCGACTTATGTTGGGCCCAATTGCACATGTCATCAGGAACCACTGCGCTATTGAACTCTTGCACCCATGCACTCTGCATTTGCTGTCAACTCTGATTCGCGCTCCAGTATCTGACACTGTCACTTTGATCTGCCTGCATCAATCCAACTGATCATTCTACTGTTGTGCTGTGGGCACCTTGTAGCCAGGTTCAATTCATGAGATCCACACCATCTCATGAATCCTGCCCATAAATCTCCTCTTGGGATTAATCATGCATATCGCCCCACCTCTCACCTGGTGGTATAGCTGCATGCGCTCCCTCTGCCCATCTGGCACGAAATTTCTTTGCATGAGTGGTTGCTACCACTCCATGATCCTCATCTTGTGGCTGCTCCACATCCTGAGGTTCACTCTTACCTGCATGCAAAACTTGCTCCCTCTCAAGCATCAATTGCATGTCTTTCTTGCACTTCCCAACAGTAGGAAGCTCCGTAGACATCCCATCTACTTCAAGTCTGTAGATATTCTTTGCTCGAATCCCAACCTTCTTGACTTGTCCTATTGCCTTGTGCCGAAGGAAAACTTTTTCTTCACTGAAGACAACTTCATACCCTTTATCCTCTAACATTGCGACTGAGATCAAATTCTTCTTTAAACCTGGAACATGCACTACATCTTGTAAAAGAATGAGTTTACCTGACTCCCTCTGAAAGGTTATGGTACCAATTCCGGTCACATTGTATCGTCCATTGTCACCCAACTCAACATGCAACTGGAGATCTTTCTCCACCAAGTCACTGAAAAGATTCACATCTCCCGTCATGTGAAAGGAAGCGCCACTATCAAAATACCACCCCGATCCCAATGCACTAGACACCATGCATGCGATCAATGAGAAGTCCAGCTCAAATTGCGAGGCAAGAGCCTCACCATCTGCAGCTCCAGTAGCCTGCTTGTTCTTCTTCTTCTGTGGACAATTCGTGGCGTAATGCCCATGCTCATGATAGTGAAAACACTTCACTTTGGACATGTCACGCTCTTTACCATACGCACCAAATTGAGAAGCATTCTTCTTGCCCTTCCCCTTCCTTGATTTGGCAGCCAAAGCGCAATCTTCTTCATCAAATTCCTTTGATGAAGATCCATCCCTGGTACTCCACCTTATCTCCTCTTGCACAAGATCCGACCAAAGTCGCTCCCATCCTGGCAATTTTTCTCGACCATTGACAGAGTCCTGATAGGAGTGCCAACTCTTCGGAAGCCCAAGGAGAGCCAAGCTCACCAGTTCCTCATCATCAACACTAACTCCTACACTCCCAAGCTCATCCCTGCAGTGGACAAACTTTGTCAAGTATACCGGAATAGTGTCATTCTTCTCCATCTTTATATACTAGGAAGTGTCAATGAGTTCTAGGTCTGTTAAGGAGGGAGTGACAAGGTTATATACTAGGAAAGGCCAAGGTATGTTAAACTACCAAGGTGATCTGAAATAGGTGGCTGACTTGTTTTGCTATGCAAACACCTTATATTCCATTTAAACAACTTAAGGATAGTGCTCATACATCCAATTATGCAACAAAATTCTTGTGTCAAGTTTATGTGTTTTAAAGTGATTTGTGTGTGAGAAATTTAATAATTTTTTAAGTTGATTAAATGCATGAACAACAAACATAATTTGCAGAAATATAACCAACAACTCACAACAATAAGATAATAAAGGAGTTCACCCTCAACACTTGGGCTACGTCTCCTTGAGCCTCCATCAATGGATTAGGCTCTCTGGGATTAAGATGGTCAAATTATTTTACAAGATGATGCTCAACTCCATTGGTTTTATAGACTATACCAATGGGTTCATTGGTTTTATAGACTGTACCAATGGGTTCAAAATACCAAAATACCCCTAGATTGATTGTTCAAACAATGGAAATGGACCATGGCTCCCTTGGGCATGACCTCTTCCGCTGGTGGCCTTGAGCTTCCCTAAGCTATCCTATGGAAAAATACCCTTATAATTCCTCATCTGATGTTGAAACCTATTTCACTATTTCCAGAACATGTCAAACATCCAAAATACACTATTCATTCTCACAGAATGACCTCTGGCTCCCCTAGCTATGCCTCCAACACCTGGTGGCTCTAGGCTCCATGAAACTTCCCTATAGCCTTTTCACACCTATAACTCTCCAAATTCTTCTGAAAACCACACCATTGGCTTCAGAATATCAAATATAGTAAAAACTTACTATTCATTCTCTCAGAATACTTTATGGATGCTCTAGCTATGCCTCCAACACCTGGTGGCCCTAGCCTTCAAAAATCTTCCAATGCACAAAAACACTTGTAGATGACCTTTTTTGCCTCTGCAACCTGCTCCATTTAGTTCCCAGCATGCCAATTAGCCTAGAATGACTTTTATTGAGCTCAATTTGGTCGAAAATTGAGTGATTTATGAGCAAAACCAATTTTGTCCCAATATCTCCTCTAAAACTGGAGGGACTGTCAGTTAACTTTAGAAGTCCGCCAAAATTGGCGCGCCTCCAAATTTTCCGCCAACATAATCCAGACTTAATTAGAGCTAAGCACGCTTATGGGTGGATGATATAAGGTTTAATGATAAGTGGTGTTTTATACGTTAATGATGGATTAACGTGGGTTAACCACGTTTTAAGTTTAATTTAATATCATTAACAAAAATCTCGTCGGTTTGTCTTAGCCCTAAGTTCTGGGACCGCGGCCACATGGGGAGGGGGCTAATCTCCTCCAACCCCCAAACGTCGAGCGGTTGAACTTTAAAATGGTGTAGCGCACGTATAGGGTAAGGAACATATGGTAGGAGAGACAGTAGAGCGTTCGGATGGCGGGAGTGAGGTCAGGAGTTCGACCCCCACTTTGCCTCATAAATTTTTCACAGTGCCATATTAACTCTCCTCCCGCTAACTTTGTCGAATTGCCAAGTTTAAACCTTCGCTACAATGGTTAGTGACCTCCTCCAGATTTGGTAAATGTCATCGAATAGTGGGTTTGAAACATTATAATATATATATTGAAATATATATATGTGTGTGTGTGTTTATAAAAATAATACCACCATAACTAATGTCCAACGATTAATATGACAATAATTCGACCTTCCATGAAATAATTCGAACCAAGGGTTGGAGAGGGCCCATCAGAGAGGACACAAGGGGCCCTCTGGTTGGGTTGTGCTCCAACCTAAAAAATTCAAATTCAAACTTAGGAAGAATATTGGAGCTCATTGGGCAATTTTTCTCTTCACTTAACCCATCTGGAGAATCTGAAGACAACACTTGTCACAATCTCACTAGTTGTGATCTGGAGAATATTCCTGCAATGCTAATTGTACCTTCCACATCATCACTATACCTGTTCTGCTCCTTTTTTCCCTGTTTTGGAAAACAAACAACATACGATAACTCAGTCATACGAACTCAGATTTTGATGAAATGAGTTGCACCAGAATTCTGGAAACGAACTCTATCTGGTCGTTCAGGTTTGAAGCAATTTCAAGCACTTTCAATTTTTAGCTAATTTTAGGCCTTGATCCAAATTCTGATCACACCTTCCCACTAACAGGCTTTTGGACCCATAAAAGATGATAATTAACTTCTTGAGCTTCAAAAATCTTCTACTTTCAAGTCATATCAACTAATTTTACTTGACCAATCTTACTTCACAATTATCTTGATATGCCTTGCATCGCAACTGGCTATGTCTCTCAACCACTGCTCTCTGACTGTTGTTGACCCACTTCAACATTGTTGACTGTAGTAAACTTATACATACCTTGTTGTACCAAATCAATCTCTATGTGCTTGGAAAAATGTTAGCCTTCTCACTGAGAATCAATTCCCTCTTGCAACAAATGCATTGAAGCTTCTTCTTGGAAATCCTCTTATCCAAATTAAACTTGCAATATGAGTGAACTCTTGGCTTTAACACAAAAACCAGCTTGTTCTGCAATGGTTGCAAAACACTTTGCATCTCATCCACTTCTCACTGAATGGACCTCAAACTTCCTGCAACATCTTGTCACAAGAACATGTTGAGATTGCAACAAGATGATAAGCTTAGTGGAAAGGAGTCCCCTTCACTAAGTGGGCCCGTAGGCTATTTTTGGTGCAAAGTCTATTTTTAGACTATGTCTATTTTTAGACATATGGATCATGTTCTATGAGTTGCAGGATGCTATTTGTGGATGGTTGGTCAAGTTGGAAAAATAGATGGACTTCTATTTTTAGACATATTGGGCGGAATCTATTTTTAGATTGCCAGTCTAAAAATAGATATGTCGAATATTATTGGCTCTTAATAATATTTGGACTCTAAACATTATCTTATTCTCTTGGAGCACTTCATTTAAGTGCACAGATGTGGCACAGGAGCTGACAGAAGGAATTACGCTATTCCTGAGGGTTAAGTGGAGCTATTGCATGGATACTTCAGTTAGAACTCATGTGACAGAGTTTGGTGGAGTTGATTGAGGAAGTTAGTGGAGTTGTATTCAATTTAACTAATCTAAACATAGTTGAGCTATTTGTATTCAATTTAACTAATTGATACAATTAGTGAGAATGGTGTGAATTAATTATTAATTAATTCACTAATTATAAACTCATTAATCAACTAAATAATGCATCAGTTAACTTCAGTGCATGGACAGTTTCAGTGGAGACCAGTGCAGAAATAGGTGAAAGAGCAAGTTAACTGTCGGTTGTGACTATTGACTATCTTTGTTGTTATTTTCAACACCGCAGAGATGAGTGGAAGCCCCATGAAGTTATGCGTACAAACCAGGTGGTTTATCTATTTAATGAAGCCATCCCATAGCATTAGCCTCAGCAATAGAGGTTGACTGTTTCAGGTGGTAGAGATTGGAGCATGTGTTTTGCTAGATCTAGCTTGATAGTGTGTAGCAATTGAGGGTGTACGTAGAGCTTGTGAGGAGATTTTGTACTATGATTGTTACATGATCTCCATGACATATAATATACAGATATTTGGGGTTTTCAGCTTTAAGCTTTCCCATTAAATACTGTGTTCATATGTGTGATTGTTTATGGTTTTAATGTGTGCACGCAATTGATTTTATTTCCGCATGTAATGATCAATGGTAGAAGAGATTTTGTATTATGCATGAAGCTAAAATAGTGTGTGATCAGGAGAATCTCGATGAATAATATATCATTTATTCAAATTTCTACATGGTATTAGAGCTATATTTTTCATTGGAGCAATTGCAAAGCATTGAAGCGGTTGAGTTCTGTGCTGGTGGAATTCGAATTTGCAGCAATGTTTTCTTGGTGTGGAAGTTGAGATGTCTTTAAACGGATTGCTATTGGAGTATGCCCTTGAGGGTAGCTCAAATTATATTGCATGGAAGGACAGGATGGAGGCGGTGCTGGATGACAATGGGTTGAAGGAGTTCATAGATGCAGAAATTCCAAAGCCTACTTCTAGTGATGTTGCCGTACTTGACGCATGGCAAAAGAAGACGGCAAAGTGTCGAAGGATTCTGTTGGAGGGCGTGAAGGATCACATAGTATCCAACCTTCATGGTAAGGCTTCTCCATTCTTGATGTGGAAAGCTTTGACAGATTTATTCCAAAGCAAGAGCGACCAGAGGAAGTTGGCGCTCAAGGACAAACTCAGGAACATAAAGATGGAGAAAGGCCACAATATGCCCAAGTACCTCACGAAGTTCATCCAATGTAGGGATGAGCTGGGAAGTGTGGGGGTTACTGTTGATGACGAGGACTTGGTGAGCTTGGCTCTCCTTGGGCTTTCGAAGAGTTGGCATTCCTATCAGGACTCTGTCAATGGTCGGGATAAATTGCCAAGATGGGAGCGACTTTGGTCAGATCTTGTGCAAGAGGAGATAAGGCGAAGTACCAGGGACGGATCTTCATCAAAGAACTCTAATGAAGAGAATTGCGCTTTGGATGCCAAAGCAAAGATGGGGAAGAGAAAGAAAGCTTCTCAATCCGGTGCGAAAGGCAAGAAGCAGGACATGTCCAAGGTGAAGTGCTTTCACTGTCACCAACACAGACATTACGCCACTAATTGTCCACAGAAGAAGAAAAATAAGCAGGCTGCTGGGACTGCAGCTGGAGAGGCCTTAGCCTCGCAGTTTGAGCTAGATTTTTCGTTGATCGCATGCTTTGTCTCAAGTATGACGGGATCAGTGTGGTTTCTTGACAGTGGTGCATCTTTTCACATGACAGGAGATCGAGATTTGTTTACTGATCTGGATGAGAAAGATCTTGGAGTGCACATCAAGATGGGCGATGATGGTAGATACAATGCGACCGGTATCGGTACAATTTCCTTTGAGAGGGAGTCTGGTAAACCCTTCGTATTGAAGGAAGTGATGCATGTTCTAGGATTGAAGAAGAATCTTATCTCTGTGTCGATGTTAGAAGACAAGGGATATGATGTTGTCTTTAGCAAGGGAAAGGCTTTCTTGCTCAGTAAGGCAACTGGTGAGACCCAGAGGATAGGGGTTCAAGTTAAGAACCTTTATCAATTGCAGGTAGATGGCTGCACAACAATGGCAGTCAAGGCAGAAGGAGTGGTGAGCCAGGATGATGGCGAGTTGTGGCACCGGAGATTGGGCCACCTTCACCATGGAGTTTTGAAGATACTACAGCAGATTTCTATTGGGCTTCCTAAGGGTACTCTTGCGTAGTTAGATCAGTGCAAGGGATGTACCTTGGGAAAATTTGTGAAAGCCACCTTTCACGAGAAGGATAGTCGCGCCACGACGATCCTTAAGAGAATTCACACAGACGTGTGTGGACCTTTCTCAGTAGCTTCGACAACAAAGCACAGGTATTATGTGATATTTGTTGATGATTTTTCTCGTAAGTGCTGGATCTTCTTCATGCAGAAGAAGAGCGACACATACTCAAATTTCTGTGAGTTAAAGGCACTGGTTGAGAAAGAATCGGGGAAGCAAGTGAAGGCTCTAAGGAGCAACAATGGTGGTGAATTCATCTCTGGTGAATTCAAGGACTTTTACAACGCAGAAGGAATTCGAAGAGAGCTCATAGCACCTCATAACCCACAGCAGAACGGGGTTGCTGAGCAGAAGAACAGAATGATCGTGGGTGCTGCACAAGCAATGTTGCATGATCAAGGCCTTCCCATACACTTGTGGGCTGAGGCATGCAATACTGCAGTATATGTGCAGAACTGTTGTCCTCACAAGATACTTGGCATGAGTACACTCGAGGAGGCGTTTTCTGGTAAGAGGCTTGATATTTCCCATTTGAGGATTTTTGGTTCACCTTTTTACATTCATGTGACGAAGGATGCCAGGAAGAAGCTGGAGCCGACTGCGGAGGTTGGGATATTTTTGGGGTACACTGATACACCCCAAAACTATCATGTTTATTTTCCAGACAGTCGCAAGGCTATTGTGCGACGGGATATCAAATTTCAGGAGGAGAAAGCCATGAAGTGTTCGCTTGAGAGGGAGCCACACTTGCATGCAGATGAGCTATTAGTTCCTAAGGATGAGTCTTAGGATGTGGATCAGCCACAATATAAGGTTCATGGAGTGGAAGAGACCACTCAGGCAGCGCCAACCATCAGAGGGCGGAAGCACACTACAGAAGCTAAGCGACTGGCTCAAGATGCAGAGAAGGTTGTAGGAGCACCTACATCACAGCGCAAACAGAGACAATCACCTGACCGGTATATTGGATACATGGCTCTTATGAGCAAGTGTATCGTGACAGAGCCATCCTCTTTCGAGGAAGCTATGGAGGACCCTGCATGGGTAGATGCCATGGTGGAAGAGTATGATTCGATTATCAGAAATGGTGCATGGGAGATTGTCCTGAGACCGGAGGGGAAATCAGTGGTGGGTTCGAGATGGATCTACAAAGTGAAGCAGGCAGCTGATGAGAGTGTGGAGAAGTACAAGGAAATATTTTTTTCCCGAGGCTTTTCACAGATAGAGGGGATCGATTATGAGGAGACCTTTGCACCTGTCGCAAGGTATTCTTCCATACAGAGGATTCTTGCTCTCTCAGTGCAGATGGGGTGGCACATTCATCAGATGGATGTGAAGACTATGTTCCTCAACAAAGTCATTGAGGAGGAGGTGTACATAGAGCAGCCCGAAGGTTTCGAGATCTTCAGCAGCAATTCGCATGTGTGCAGGCTCAAGAGAGCGTTGTATGGATTGAAACAAGAACCTTGTGCTTGGTACACACAGATAGACAATTATTTCACCGGACTTGGATTCTCCAAGAGTGAGGCAGATCCTAACCTATACCAGATTGTGGTGGAGGGTAAGTTGCTGATCATTGTACTTTATGTAGATGATTTGATTTTGACAGGTGGTGAACTGTTGATACACTCATGCAAGGTTGATTCAAAAGGGAGTTTGAGATGAAGTTGAGTTGGGCCTCTTCATTATTTCGGGATTGGAAATTTGGCAAATGTTGTGCTGGTGGACTGCTTATTTCTCAAGGCAAGTATGATGCTTAGGAGATACTAGAGAAGTTCAACATGCATGGTTGCAAGCCTGTTGATACTCCTCTTCCTGGTGGTTGGAGGAAGGAGGATGCTACTTCAGCGGAGGTAGTGGATACCACTGTTTATCGACAGTTGGTGGGGTCACTCATGTATTTGGTCAATACACGACCCGACATATGCTATGTTGTTAACCAGCTTTCACAAGCACTGGTTAAGCCAACCAAGCTCTTCTGGAAGGCAGGAAAGCATGTATTGAGATATCTCAGAGGCACATCGGGATATGGATCATGGTATAGACAAGAGGATGAGTTGAGGCGGCATGGCTTCATGAATCGGTATCATCATATCATAGATTTTGTGCAGCGGAGGATCATGTTACTTTCATACATTCCTATGGAGGATCAGGATGCTGATATCTTGACGAAGGCGCTCACCGGGAGCAAATTCGAATGCCACAGAGGCAGGATCGGGGTGGCAGATAATCCCTATCTTGTTGAGAGGGAGTGTTGAGATTGCAACAAGATGATGAGCTTAATGGAAAGGAGTCGCCTTCACTAAGTGGGCCCGCAGGCTATTTTTGGCGCAAAGTCTATTTTTAGACATATGGACCATGTTCTATGAGTTGCAGGATGCTATTTGTGGATGGTTGGTCAAGTCGGAAAAAATAGATGGACTTCTATTTTTAGACATACTGGGCGGAATCTATTTTTAGATTGCCAGTCTAAAAATAGATATGTCAAATATTATTAGCTCTTAATAATATTTAGACTCTAAACGTTATCTTATTCTCTTGGAGCACTTCAGTTAAGTGCATAGATGTGGCACAGAAGCTGACAGAAGGAATTACGCTATTCCTGAGGGTTAAGTGGAGCTATTGCATGGATACTTCAGTTAGAACTCATGTGACAGAGTTTGGTGGAGTTGATTGCGGAAGTTAATGGAGTTGTGTTCAGTTTAACTAATCTAAACATAGTTGAGCTATTTGTATCCAGTTTAAATAATTGATACAATTAGTGAGAGTGGTGTGAATTAATTATTAATTAATTCACTAATTATAAACTCATTAATCAACTAAATAATGCATCAGTTAACTTCAGTGCATGGACAGTTTCAGTGGAGACCAGTGCAGAAATAGGTGAAAGAGCAGGTTAACTATTAGTTGTGACTATACTGTTGCTATTTGCAACACACAGATAGGTGGAGAAGCCCATGAGGATTGCGCAGTACAAGCCAGGTGGTTTATCTATTTAATGAAGCCATCCCATAGCATTGAAAACGCAATAGAGGTTGGCTATCAAGTGGCAAAATATTGGAGCATGTGTTTTGCTAGATCTAGCTTGATAGTGTGTAGCAATTGAGGGTGTGCATGAGAGCTTGTGAGGAGATTTTGTACTATTATTGTTAAATGATCTCCATGACATATAATATATAGATAGTTGGGGTTTTCAGCTTTAAGCTTTCCCATTAAATACTGTGTTCATATGTGTGATTGTTTGTGGTTTTAATGTATGCATGCAATTGATTTTATTTCCGCATGTGATGATCAATGGTAGAAGAGATTTGTATTATGCATGAAGCTAAAATAGTGTGTGATCAGGAGAATCTCGATGAATAATATCTTATTTATTCAAATTTATACATCACAATCAATCTTGAAAAGAAAACATTATGCAATAATTGATATGATGAGCACCTCCTCTTTTTTTTGCTCCTTTAAAGCAATGACTATCACCTCCTGTAACATCAAGTACATGGAAATCTTCTTGCACATTGGTGTATCCACTATCAACTCACAATCAAAAAACACCATCAACTAAAACATAAGTCGATCGACATCATCAACAAACATAGTCGACAAACAACAGGCAACATCAACAACACAAGTTGACATGAAATATGCAACACAATCGACATAAATCGATATGAAATGTGTGTGACACAATCGACAAAATTCGATAAACATATGTGTAGTACAATCAACACAAGTTGACATGACATGATACATATTGACAACACTCATGCATGTATCTATTTACAATGAACCTATCACAAGTTCTCTATTTACATATACAAAATCACATGAATATGTACACTCTTCAACTCTCTCTTTCAAGTACAAACAAGTATATAAACCCAAAACATATGGGTGATCATAAGAGATGAACTAAATGATAAATTGTTGCAACATAAATTAGTGACATACCCATCTTTTACACCATCTTGACAAAATTTTGCAACAAATAGAAATGCTTTCAACCAAACAACATTCACATGAAATCTTGCATCATACAAGTTGTGATAATCTGCTATAACTTGTCATACTTTCAATATAAATTCATGCATACATAAGGCTGAAATTTGCATCTATGTACAAAGGAAATGCATGCCTGACTTGGTCAAGAAATCAAGCCATTTCTTAGCAAACCACTTCAATGGTGATTTTTCCTGCTGAACATCTTCTTCTTGTGAATCATCTTGAATCACATCTGATGCAGGGGCATTAGGCAATAGCTAGCAATGTAGGAGTTTTTTCCACATGTTGTGGCTATTGAGGGTTCGAAATTCATCAAACTGTAACAGCCAGGTGTCAATACCTCGGCTAACTGTTTTAATTAGACTAGTTGGAGTTGTAGAAGTCGGACAGTCGGGTTTGATCCAGCTATCAGTTTAGTTTGTTGAATTATTTAGACTTTTGATTTCCAAAACGGTCCTCACAGAGGAACCGAAGAGACACACTGTAATGTATATAATTTCTTCGAATGTATGAAAAAAAGGGGCGGTGAGAGATTCCAGACTAAACTCTGTGTGTTAAAATTGTTTCCAGTTAAACGATTTCTGAGCTTGGTTGCCATCGGGAAGGACCAATGTTTGTCTATGAAAAGGATTGTTTAATTGCGAAGCAATAGATTTCTGCATCTGTATTAAATTTCTGAGTCAAGCTGCTATTTCGACTCTGCATTTAACTGTCTGTTGTGCCCTCCTATTCGTGGTCTGAATAGCCTGGGAGTCCATCTCAACCACAGGCGAGAGTGGGTATGGAAAGCCGGATTAATATTGGCGGAATTCTCGTATAAAGAAACAAACCTGTTTTATTGTATAATTGCTGTAAGTTCTGTTTAATAGACCGTGTTGAACCTGGGTTAATCATACAATGGAACCGACGGAACGATAGTTAAGTACTGTACCCAAAACCATAAGCGGTTTCGCAGAGGCGGTTTGCCCTTTCCGCACCACTTTTCGGCCATAAGTGGTAATCTTCGGTCGGGCAGCGATTCCACAGGAATTGCGACGTGTGTCCTGGGCGGTATTGGAAGCCACCCGTTAACTTGCGCCTTCGCACGTTAACCCTCGTACCAGGACGCCGGGAGAAATGCACGAGAGCCGTTGATTCGAGAGAAGGCCATCGGACGATGGACGTTGGACATAGATGCACGAACGATAATCAACGTGAGCGAATGATAAAAGAGGTACTTTGCATACGTTGATTGGTCGACTTATCATAGGAGTGGGGCCCAGGTCCATGTGCGGGCATACAGTTATATGTTTATGAGTGCTAGACTATTGATATAAGGTTTGAAGGCTATATTATAAATTTTTGTATCCAAAGCGCAGGTTATAACTATAAATACCGAAGATTAAATATTTGTTTTAAGGTCGGCGGAGTAATATAAAACGGGAATGGCCTAATGTTATTGTAAAAGTTTATTTAAAAATGTGTGGTGTATCAATATACAATTTATAAGGGTTGAATAGTTATTATATGAGCCGGAATTACAATATAACATTTTAAGGCTGCCAATTATATTTATTTATCAATTTTTCTAAAATTGATAAATAACATTGCCGAGTAAAGAAAAGACCACGTAGGAGAAACGAAAGAGAATGGGGTTACAAAAATTAAATTGTTGACAAAGCCACATCATCGTTGACCATCCACCCATTGGGCTGACTTTCAATTGTTATTGCGTCATTTGTGGTATCAAAGCGGGAAGTTTGAGTTGTTTGCTGACATGGCAATCTGACTTGGTAGAGGTGCTAGCAGGAGGAGACCTGTAGCCAACGCAGAGGTGTTGGAGGTGTTGCAGAGGGTCGAGGCCAGAATGGATGCCGTGGAGCGAAGACAGACCAAAGATCCTGAAGACATCAGCAAACCTAAAACGGAAGAAGCTGAAGAAAATGTTGAAATTCCTCCTGATTTGAGGCTCCTTAGAACTGTTCTAGGATCTACAGTTAAGCCCAGAATTGAAGTGTCGAGTTATACAGGGGGAATGAATCCAGAAGAGCTGGTGGACTGGATAAATGAATTAAACAAGTGCTTCGATTATGAAGAAATAAGTGAAGATAAGAAGGTCAAGTTTGCAGTAACAAGGCTGAAAGGACATGCTGCACTTTGGTGGGATGGAGTGCAGGCAGAAATGAGGACAGTTGGCAAGAAACCTATCAAGATCTGGACCAGAATGATGGCCAAATTGAAAGGTAAATTCTTACCTAGTGATTACCAGCTGACATTGTATAAACAAATGCAGAACCTGAGACAGAGGTTGCTGAAAGTAAAGGAATACACAGAAGAATTCTACAGAGTAAGCATAAGAGCTGGGCAATTCCAAGATACACCAGAGAAGACTGCCAGATATGTGAATGGTCTCAAGATGGAGATCCAAGATGAGATTGGTCTTCTGTCTCCCAAGACAGTGGAAGAGGCCTACCAGATGGCCTTGAAAGCAGAGGAGAAACTCCTGAGAAAACAGTCTGCCAAGAAGAGAGGTACTTTCCGTGGGAAGGGAAGTCAGGGTGGTAGAGGAAAGCCTACACCCAGGGATGGAGCTAACAGTAGCTCACCTCAGAATGCATCTACAAAGGAGGATGAAAATGGCAGAAGGGGTCCTTACAGAGGAAAAGGAAGAGGAGGCAGAGACAGAGGTGGAGGTAGAGAGTTGAGGTGTTATAGATGTCAGGGGGTGGGACATAAGCACTATGAGTGTCCAGAGAATGTGGTTGCTGGTGCAAGAAATGTTGTTGTTGCCCAGGTTGAAGAAGAAGCAGAAATTGAAGAAAAAGTGCTTCCAGAGAGGGGAGAGTCCTTGGTGGTTAATAAGGTCCTGTTGAAACAAACCAAAGAAGTCACTGAACCCGCACAAAGGAAGACTTTGTTTAGGAGCATATGCAAAGTCCAAGGGAAATGCTGCCAGCTAATCATTGATAGTGGCAGCACAGACAATTTGGTTTCCACTGAGGTGATAGAAAAACTGAAGCTAAAGACTAGGGAGCACCCCACTCCCTACAGGGTGTCCTGGCTGCATAAAGGGCACCAGCTGGTTGTGAAAGAACAGTGTGAAATAGAGCTGCAAATGGGCAAATACAAGGACAAGGTTTTGTGTGATGTAATGCCCATGGATGTGTGTCATATACTGCTGGGTAGACCTTGGTAGTTTGACAGAGCAGCAGTGCATGATGGCAAGAAGAACACTTAAAAGTTCTTCAAAGATGGGGTACATCATATATTGATTCCCATGGAAGAAGGAGAGCCATCCAGCAGAGTGATTGATCCAAAGACCTTGTTGCTGAGCGGGAAGGAATATCTGCAGCAGATAGAAGAAGAAGAGGTAAGCTTTGCTTTAGTTTGCAAACCAAAAGTAGTTCTTACTTCTACAAATATTTATGATTTACCAGTAGAGATACAAGAGATGTTAGACAATTATTGTGACATCGTTGTGGATGATTTACCTGATGAGCTGCCACCTATGAGAAAGATCAGCCATCAGATAGATTTTATCCCTGGTTCAAATCTACCAAATAAGGTAGCCTACAGAATGACTCCCAAATAAAATGAGGAAATCAGGAAACAAGTACAGGAATTGGTGGACAAAGGACTGATCAGAGAAAGCCTGAGTCCATGTGCAGTACCATCAGTACTGAGCCCAAAGAAAGATGGAGGCTGGAGGATGTGTACTGATTCCAGAGAAATTAATAAGATCACAATCAGGTACAGATTCCCTTTACCCAGAATAGAGGATTTGATGGACTGTTTGAGTGGTGCTAAATACTTCTCAAAGATAGATTTAAAGAGTGGGTACCATCAGATTAGAATTAGAGAGGGTGATGAGGGGAAAACTGCTTTTAAAACAAATGAAGGACTGTATGAATGGATGGTAATGCCTTTTGGGTTGTTAAATGCACCTAATACCTTTATGAGACTCATGAATGAAGTATTGAGGGAATTCATTGGTAAATTTGTGATAGTGTATTTGGATGATATATTAGTTTTCAGTAGAACTAAAGAGGAACATTTGAGGCATCTTAATCATGTCTTGAAGAAGCTACACCAAGAGAAACTGCTGATAAATTTAAAGAAGTTCTTATTCATGAAGGAAGAGTTGGTGTATTTGGGATTTGTTGTTTCCGCAGAAGGATTGAAGATGGACCCAGAAAAGGTTAAGGCAATTGTGGAGTGGCCTTCACCCAGGAATGTTTTTGAGGTAAGGAGTTTCCATGGACTTGCTAGTTTTTACAGAAAGTTTATAAGAAACTTCAGTAAGATTAATGCACCCATAATTAAGACCATAAAGAAGAACAAACAACCATTTCAGTGGACTGCTGAAGTAGAGAGAAATTTTAAAGTTTAAAGCAAAAGATAACAGAGAAGCCTGTTTTAATTCTGCCTGATTTCACCAAACCATTTCAAGTAAAATGTGATGCCAGTGGGGAGGACATTGGAGCTGTTTTGAGTCAGGATGATAGGCCTGTAGCCTATTTCAGCGAGAATTTGAATGACACCAGGAGAAATTATTCCTCTTATGAAAAGGAGTTCTATGCAATTGTTCAAGCACTGAAGAAGTGGAGACATTATTTGATGTCCAGGGAATTTGTATTATATTCTGACAATCATGCCTTACAGTATATTGTACAGCAGCCCAAGTTGAAACATAAGCATGCTAAATGGGTTGAGTATCTCCAGAGTTTCAATTTTGTTTTGAAACATATAAGTGGCCAAGCCAATAAAGTAGCTGATGCTTTGAGTAGGAGACATTTGCTTGTTCAAGAGACTAATTTTGAAGTTGCAGGATTCGATTTTTTCAAAGAATTGTATAAAACAGATCCTGATTTTAAAGAAGCATTTGAAGCATGTAGTAACCCTGTTCTAACAGATAGAAGTCAGTGGCTGGATTATTTCCTGCAGGAAGACTTGTTATTCAGAAAGAATCAACTGTGTATACCAAAATGTTCCATGAGAGAAAATTTGATCAAAGAAAAGCATAGTGGTGGACTTGCTGGACACTTTGGTACTGATAAGACTTATGAGCAGCTGAGTCACTTTTATTTCTGGCCCAAGATGAGAGCAGAAGTAGACAAGTTTGTGAATAATTGCAAGATTTGTCAATATGCCAAAGGAAGGGAGCCGTATCGCAGATTGCACACTCCTTGCTCATTCCATGGTGCCTGGGACATGGTAAGGGCGCATCTTGTCTCAGGACCCGCTCAAGACCCAGAGGGAATGATGTACTTTTGGTTGTGGTAGACGATTCATTTCTCCCAATGGCAATAAATTTTTATTCTGTTATGTAACTAGTGATGCCACCCATGTTGGGCGAACTTGTTTTTCAAAATAGGTTGTTAGATTGCAAGGGCGTTCTCCAAGAGTATTGTTTTACAGACACCGTATTTGTGGGTTGCTTCTTAGAGGGACACTACAGTAAAACTTTGGTACTAACCTAGGTTTCTGTACTATCTGCATTGTCCTGTGACCCATGGACAAACCTAGTAGGAATGCTGTGAGCTGGGAAATTATTGAGGAGTTCTGTAGGAAAGAACATCCCACAAAGTGACTGTTATTTTCCCCAGGAAGAATATGCATATAATGATTCACCAAATGGGTATGTCATAAGAGTCTGAAGTGTCATATTGTCACAGAATGCATCCGCAGGAATATCAAATTACAACTGAAGAGCAAGAAAGTTAAGGAGTGGATGGTGAAGAATTTGCTTCAGAGATCCAGGCCATACATGAACAAGTGAAACAACAACTGCAAGGCAGCAGCATCAAATACAAGGGCAGAGCAGACTTGAGCAAGAAAGAAGTTCATTTTGAAGTAGGAGATCTGGTTTTGGCACACTTGATAAAGGAGAGATTCCCAAAGAAGCAGTATAATAAACTGAAGTTCAAAAATATTGGGCCATGCAAGATACTTAGAAAGTTTTCTGCAAATGCTTATGAGATTGAATTGCCACCTGATGTTGGAATATTCTATTTTACCGTTGCAGACGATACATGAAAACATGGCAGAGGATGATCAACAGACAAGGAACAAGATTGAGGAAAGAATGTTCTACTCTGTGTTCACTCATTGCAACCAGAGAAGATATTGGACAAGAGAGTGTTCAAAAGTGACCAGAGGACAAGAGTACTTTTCAAAGATTGATCAAATGGAAGGACAAGCCAGAGAAGATGCTACTTGGAACAGATCAAGGAATGCGAAGACAGGGCGATTGCTGGAGGAGCTCATTGGGAGCCCATGAAGAAAATTTCCTTGTGAGTCGATGCGTGTGTTACCAGGGCAACAGCGCAATGCAGGAGCTGAGGTTCAAACTATCAACCGTAACAGCCTGAAAATAACACTTTAATTCATCATTTTAATTAGACTAGTTAGAGTTGTAGAATTCAGACAGTCGGGTTCGATCCAGCTGTTAGTTTAGTTAGTTGAATTATGTAGACTTTTGATTTCCAAAACGGTCCTCACAGAGGAACCGAAGAGACACACTGTAATGTATATAATTTCTTTGAATGTATGAAAAAAAAAGGGGGGGATGAGAGATTTCAGACTAAACTCTGTGTGTTAAAATTGTTTCCAGTTAAACGATTTCTAAGCTTGGTTGCCATCAGGAAGAACCAATGTTTGTCTATGAAAAGGATTGTTTAATTGTGAAGCAATAGATTTCTGCATCTGTATTAAATTTCTGAGTGAAGCTGCTATTTCGACTCTGCATTTAACTGTCTGTTGTTCCCTCCTATTCGTGGTCTGAATAGCGTGGGAGTCCATCTCAACCACAGGCGAGAGTGGGTATGGAAAGCCGGATTAATATTGGCGGAATTCCCGTATAAAGAAACAAACATGTTTTATTGTATAATTGCTATAAGTTATGTTTAATAAACCGTGTCAAACCTGGGTTAATCATACAACGGAACCGACAGAACCATAGTTAAGTACAGTAGTGAGAAACCGGAGCGGATTTACATAGGCGTATTTCCCCGTTTCGCACCACTCTTCGTACGGAGGCGGTATTGACAGGAAGGCAGCGATTCCATAGGGAATCTGCCGCGTGTCCCAAGCGGTTTTTGTTAACGTCAAATTTCGCGCATTAAAGTCTGACAGGGGACGCGCAGCGAAATGCACCCGAGTCGTTGATCGGGGCGAAGGCCATCGGACGGTGGACGTTGGACATAGATGCACGAACGATAATCAACGTGAGCGGACAATAAAAGAGGTACTTTACATACGTTGATTGGTCGACTTATCATAGGAGTGGGGCCCAGGTCCACGGGCGAGCATACAGTTATATGTTTATGAGCGCTAGACTATTGATATAAGGTTCGAAGGCTATATTATAAAGTTTTGTACACAAAGTGCGGGTTATAACTATAAAGACCGAAGATTAAATATTTGTTATAAGGTCGGCGGAGTAATATAAAACGGGAATGGCCTAATGTTATTGTAAAAGTTTATTTAAAAAGGTGTGGTGTATCAATATACAATTTATAAGGGTTGAATAGTTATTATATGAGCCGGAATTACAATATAACATTCTAAGGCTGCCAATTATATTTATTTATCAATTTTTCTAAAATTGATAAATAACATTGACGAGTAAAGAAAAGACCACGTAGGAGAAACGAAAGAGAATGGGGTTACAAAAATTAAATTGTTGACAAAGCCACATCATCGTTGACCATCCACCCATTGGGCTAACTTTCAGTTGTTACTGTGTCAACATCGATGATGGAATCTCATGTTCCATTCTCTTCATTATTTTTCTCTACTTGCTTCAAATGCTTTGGATGAGTGATTGGATGTAATGTCCAATATTGGGCAATGAGATGTCTTTTCTTCTGACAATGAGTGCAAATCTTTTGTACCTTATGTTCAAGTCGCCTTTGCTTTGAATGTTTCCTGTATGCTATCATTCTCTTCCAGCATCTTGAAACTTGATGGTTATACAAACCACAATATGAAAAAAAAAAAAAAAATCTCCCATTCATGCATGGAGATTTGTCATGCTTAACATACTCATAAACAACATGATTACAGGAAGAATTATACCTTGAATGTTTCTTTGAATGTCCATCTTTTCCACCCCCTTGAGGAGATGTACTTGAAGAGGTTCTAGCTCTCTTTTGAAGACCAACAACAGTGTTCATGTCCTTAGAGTTGTCACAACTCTCTTGTTCGCCATAAGATGCATGTCCAAAATCATCTTGTTGCAAGATGGGTTTCAAACAATTGCATTCATCTTGATTACAAAATTTACATGTTTGAGTATTTGAACCTACAACAAAATTCCTTCTTGGAACTGTTTCAAGTGCCTTCATGGATTTAGAACTTTCTCCATAAATTTCTCCATAGCCAAGACCCAAATACTTAGGTCTTTCCTCAACCATAATTGGCTCAACTATGCCTTGTGCATGTTTGCCTAACCCTTGGCCTTCATAGCCCATTTTCGTCATCAATTTTGACCCTATCCCTCTATTGTGTTTTTCAAATGAACCTACACATTTATCTTGAGGAAAAAATGAAGATGTTAAAGCTTCTTTGGCATCATGGAGCTGAATCTCCATCTCATGAATCCTTTGAAGAAGCTATTGCCTCTCTTTCTTCATAGCAACTAACTACTCTCGAAGTTTAGTGTTTTCCCACATATCTTCATACAAATGTTGCATCATATCTTTCATGATGTATATGTTTTGCACCATCTCTTCAACAAAGAGTCTTGCAAAGGAAGATGGTTTAGAATCACCACTTAATGAATTTTCCATCACAATGTAATGAATTAAAGAGATTCACAAACAATTCACAAAGCTTCACAAACTTCTTTATTGTGTTTCGAGAACCAAGCTCTTAATTCAACTTCTCCTTCACACATAAACTTTCAAATTGTTAAATTCTCCTTGCACAATTTAACAACCAATATCTAACCCTAGCTATCCTTGGCTACAATGAGTTAAACTAAGCTCTGATACCAACTTGATCTCAAATAGGTGCCTGACTTGTTTTTCTATGCAAGCATCTTCTATTCCATTTAAACAACTTAAGGATCGTGCTCATACATCCAATTATGCAACATGATTCTTGTGTCAATTTTATGTGTTTTAAAGTGCTTTATGTGTGAGAAATTTAATAATTATTTAAGTTGATTAAAGGCATGAACATCAAACATAATTTGCAGAAATATAACCAGCAACCCACAACAGCAAGATAATAAAGGAGTTCACCCTCAACACTTGGGTTACGTCTCCTTGAGCCTTCATCAATGGACTAGGCTCTTTGGGATTAATATGGTCAAATTATTTTACAAGTTGATGCTCAACTCCATTGGTTTTATAGATTGTACCAATGGGTTAAAAATACCAAAATACCCCTAGATTGATTTTTCAAACAATGGAAATGGACCATGGCTCCCTTAGGCATGACCTCTTTTGTTGGTGACCTTAAGCTTACCTAAGATATCCTATGGAAAAACACCCTTAGAAGTCCTCATCTGCTCTTGAAACCTCTCTCACTATTTCCATAACATGTCAAACATCCAAAATGCACTATTCATTCTCACTGAATGACCTCTGGCTCCCTTAGCTATGCCTCCAAAACCTGGTGGCTCTGGGCTCCATAAAACTTCCCTGTATCATTTTCACACCTAGAAGTCTCCAAATGCTTTTTAAAACCACACCATTGGCTTCAGAATTTCATAAATAGTAAAAAATGACTATTCATTCTCTCAGAATAGTTTATGGATGCTCTGGCTATGCCTTCAACACCTAGTGGCCCTAGCCTTCAAAAATCTTCCAATGCACAAAAACACATGTAGATGACCTTTTTTGCCTCTGAAACCTACTCCATTTAGTTCCCAGCATGCCAATTAGCCTATAATGACTTTTACTGAGCTCAATTTGGTCGAAAATTGAGTGATTTATGACAAAAACCAATTTTGCCCCAATATCTCCTCTAAAAGTGGAGAGATTGCCAGTTAACTTTAGAATTCCGCCAAAATTGGTGTGCCTCTGAATTTTCCGCCAACATAATCTAGGCTTAATTATCGCTAAGCGCGCTTATGGGTGGATAAGATAAGGTTTAATGATAAGCATTGTTTTATACGTTAATGATGGATTAACGTGTGTTAACCACATTTTAAGTTTAATTAAATTTCATTAAGAAAAATCCTGTCGGTTTGTCTTAGCCCTGAGTTATGGGACTGCGGCCACATGAGGAGGGGATTGGCCTCCTCTGACCCCCAAACATCGGGCGGTTGAACTTTAAAATGGTGTGGCACACTTATAGGGTAACGAACAGATGGTAGGAGATATGGTAGAGCTTTCGGATGGCGGGAGTGAGGTCAAGACTTTGACCCCCACTTCGCCTCATAAATTTCGCACAACGCCATATTAACTCTCCTCCCACTAAAATTGTCGACTTGCCAAGTTTAAACCTCCGCCAAAATGTTTAGTGACCTCCTCCAGATTTGGTAAATGTCGTCGAATAGTGGGTTTGAAACATTATAATATATATATATATATATATATATCGCACAACGCCATATTAACTCTCCTCTCGCTAAAATTGTCGACTTTCCAAGTTTAAACCTCCGTCACAATGTTTAGTGACCTCCTCCAGATTTGGTAAATGTCGTCGAATAGTGGGTTTGAAACATTATATATATATATATAATACTACCATAACTAATGTCCAACAATTAATATGACAATAATCCAACCTTCCATGAAATAATTTGAACCAAGGGTTGGAGAGGGCCCACCGGAGAGGACACGTGGGGCCCTTTGGTTGGGTTGTGCTCCAACCTTAAAAAAAATCAAATTCATACTTAAGAAGAATATTGGAGGTCATTGGGCAATTTTTCTCTTCACTTAACCCATCTGGCGAATCTGAGAATGACACTTTTCACAGTGTCACTGGCTGCAATCTGGAGAATATTCCTGCAATGATGACTACACCTGCCACATCAGCATTGTACATGTTCTTCTCCTTTTTTGTCTGTTTTGGAAAACGAACAGTAGATGATAACTTAGTCATACGAACTCGGATTTTGATGAAACGAGTTGCTCCATAATCCTGGCAATGAAATCTATCTGTTCATTCAGGTTTGAAGCAATTTCAAGCACTTTTAATTTTTAGCTAATTTTAGGCCCTGATCCAAATTCTGATCACAAGGCATGTCAGGAAGTGGTAGGGTGTGTTAGGGAATGTAAAAGCATGTCAAGGAATGTAGGGGATGCTCGCACATGCCACATAATGCTAAGGAATTTAAGACATGTTAGGTGTTATGGCATGTCAAGATGTAAACTGTGTTGCTTAGTTTTTTTACGACCACAATTGGATGTGATGAATCTTTTCTTGGTAACTTGTTAAGTGGGATCAGTTGAGATTGGACATGAGTAGTCTAAGATGAGTTACATTTAGTTCTTAGGTGAACAAGGCATATGCTAAATTTCCATGACACGTGAGAATCTGAGTTTGGTCTTAGAATCTTTGATGCAAACACACTCAAGTGCCACAACACTTCTACTTTGCACAACAAAATCTACACACATCAAGGAATCAACTAGTGCACATGATTTTTTTTTTAAATTTCAGACCATTCTACATTAAATTACAAACTATAATAGAATAGGCTAGAGCTCTTGTACCAGGGATCATGGCCCTTTACAATCACATTGATACAAGGAATAAAACTAGGGCTTGGTGTTAGTCCTTTTACAACCAATCTACCTTGGATAAGAAAACACTTGAACCACTTTTTGATGGTGACCACACATATCCCTTTCAATCCACATGTCTTGAACACATCTGGTAGGTCCTATTGCCTCAAATTATGAAAATTCTTAATCTACCTCTATTAATGAACTCAACTCCTTTAGGTTACTGAACTCGGCTCAAAAAACTTTTCCCTCTATCTACCTCTTTTTTCCTTTAATTTCTGCAACACCTAGGGTTTTCGATCAACTGTTCACAAATATGTTGTGAAAAACTCTTTGGTTTGCCCACTTTTTCCATCTACTGCTCCAAGATGACAAGTTTAGGGATATCGAGGTTTCCCTTCTTCTCAATGACACAATCCTCTGCAATACAGTGAACTAGGGATAGTTGGCTAGCCCACTTGGCTGCTACTTTAGTCCTTCAAAGGATGCATGTTCTCAGGCCCAATACACCTACCCTTATACCAGTCTTGTTTTCCTTCACAAGTACAAGACTTAGAGCTCTTCTTTGACAGTCACCTAACAACCTTCCAATTATACTTGGACTGCCATTAATTTTCCCAACCACAATCAATTCTTTTATTGATCTAGTGCCCACAACATTTCCCTCATCTAGGGCTATTCAAATATGCCACCTAATAGTGATTTGATTCCTCTAAAAATCACTATTCTTGTGTACCATTTTCTTTGTTGTCCAATATATGAACAAATCTAGACTAATTATCTTGTAATCCTTCTAAAAATGTGTATATGATTGAACTAGGTTCACAAATCATCCATTAACAATCCATTTCCTAAATTTTTATAGGTTGCTTCAGATCTCTGTCCAAAACTCTATGGAAAGTCCACCAAAATAAACTCCTCTTCATGTCAATCCATTCCTTGCATAAAGCATTTATTCTTCTCCATCTTCTACTTAGGTTCCACCTTCCTTTGGATTTGCTATCTTCGCACATACTTCTGCAAACCATCTTCAAAATTTGTGGTATATATTGCAGATATAAACCTCTCTCTAAGGGTCACAACCCCTCTTCTTCTATGCAGACTTGTCATAGTATTAGTGGCATACCTTATTGATGGAACATGCTAGGAAACCTACCTAAATAGGGAATTATATTTCTATTCTAATTGCTTTAGAACACAACCTATCCACCCATAGAAAAAAAAACAACTCTTTCCTCCATAAGAGACTCAGCGTAGCTCATATGGATCCATAGATTCTGGGAATTTCTTTGACTAAATCCTGATCTGAAATTTAGATCTCTATGACCCTCAAACTATGGTTACCTTAGTCAATATTACACCAGTGACTACTTATGTTGTGGCCCTAAATTCTAGTGCAGACCCTCCTCCATTTGTGTTGGTATTTATCATAGACCTTGCAACCTACTAACCACCACAAGGTAGGGTCTCAACCCTCTCTACTATTTCAAAATTTGATTTTTCCTTCACACATAAACACCAATGAAATCACATGCCCAAATTCTCATGAGCTGCCTCTCTTGAGCTTGATCTGCCATAATAGAACCAAGAATATGCCATCCTACTTCCTATGTTGAACCCATTAAGGTATGTGACATTCTTGTGAACCCTCACATGATGATCTTACTCTTAGTGGATGATCATGGCCTCCCTTTAGCAATGCTTAATCAACCCTCTAACTTGACCTACTTTAGAAATACATCTCTTTTGGCCTCCTTGATCAAATGAGCTCCTTCTGACTTGATGTTTATGCATTCATACTAAGGCCACCTTAAATAGCTTTTCCTAGCTAGGCCTCTTAAGAACGCTCTAAAACTTATGAACTTTATCCACTTAGACCTTAGGAAATATTATTTTTTCTTTTTAATTTTCTTTTAAATTTTAAACCCCATCTCGGGTCCAAATCCCCTTCGCTTGGGTTTTTTTCCCACAAATCCTTTTGTGGCCAAACTCACACAAACCCATCTCACTAGGCTTTTTCATTATCTCCCAAGCTACACAATTCAACAACATAGTCTAGTTGTAGTAATCATAACTTGGTCAAGCTCCTATATTCAAGTGACGATTTGGTTGGGTTCCCAAGTTGAAAATTAAGTAAGGTTATTTGTGAGGGCATGATAACTAGGGAGGGATAAGGCATTCTAAGGAATTAAAAGGCGTGCTAACACATGCTGGACAATGTTAATGCATGTTGAGGAGTGTTAAGGAGTGTCGAAGAATCACAAGGGAGAACTAGGTCAAAATGCATGAAAATGAAAAATTAATAGTGTGTGCCATGGAGTGTCAGTGAATTCAAGTTTTCCAAGGATGAAGTGTGTTAGAAGTAGCTCATGTAGAAATTATACAACATGCATATATATCTTGGATTCACCTAATATAACAATGTACTAAATCTAAATACTGAATCACTTCTACAATCATTTGCGGAATTAAAAACACAATCTCCAATCACATGAAGCAAAGAAAGAATCAAATCAAACCACAACACAGATAATTTCTTGGGGAAAGATTGTTGCTCAAAACCCCACTATCTTCTATTGTATATTCAACATGGATCATGAAACAATTACAAACAAAAATCTTCTCGCAAGAGCCCTCCAGTACTCAGCTAATTGTCTCACATTATCATACATAAAATTGACCAATACTTAGCCAATTTACTGCCTCCAAACAGCCTGCCTTGCTTGCGCAATCCCTAAAGAATAGAAATTTTGGCCTTCCTTGACTGTGCAAGTATCATGGGCACTCTAATGGGTGTTTGGTTGCATGGGTGCAACCCAATAATCCTACAACTGATAGTCAACTTCCCTTTCACCTAAATTTCAACTAGGTCTCCACTGGATCTAACATGCATGCAGCTAATAATAGTAAATCCTCAATTGCATGTGAGATCACTGATTGTGAATTAATTAATATTTAATTCACTTAATCTCTCACTAGTGTATCTAATAGTTACAACTAGCACAATTGATTTTAACTCACTTAACTAACTTAAATTGATTACAACCTACATTAACTAATGCACCACCACACTTTGAACTTTGTTACAACTAGAATTACTTTGCATGCCTCACCAACTACCTCTAACTCGAAATCCACTAGCTAACTGAGTTTATCACTCTCAGTTAACTATTACAAGTTATTTTGAGATTTAGATTAAAGTTTATTGTCCACTCTAATTAAGGGATAACTTAAATAGACATGCACCAAAAATAGCGTTGTGGACCCCACCCTAGTGTAGGTGCTTAATGCACTAGGCATGGGTGCTGAAATTTTCTTGTTGAATATTAACACTCCCTCTCAACAAGAAAGGGATTATCCTTCACCCTGATCCTGTCTCTATGGTATTCAAATTTTCTCTTGATGAGTGCCTTCGTCAGAATATTTGCATCCTGATCTTTCATGGGAATGTGCTAAAGGAACATTATTCTTCTCTATACACAATATTTGAGATGATGGTACCATATATCTATGTGCTTGGACCTATCATGAAACACAATATTAATCGAGAGCTTAATGCAACTCTAATTATCACAATAAATCACTATCGGATCCATCTGAGAACCAAACAAACCAACCAGGATCTTTCTCATCCAAATAGCCTCACATGCAGCTTGACTTGTTGTCATGTACTCTACTTCCATTGAAATAAGTGCCACATATCGTTACTTCCTGTGGTACCAAGAAACTGTTGTCGATCCAATGCTAAAGATCCCTCCTGATGTGATCTTTCTGTCTGATGGACTGCCAGCCCAATCTGCATCTGTGAAGCCTTGAAGCTTCACTCCCTCTGTCCGTCTGTACCATAGACCATACTCTGATGTGCCCGTCCGGTATCTCAATACATGCTTCCCTGCCTTCCAAAAGAGCTTGGTATCTTAACCATAGATTGACTCTGTTGGTTAACTGTGTATCAAATTTTTGGTCTCATGTTCACCAAATACATTAGTGAACCCACTAACTGCCTATAGACAGTAGCATCCACTACCTCTCTAGAAGTAGCATCCTCCTTCCTGCAATTTCCTGGAAGAGGAGTATCCATGGGTTTACAGCTCTCCATGTGAAACTTACCCAGTATCTCCTTTGCATACTTTCCTTGAGACACAAAAATTTCACCATCCCACTGCCATATTTCCAATCCAAGGAAATAATTAAGGAGTCCCATGTCCTTCATTTCGAACTCCCTTGCAAGATCCTCCTTGCATGAGTGTATCAGCTGCTCATCACCAGTCAAAATTACATCATCAACATAAAGAAAAATAATAAATGGCTTACCCTCAACCACAATTTGGTACAGGTTTGCATCTGCTTCACTTTTGGTGAAGCCAAGTCCGGTTAAATAGTTGTCTATCTGAGTGTACCAAGCATGGGGTGCTTGCTTCAGCCCATACAATGCTCTCTTGAGTCATAACACATGCGACTCACTGTTGAAGATCTTGAAACCTTCAGGTTGCTCTATGTATACCTCTTCCTTAATGATCCCATTGAGAAACAGAGTTTTCACATCCATCTGATGAATGTGCTAGCCCATCTACGCTGAGAGTGCAAGGATGGATCTAATAGAAGAGTGCCTTGCAACATGTGCAAAAGTCTCATCATAATTTATCCCCTCGATCTGTGACAATCCCCAGGCCACAAATATAGCCTTGTATTTCTCCACACTCCCATTAGCAGCTTTCTTTACCTTGTAGATCCATCTTAATCCAACCACTGATTTTTCGACCAGCCGTGGGACAATGTCCCATGCACTGTTCTTGAAAATGGAGTCATACTCCTCCACCATTTCATCAACCCAAGTTGGTTGCTGAACTGCTTCCTGAAAGTAAGATGGTTCAGTCACAATACATTTTCTCATAAGATCCATGTATCCAGTAAATTGGTCAGGATATTGTCTCTGTCTGCGTTGTGAAGTAGGGGTTCCTACATTCTTTGTAGCATCAAGTCTCAATCTATCAGCTTCCATGGTGCGCCTTCTTCCATTTCTGATGCATGTATTTGCATGAATGTTTTCCTCCACTCCACGATCCTCCGCATGTGGTTGATCCACACCTTGAGGCTCATCCTTGGGAACAAACAATTCCTCCTCTGCATGCAATTCCAACTCCCTCTCAAGGGACAACTGCATGGCTTTCTCCTCATCACGTCGCACAACAGTCATTCTTTTGTTTGGAAAATACACTCGATAATTATGGGGTGTTTCAGTGTACCCCACAAAAATTCCGATCTCAGTTGTCAGTTCCAGCTTCTTCCTGGTGTCTTTGGTCACATGCACATAAACAGATGAGCCAAAAATCTTAAAGTGTGAAACATCAAGTTTCTTACCAGTGAAAGCCTCTTCAGGTGTACTCATGCCAAGTATCCTATGAGGATAATGGTTCTGCACAAATACAACAATGTTGCATGCTTTCGCTCACAAATGCATCGGTAGGCCTTGATCATGCAACATCACTCTTGCTTCACCCACAATTGTTCTGTTCTTTCTTTCCGCGACCCCATTCTGTTGTGGGTTATGAGGCACTATTAGTTCTCTTTGAATTCCTTCTTTTCTACAGAAGTTCTTGAATTCGTTAAAGATGTATTATCCACCATTATCACTCCTGAGAGCCTTCACTTTCTTCCCCAACTCTTTCTCCACTAGTGCCTTAAACTCAAGAAACTTAGAGAATGTCTGATCTTTCTTCTCCATGAAGAAGATCCAACACTTACGAGAAAATTCATCAACAAATATTACATAGTACTTATGTTTTGATGTTGAAGCAACAAAGAATGGTCCACACATGTCTGTATGAACTCTCTCAAGGATCCCCGAAGCTCAGTTCTCCTTCTCATGAAAGGTGGCCTTTACATACTTCCCCATGGTGCACCCTTTGCATGTATCTAACTAAGAAAGTGTTCGAAAATCCAATAGAAATATGTTGCATGACTTTCAAGGCTCCATGGTGAAGATGGCCCAATCTCCTTTGCCATAATTCACCCTCATCCCGGCTCACCACTTGATCTGCCTTGCCCATCATTACTGTGCAACCATCTACCTCCAGCTTGTAGAGATTCTTAACTCGAATCCCTATCCTCTTGGCTTGTCCTGTTGTTTTATGTCACAGGAAATCTTTTCCTTCACTAAAAATAACATCATAACCTCTGTCCTCCAACATTGCGACTAAGACTAAATTTTTCTTCAAACCTTGTACATGCATTACATCTTATAATTTAAATGGTTTACCTAAATGTCTCTGAAAGGTAATAGTACCAATCCCAGTAGCACTATACCGTCCATCATCCCCCATTTCAATATGCATATGGAGATCCTTCTCCTCCAGGATACTGAAAATTTCCATGTCTCCCGTCATGTGAAAGGAAGCGCCACTATCCAAACACCACACAGATCCCAATGCAATTGACACCATGCATGAGATAAATGAGAAGTCAAGCTCAAATTTTGAGGCAATAGCCTCACCAGCTGCAGATCCAACAACCTTGTCGTTCTTCTTCTTTTGTGGACAGTTAGTAGCAAAATGCCCATGCTCGTGACAGTGAAAACACTTCACCTTAGACATGTCCTGCTTCTTGCCATTCTTGGACTCGGATTTGGAATGGGATTTCTTCCCCTTCCCCTTCTTCGCCTTGGTAGCCAAAGCACAATATTCTTCATCCTCATTCTTAGATGAAGATCCATCTCTGGTGTTCCGTCTAAACTCCTCTTACACCAAATCTAACCATAGTCGTTCCCAATCTAGCAATTTTTCTCGTCCATTGGCAGAGTCTTCGTAACTGTGCCAACTCTTAGGAAGTCCTAGGAGAGCTAGGCTCACCAAATCATCATCTGCGACTGTTATTCCAATGCTCCCCAGCTCATCGCGGCATTGGAAAAACTTTGTTAGATATTTTTGAATGGTGTCGCCCTTTTCCATCTTGATCTTCCCGAGTTTATCTTTGAGCGCCAATGTCCTATGGTCGTTGCTACTCTATAATAGATTCATCAAAGCCTTCCACATTGCATATGGTTTGGCTTTCCCATGGATTCTTGAGACAATGTGATCTCGTACTCCCTCCAATAAGATCCTCCTCGCATTTGCCACTTTCTTTTGCCATGTTTCAGGATTTGCAGCATCTGTCACAATGGGTTTAGGAACATCATTGTCAATGCATTCCTTCAAGCCATTGTCTTCAAGTACTACCTTCATCCTATCCTTCCAAGCAATATAGTTTGAGCTACCATCGAGTGCATACTCCAACCTCAAGCCATTGAAAGCCATTTCGATCCTGAATCAACTGTAGCACCAAGAAAGTCTTTCTGCAAATTCGAATTCTATCCAGTCACAAACTCAGCTTCTCCTTCACAATTGTGATTCACTGTTCTCCGATACCATGCAGAAATTACACAACATGCATGTATATCTTGGATTCACCCGATCTAACAATGTACTAAAGTTAAATACTGAATTGCTTCAACACAATCGCCAATCACATGAAGCAAAGAAATAATCAAATCAAACCACAACACAGATAATTTCCTGGGGAAATCTTGTTGCTCAAAACCCCAGTATATTCTATTGTATATTCAACATGGATCATGAAACAATTACATACAAAAATCTTCTCAAAAGATCCCTCCAGTACTCAACTAATTGTCTCACACTGTCATACATAAAACTGACCAATACTTAGCCAATTTACTACCTACAGACAGCCTGCCTGCCTTGCGCAATCCCTGATGAATGCAATCCATAAATAATAGGAATGTTGGCCTTCCTTGACTGCACAAGTATCATGGGCACTCCAATGGGTGTTTGATTGCATGGGTGCAACCCAATAATCCTACAACTAATAGTCAACTTCCCTTTCACCTAGATCTCAACTGGTCTAACATGCATGCAGCTAATAATAGTAAATCCTCAGTTGCATGTGAGCTCACTAATTGTGAATTAATTAAATATTTAAGTGACTTGATCTCTCACTAATGTATCTAATAGTTACAACTAGCACAACTGCATTTAACTCACTTAACTGAGTTAAACCGATTACAACCTGCATTAACTAATGCACCACTGCACTTCGAACTCTGTTACAACTAGAATTACTCTACATGCCTCACCAACTACCTCTAACTCGAAATCCACTAGCTAACTGAGTTTATCACTCTCAATTAACTATTACACGTTATTTTGAGATTTAGATTACAGTTTATTGTCCACTCTAATTAAGGGATAACTAAAATAGACATGCACCAAAAATAACACCGTGGGCCCTACCCTAGTGTAGGTGATTAGTGCACTAGGCGTGGGTGCTGAAATATTCTTGTTGAATCTCAATAGTTCATAATAGGATTTGCAAGAGGCAAGCCTACGATTGCAATAACGGGCTCAACAAAGCAGTTTTAGACAAAGGGAGACTTTGTGTTGGGCACAATACTATTTTGCCTTTATCTATTATTTTTATATGACATGTGGCACACTTGGGCTGAATGTTCATGTTTTAAACTATTTTAGAGAATTTTATATTGTACATTGTTGTGTATAGGTTTTGGGGCACTCAGCTTGTGCCAAATTATATCTTGTGTGTCTTGTGTATCTTTTGGTTCTTAAAAATTCTCAATTAATTCTCTATTGTTTATATGAACTAGACATACATGTGAAATATTTCCTATGTAAGCTATGTTGCTTGGTTGTTTTATGGCCATGGCTAGATGTGATCCTTATATTGGTAAGTTATTAAGTGGGTAAAGTCCATCTTGGACATGGGTGGCCTAAGATTAGGTATAGACAATTCTTAGGTGAACAAGGCACAATCTACTTGTAGTAGGTGCAATTAATCAAGTTGTTACGGCTGAAGAAGACCAATGTCACATGAACTGCAGTAGTTAAGGACTTGATTGGGTTCCCAAGTCGTGAAAAAATGTAAGGCTAGTTGTGAGGGCATGAGTGCCAAGGCATGTTAGGGAATGATAACATGTGCCATATAGTTCAAAGGCATGTCAAATATTCTAAGATGTGTAAAGTGCTAAGGCATGCCAAGATGTCCAAGGGTGTGACAATACGTATCAGGGAATATCAAGGAAACAAAAAGGAGAAACAAGTTAAACTACAAGGAAATGAACACAACATAGGGTTAATAAGCCATCAATTTACATTTTCGAGGAGGGGCATGCTATGCACACCAACACTAGGTGGAAATAAGTGTCAAGTGCCAAGTGTTAGTGCATTCTAAGTGCCAAATCATCCTCTGTTACTTCTCTTCTATTTTCCAATAATTTATCTCAATAAATTTAATATTAAACCATGCCAAATCATACAGAGGCATCTTAATGACTGCTTGACATACTAATGATCATAGCATCTTTAGGACTACATTCTCTTCGCCCCCTTGATCAAATGAGCTCCTTCTCACTTGATGTTATTTCCTTCATCCTATGGCCTCCTTAAATGTTTTTTCACAGACATCTTAGGAACCCTCTAGAACTTATGGGTTTTATCCACTTAGACCTTAGGACATGTTAATTTCCCTTTTTAATTTTCTTTTAGATCTTAAACCCCATCTTGGGTCCAAAATCCCTTTGTTTGGCTTCTTTACCCACAAAGCATTTTGTGACCAAACTCACACAAACCTATCTCACTAGGCTTGTGGAGTACCTCCCAAGCTACACAATTCAATAACATAGTCTAGTTGTAGTAATCGTAACTTGTTCAAGCTCTTGTAGTCAAGCGAGGGCTTGGTTGGGTTCCCAAGTGGAAAATTAAGTAAGTGTAGTTGTGAGGGAATGATAGCTAGGGAGGGTCAGGGCATGAAAAGGAATGAAAAGGTATGCTAACACATTTCGTACAATGTCAATGCATGCTGAATTAGAGTGTTAGGGAGTGTCAGGGCATATCAAGGGATAAATAGGTCAAGATTCATGGAAAGAAACGAATAAGAGTTTGTGCTAGGGAGTGTGCTAAGGACAAAGTGTGTTAGGAGAAGTTCAGAATAGGATTTATAGGAGGCAAGCCTACGATTGTTATACGAGGCTCGACATAACAGTTTTAGACAAAGGGAAATCACTTTGTGTTAGGCACAACATTGTTTTTCCTTTAGCTATCTTTTTTTTTTAAATGAGATGTGGCACACTTTGGCTACATGCTCATGTTTTAAACTATTCTAGATATTTGCATATTGTACATTGTTGTGCATAAGTTTTGGGGCACTCGACTTGTGTCAGATTATATCTTATGTGCCTTGTGCATCTTGTGGTTCTTGCAAACTCTCAATTAATGTTCTATTGTTTATATGAACTGAACATACATGTGAAATATTTCTTGTGTAAGATATGTTTCTTAGTTGTTTTATGGCCATGGCTAGATCATGTGATCCTTGTCTTGGTAACTAGTTAAGTGGGACAAGTTGAGCTTGGACATGAGTGGCATAAGATGAGTTATAGGAAGTTCTTAGGTGAACAAGGCACAATCTACTTGTAGTAGGTGCAATTGGTCAAGTTGTTGCGGTTGAAGTAGGTCAATATTGTCACCTGAACTGCAGTAGCCAAGGACTTGATTGAGTTCCCAAATTGTGAAAAAATGTAAAGGCTAATTGTGAGGACATAAGTGCCAAGGCGTGCTAGGGAATGCTAAGATGTGCCATATAGTGCGAAGG
Source organism: Pinus albicaulis (assembly GCA_034641835.2). Taxonomy (NCBI): domain Eukaryota; kingdom Viridiplantae; phylum Streptophyta; class Pinopsida; order Pinales; family Pinaceae; genus Pinus; species Pinus albicaulis. The sequence continues at coordinate 57,638,529 of CM076572.1, forward strand.
CATGTCAAACATGCTAAAATGTGCCAAGTGATAAGGCATGCCAAGATGTGCAAGGGTGTGTCAATGCGTGCTAGGGACTTTCAAGGAAACAAAATGGAGAAACAAGTTAAACTACAAGGAAATGAACACATAATAGGGTTAATAAGTCATCAATTTACCTTTTCCAATAGGGGCATTCTAGGCACACCAACACTAGGTGCCAATAGGTGCAAAGTGAAAAGTATTAGTGCATTCTAAGTGCCAAGTCTTCCTTGGTTGCTTCTCATCTACTTTCCAAAAATTGATCTCAAATATATTTAATATTAAACAATGCCAAATAATACAAACTCATCTTAATGTATTCCATACATGCTAAGACTTTCCAAGCGCCAACATGTGCCAAGCGCTAATATGTGTTAGGGAGTGTTATACATGCTATGAAGTGGAAGGGCATGTTGAAGAGTGCTAAGGTGTGCTAGAGAGTGCTAATGCATGTTAAGGAGTGTTAATGAGTACTAGGACAAAACATGAAGGGAGCACCAGGTCAAAATTCACAGAAGTTAATGAATATGAGGAACATGTGCCAAGGACCAGTGTTAATGAGTGCTAGTTGTCATGCCAAGGAGGGAGTCAAAAGGTATGCTAAGCATTGGTAAGGCATGCTAGGGAATATCAAGGCATGCCAAGAAGTTCTAAAGTGTGCTAGGGAGTTTCAGGGTGTGCTAATTATATGTGCCAAGATATGCCAATACATGCCAAGTGCTAAGGATGTGCTGGATGTTAGGGTATGTCAATATGTGTCAAGAAGTGTCAAGGAAACAAAAGGAATAACCAAGACAAAATGAAAGGAAATGAACACATAAGAAGGTTAATAAGTTGGTACTTTATATTTTTCAAAATGGGCATGTTAGGCACACTAATAATAGGTCCCAATACATGCCAAGTGGCATTGTGTGCCAAGTGCTAATGTATGTCAATGCATGCAACCAAGGTTTTCCAGGGAATGTTAGGGACTCCATGCATGCCAATACATGCTAGGAGAGTTCTATATTGTGCCAGCGCATGCCACCATGTGCTCGGGCGTCAGTGTCATGACAAGATGTTCCAAGACATGCGAGGTGCTAAGAAATGTTAGTGTGTGCCAAAGCATTAATTTAAGGTGTGTCCAGATTGTTGAGGAGTGTTAGGTCTTTCTCATTAATAGAATTGATAGAGTTTGATCAAGTATTAAATAATATATTTCCTACACACACTAGTGGAACTTTATCTAAAGGATTTTTTCTATATAATAAACTTAATAGATATGAATCATGTGTTGACTCATAGGAAAACTCTATTCGTCTAGTCATTACTTGATGGAAACGATACACATTAATTTCTTCTTAACAAACTGACTGACTCTAACCACTATGGCATTGGAAATATTATAAGAAAGACTCCACAATAATGATCTTAAATCGTTATCTTTTGACAAAAAATATATTAACAGGCACATAGCGTCATCAAAAACTCATTGGAATGATCAATGATGACAAACATTTTTTGACCGTCACCAAAAGTAACAAAAAGAGCATTGGTGAGGGTCATTAAAAGTTCGTCACTAGAAGTGTCACCAAAGAGAGAATTAGTGATGGGCCTTTAACAACCCTCACTAAAATTGTTATTGAAAATGGCTTTGGTGATGAACCTTAAAGGACCATCACTATATACACTTACAGTGGCGCTTTTTTAAGGACCATCACCATATGTGACATTGGTGACAGACCTTAAAGGTCTATCACAAGCATGGCCCTCACCAATGTCATTTTTTCTTGTAGTGTAAGCGCCCATTCAATAGAAATTTGTTTCCCATCTTGAAGATCCAATTTAGCCCGACACTGAGCCTTTGCCAAATAGGATTTCTTGCCCCTTCCTTTTGAGGCTTGTGCCTTCCCCTTTCCCAGCCCACTAGAATATTTTTTCGCACTAGACCGCATAAAATATCCAGAATTCGAGGAATCCGACGTTGAAGGATTTGGACTAGCTCTACTACATAGGGATCAGAATCCAAAAAGAGTGGGAGGCCCTCCATAGAGGCCATGGAAGAGACATGAATGGAAGAGGAGGATTGAGGGATTCAAGAGGAAAGGGATAAGTGCTTTAGACCCTCAACCCAATCCAACCTCGAGACAGAAACATTATTCAGATAAAAGTGTATGGATGAAGAGAGGGGGGTAAAGGAAGAGCCCAAGAGAGCCCATCAAATTTTGACCAATCGTCAACATTCCATTATTCACCTCTAGCTGGGAGGCCACTACTTCCTGCTCTTGACTGTTGTTCTCCACCTATTCACTTATCGGATCGCTACTAGGTTCCTGAGAAGACGAAGGCTGAGAATATGGAAAGCCCAGACTTACCCCTTCCACGCCCTTCTCCTTATCACTCCTTCGAAAGCGTCGACCATTTGATGAACAGAAAGGGAGCCTACAATTTGAGGCAGGATGACCATAGGCATGACATCTTCTGCACCTAAATGGTACATTTTCGTAATCCAACACCTGATTTATCACATAAGGCCCCCAAATGAGATTCATAGCTTATAGAAGACCTTCTCTGAAATTTATATTGACCAGAATCCGAGCCACCTGTCACTGATTAGTCTCTAGAAAGGAGAGGTCAACTTCAAGGTAAGTCTCGAGAATATTCCCAATGTTGCGGAGACGTTCCTCATTTCAGTAGTGGAGAGGAAAACTAGGTAACCTCACCCACACAGGAACCGAATCCACCCTCTCCCTACCAGCATAAAAAATAGGATGCCAGGGCTTAAGGATCAAAGGAGTATGATCTAAAGCCTAGTTCTGATGTAAAACCCATAGTGAATGCTCTACTTGCAGGAAATTGAAGGCAAACCATCCCCGTGTGAGAGTCACAACCTCTGGCACATAACTAATAGCTTTCTTCCAATTTACTTCTGCCCATAGAACCACACTCTTCAAAGAAAAATTCCTCCCCACAACCCTGCCCATTAAGGTCCTGTTCGACATCTAGAGCACCCGCGCCCAACCTATGTCTTCCCCTAACACATAGTTGTATTCCACCTTCTTCGATTTAATCCATATTTTCCGACATCGTTTGCCACTTCCACATCTGGGATCTTTCCCTTCCAAGAAACTGTTATGTCTGAGTCCATTCCCCCTTAACCACCAGGGCTGGGGCAACCTCGTTGCTCAGTATAGCCTATATGTCCCGCCAAAGAGCCCAAAACTTCCTCCCCTGATGACCCATTGCCCGAACCACTCCGCATCATAAAAAACTGATCCGGGGCCCTTAGCCAACCTGAAGATAACCCTCCTCCTTCGACTACCACTCCATGTAATCCCCCATAGAAAAGCAAGGGACCATATGACTCCTCCACATCATTCCTCTGTATCAGGCCATGCACACTCAAAATTTCCCGCTCTTCGCCATTCAAAACTCCGGAGTTCCTGCTCTCCACCATCAGGTCAGTCATTCAAAAATTAATTTGTTAGGGTATTATTCCACCAATGCAAGAATCCATCGTCAGTGAGATACCAACATCGATATGACCAACATAAATATCAACTAGTCATTGCTATGTGGCTCCATCAGCAAGAGCAGAGCAACCTTCGATTAATGCAGAGCAAAGCCTTCATTCTCTGTGCCAATAGATGACTTGGGATTTCTCTGTTGTCGGCGTATTCCACTGAAACCCCTGCGTCTGTAAGTTTCCAAACCTGTAATGACCAGCATCATTGCTCAGTGACTCCAACTGTAAGAACAAAGAAACCTCTGAGAAGTGAAGATTCGCCAACTCCAACTACAAGATTTGACCAGCGAAAATATAATTATTCGATGCTTAATGGCTTCAGCAATAAGGACCAATCATCCTTCGACAGTTGTAGGGTGGCGCCGACCTTCATTCTCATATCTCAACCTCCTCCATTACATTAAAATATCTGCAGAAGAAAACGGTTCATCACAATATTTGGGTGTAACTGCTCCAGTTACAGGAAAAGATTTGCAAATATTTCAAACTGTTCAAAGCGTACAGGTTTCAACAACAAGAGCCGAACATCCTTCGACAGTTGTAGAGTGGCCGCCATAAGCTAGAAATTAGTTCGTCTCAAATGAGACATCCTTAACCACATATTATAACACAACACCCATGATTTTTGCTTCATTTATTTTTATCACATACGTTTGGCTCCGTCGCTACAATCTTCAATAAATTATGAGACCTTTGAATGTTAGAAGGAGACCATTTACTTTAGTGGCAATCATTTTATTTTGCTTTAAAATTTTTGACTAATGGTCAAAACAAAGTCAAAACATGTTATAACTTTCATTTTTCTTGTATGTTCATAAAAATAAAATTGTTGTTTTAGTTATCAGCGCAGGTATATATCTTCCAACTATCAATTTTATATTATCATGGCCCATACCTATTGAATGCATTTCTTTGAATATGCACAATTTCTGTTACACGTATGATCATCCGTCTCTCTGCATAAGTCATATTTTCCCCTTGTGTATGTGTTTATCAAACACCCTAGCATTTGCATAAAACTTGATGTTAGACAAGATTTTACTTTGTTGATTGTATGCTCATGCTTTGAGAGTTAATGGATGCATAACAAATTTTCTTGGTTACATTACACAATGAGCTTATTTAGTAGGGGTTCTTAGGGTGACCAAAGAGGTCGTGACAGAAAGACATATGTGTCTTGGAGGGACAATAGAAACAAACATATCAGATTTTTCATACACTTTGATGTTGACTCTAAAGAGTTCAATCAATTGACCTATACATGCCATTTATTTCTCAAGGGTGCTCCTCCCCATCCTGCTACTCTGCATGCTTCATAAAACTGACCTCTTTCACTCCTGAGCATTATGGAGCTACTAAAGCCTCCAATGCCACTACAAAGACCCATGTAGCATGATGGTTGAGATCCCAACCCCGCTACACCTACATCTGGGTTTGCCCTTTGGCCCACTGTATCTCATCACTCAATTCCACCTTTGATTACTACACCTCATGCACCTTCTGCACTCTCTTAGGCCATGTCTTCTTGTGCCAGTCAAACGATTCACTCACCTCCTCATGTTGTAGTTGGAAAACTTCATTTGTTTATTGTCCCTGCACATTCCCCTCAGAGGCTATATCTACACACTCTCACACTAGTGCATTAGGAACAAATGGAACGAGAGAATTTTCTTTCCAATATATGTAAATACAAGGACAAGAGAGGAGTGGAGGAAAATGTGGAGCAGGTTCTAGCATGCATCTTGAGTTATCTTGACAATGTAGTACTATTCTAATTTGACCATTCAATTTGAATTTTTACTAATATACTGTAGCTATATTACATAGTATGTTTTTTTTGGATAACTTTATTTTTTAATCATGTTATATTTTGATGATGTTTCTATTAATGGGAGTCACAAGGTTGTTTCGTATGATTGTTTGTCTTTGAAGATGGATGATGTGATGCTTCATGTGCACATTTTTTACGGTGATGGTATTTCTCGATGATGACATAATTACATGTGTTTTATTTTTTACATGAGTTATAAAGTGATAAAAAAAATTACGAAGATAGACACAATTAGGGACCCCACCTACCTACATAAAATAAATTAATTCAATACTCCTTAAAAACTCTCTCTCGAATTTAAAAAGAAAAGTTTAACTTAACAAAGGAATTAATTACAATACGATTGAACTCTCCAACTACCCTAGGAGCATACAAATTATCCAAAGGGCACAACAGGAGGGGGATGGTGTAACAACCCCTGGTTGATTTTCCATGTAAATAAAATAAGACCAAGTTCATGGAACACATATTCCAAGCTGAATAATTAGTGAAACATTATTGTGGGCATCACTTATAGTTTATTAATGACTATGGAAATTGACAAAGGTAAAGAGACAATAGATGACATTTAATTATGAAAATAAAGGAAAATAGGAGAAAAGGAAGATGAAAAGACATAATTTGCATGCGAGGGAAATTAGAGGAAAAATGAAGGGAAATGAAGAAAAAGGAGACATCAATGATAAAAAGGCACTAGAGAAACAATTTACTCCTTTTGGCTTAGCTTTTTGATAGTTTTGAGTTTAAATTTTATTCATTCTCTCATACTCTTGCACGCTTAGAGCATTCTTGGAGCATTATAGCAATCACTTGGACTGGAGAAAGAAATCAAGGGAGAGAAAGGAGATAGTTGGATCAACAACTACAACAAGATTACTTCGCAGATAACCGGTTGCATGTGTAATTTCCTTGCAAGTTTTTGGATGCATGGTATATGCATGTGGCTCCTTGGTTATGTGTTGTCACTGACATGGAGATTTTATTGGATTGACAATGGTTTCAACCTTGCCTTTCCATTTCCTGGATAAACATGGTGTAGTGGATCCCCATTTGGTTTTTTTGATTGGTTCTCAGGTTTCCTAATGCCATGGGTTGGAACAAATACTCTGGAGCCTTGAAACAACTTATGTTCCCTGGAGGTTGTGGGTTGGAACAAATTCTTTGGAGCCTTGAAATGGTTCGGGTTCCCTAGAGGTTATGGGTTGAGTTACTGTTTCTTGGAGCCCTGGATAGTTTGGGTAGAGACCAATTTGGTTGATGTTAGTGATTTCTAGACTGTATAGGTGAAATCGCTCTGTTTGAGGGTTGAGGTGGTTTGGCCTTTGGAAGCCATGATTGGTTCTATTTTGGTTTAACTCTTATGATCCCACATTCATGCTTGGAATATGGTGCGGGGGTGATTGGTTGAAAAAGAGATTTGGTTCAACCTAATCTATGGTTAGGTGGTACGTGTAAGTCCTTGACTTGGTTGGCATTTTCATATGTTAATATGAGCTATTTTCCTATTGTGGTCTATAAGCACTTGCATTGGTTATTATGGTGCTCTTATGGATGATTTGTCATAGTTTCTATTCTAGTTATATGCTAGTTATACGCATGGTTCTATTATGTGCTCTAGCTACGACTCTTCTTCACGATTTGATAAGGTACTGGATGGTTGATGAATGCATGGACTAAAAAGTGTTATTGCAACTAGCTAAAGAGGGCCACCAATTTAAGTAAGATATTTTAAGTTCCCCAAGTCCAAATCAAGCTTAATGATTCATTGTGGCCACGCCTTCCTTAGACTAGGTTTAAATAAAATGTTTTGTTCATCATACTCCATTTATTCAACACAAATAAAGATGGTTTGAGAAGGATATTACCCCACGTTAGATAAGAGGAATAAGTACATCCCCACCTTCATATTTGAAGGTTGCTTGAACATTTGCAACCTTTGTGCCTTGCATCTTCCTCTTTCTTATGAAACTTTTCTCTCTTCATTCATGATAAAGGCTTTGATGTAAAATGATAAAACCCTGACCTAAGATGTAAGCTTTCTTAATTACATGGGATAATCAAGTTAATATTCTCTATTAATTCACTAATTTCATAGCAGATACATTCTTAGTAAACCACAAATCAATACACCTTACCCAAAAATAAATTTAGGCATAAATATGCATCAAAGTAACAAAATCTCCAACGCTATTAGTGACCACTAATTTAACTAACCTCTTACACCGTAATTATTATTTACATAGGGATACTTCATCAACAAAGATGACACTAAACCTTTATGGGCAAAAAGCTTCAATGATATTTAATGAGATAACTATCAGCTTTGTCCACATAGTCTTGCATAATAGCATAAATAACAATTGAATGCTTTGTTAGGTTACTACCAAAAAAAAAATAAAAAAAATAAATAAATAAAAAATTACAACGAGCTTTGAACATAGTTTTGTGTTTTTTGAGCAGACGCGAGAGGAGAATTTAATGTGGTTTATCGGTTGAGCTTCCCTGAGCAGACGCGAGAGGAGAATTGGAGAAGGAATTTTAGGGTTTTTTTTGAGCGGACGCGAGAGGAGAATTGGAGAAGGAATTTTAGGGTTTTTTTTGAGCGGACGCGAGAGGAGAATTGGAGAAGGAATTTTAGGGTTTTTTTTTGAGCGGACGCGAGAGGAGAATTGGAGAAGGAATTTTAGGGTTTTTTTTGAGCGGACGCGAGAGCAGAATTGAAGAAGGAATTTTAGGGTTTTTTTTTGAGCGGACGCGAGAGCAGAATTGAAGAAGGAATTTTAGGGTTTTTTTTTGAGCGGACGCGAGAGCAGAATGTAATGTGATTTATCGTGGTATGGGCTAGCGGACGCGAGAGGAGAATTGGAGAAGGAATTTTAGGGTTTTTTTTGAGCGGACGCGAGAGCAGAATGTAATGTGATTTATCGTCGTATGGGCTTCCCTTCCATATCCTAGCGCCTAATACACTTCTGATATATAGGGCCCGATACAGGAGATGTGAGAAGCGAATGGTCCAACAGTGAATGGGCTTTTCTTCCATGCCTTAGCCTACGGGTATATAGTACCCGAGAAAAGAGAAGGGGATCGTTCCTTCCATACCCTAGCTTCCGGATATAGAGGGCCCGAGAAAAGAGAAGGGGATGGTTTATCAGGGTTTGGGCTTCCTTTCCACGCCTTAGCCTTCGGATATTTCGGGCCCAAGGCAGGAGAAAAGAGAAGGGGATGGTTTATCAGGTTTGGGCTTCCGTTCCACGCCTTAGCCTTCGGATATTTCCGGCCCAAGGTAGGAGAAAGGAGAAGGGGATCAGAGTGTGGAGGTGTATATTCGCAGGGTAAGCGGTAGGATTATTGCTATGTGCTTCCTTATAGGATAAGAAGCTATGGTGCGTAGACAGTAACGTGTTGTGATTTTGTTTTCCTATGTTTTGATATTGTTTTTCTGTGTTTGTAACATCAAAATGAGGGTTCATAGAGAGAAAAGTGGAGGGGGAAATGATGATATAACTTTCCCCATATGATCGACAATGATTCTAACTACCGCTTTCTGCTCTTCGGAGCTCAAGCCAGTCGATTCTGATCCCCCTCGCTCTCTTGTTTTAATTCCTCGTATTTATCGTGGATCCCTTGCTGAAATACCATGTTTTGGTATTTTGGGCGAGTATCCATATTGATAGGTAAATATTCCCTGGTTTTCTGTGTGTTTTTTTTTTCTTTTCTATTTTTGTGTTTTCCTATTTTGAACTTTCTGAAAGAATTCGAATCCAACATTCCTCAATTTTTATTGGGCTCAGTTCTGATATTCAACCTCATGGTGGTATTCTGTGTTCTAAAATAAAATCATCATTTTAATCTTTAAGTCTAGTTGCGAATGCCAACAAGAAAATGGCTGTTCCATATCTAGTCCAAGCAGCCACGAGTTTGGTAGTGGTTGCGCTGGGGCATTGTTATGTTCATGTCAAACCCAGTGATTATTGGGGCATTGTTATGTTCATGTCAAACCCAGTGATTATTATTTGCAGCTGATTATATTATATTTTTTTGGTAAATTTCTCAATTTGAAAGAGTGAACTATGCTCGGGGTTAATATTTCACGAGGGGGTGCACAACATAAATGTGAGGCTTTGTGAGAATGATCGAAATTGACTGGAACGTTGCAGTTTTTTTTTGCAGTAGTTAGTTGCTGTATGGTTTTCATCTTATGTGGTTTCGCTTTGTTTTGTATGTTGTACAGAGTGTTCATGCTAGTACCAATAAAACAAAGGCAAAATCAAACTCCAAATTGGACCAGAGCTTTAGTAAAACCAACCCAAAATCTAGATGTGAAGTTGAATTCTAACACATTTGGGAACACAATATTTAAAAAAAATGTAACTTTTCCTCTCCCAGAAAACATATTTATATTTGAAATTAAAATATAAAATCAAAATAACATACAATTATATTTGAAATTAAAATATAAAATCAAAATAATATACAGGATGCCTAATAAAAAAATTCCATAAAATTCCATACGAATTCAATAAGTACCTTCCAACTAAAGTAAAAAAATTCTATAAAATTTCATACAGATTCCCATAAATTTAAACAAAAACTAATACCCTAATCCCCACCCCAAAAAGATAGGATTTATATTTACCCAACACCTAACATTAAGAAAAAGTACCATCAACCAACTATCAAAATAAGAATTAGTGTTATACTTAAATCAAAGAGTTATCAACTAAAACATAAAAATAGAAACAGCCGAGTTGAGGTCTTTGAACATAGGTCCTTTAATCTTCAAGCGAAGATCTACGACATTTTCTGTTCAGTAGATTCATCAACAACTTGGCATCTTCAAGTACTTGCAGATGTTTGATATTTTAATCTCCAAATGAAGACCAAATTTGTAATGACATTTTCTGTTTGTTAAATTCATCAACAACTTGTCATCTTGCAGATGTTTAATATTTTTGGTAGCGGTCTTTTTTATCATATTCAGCTTGTGACTTGTTCCAGTCCTGTTTTGTTATTTATTCTCAGCCAAACTCAACGATTTTATTTGTTCCAGTCATGCTCAATTATTTATTCTCAACAACAAAAATGAGAGTGATCTAAAAAGAATATTGCTCCAGTCCTACACATTCTAGGAGAACGAGAAGCATCACAGGGTCGCGTTCCAGTCCTGTTTTATTATTTATTTTCAGCCAAATTCAACCTTGTTATTTGTTCTAGTCCTGTTCTATTCTCAACCAGAAAAATGAGAGTGATTTAAAAAATGTCTCCAGCCCTACACATTCTGGGAGAAGCGCTTCACAGGGTCGTTTTTTAATTTTTTTTTTGAATTATTTTTCACTGTAAAGAGTTTTTTTTTTTTTTTTTTTTTTCTTTTATTAATTCATTCTGAATAAAAAAAATACAGATTCACAATAACACTAAATTTTCCAACCCAACATTGGACATGTCTCTGTTACAAATCAGAAGTTGTGCGAGAAAAATACTACCAGTAAGAATATCTCATCCCTGCACTCCCTATGGCTCTGCATTGATTGAATAAATACAATTTAAACCTTAAACCTTAACTAATTATGTTCCAGTACCAGCAAGAATATCTCATCTCTGGACTCCGTATGGCTCTGCATTGATTGAATAAATAATTTAAACCTTAACTAATTATGGTCCAGTATACATCTTGTAAAAAAACATCTACTAATTTGAAAAATACATTCATTTGACAGAGTTACTTGAGTAACATATTTTTTTTTTCTTTTTCCGATTGACCAAATCTGTCATCTGTCCTGTAGCTTGTTGTTCATATTTTCTGACCATAAGAGTACTTTGCTCTATGGCAAGTGATCAATAGAAGTGGTAGAAGAGCTCTGGATCTTGTTGTCCACAAGCTCATCAATGATAATTAATCTGGTCTCCAATTCTAATGCTCTGCTCTTTTTGAGAGCATATCCATAGTGGAATTGAACTATATATGTGCTGAAAAGTAACAGCTTGGAACTTTGAAATAATCTCTTATTCTGAGTTTCCATGTTTCTAAATTTAACACCTCCAGGTGAGTTCAGTGGAATTGAACTCTATATATGTGCTGAAAAGTAACAGCTCCAGTGGAATTGAACTCTATATATGTGCTGAAAAGTAGCAGCTCGAAACTTCGAAATAATTTCTCTTATTTTGAGAGTCCACGCAGCAATCAATTCAGCATTGGTATTTGATCCAGGGGAGCCACTTCTTTCAACCAATCTATGATATGACACATTTTGAGTCCCCAATTATATGCAAAAGATTTATGTTTTTTTGCTTTGCAATTAGCAATAGAGTCCATGCAGCAATCAATTCAGCATTGATATTTGATCTGAAATGAATTCCAATTCTAATATTATATTGAATGGACCTATTTTCTGTCATCTTAATCGTTCCCCACCTCCACACACATTTGCTTGTGCTGCCCCATCAAAGAAGCTCATTTGCAGAGCTCGTGATATTTGTAGGAATTGAACTCTTCTCTGTTATATTGATTTCTGAAGAGGAATAAATTCCTGAAATTGTGAAACTTTCTGAAAAGGAATAAATTCCCGAAATTGTGAAACAATTTTTGAAATTATAGCTGCTATATATATCTTATTATATCTAAATATTATTTTGTTTCTCACTAGCCAAATGTTCCAAGCAATAAAAGCATGCAAATTACTAAAATGATTGTAGTACTTCTTTGCCCCAAAAAAAAATTCTTAATGCCTAATAATTGCAGAACAAATGACCAAATATATTGCTGTGAAAATACCGCTGTTCCAAACATGATCTATGTTTTTGTGTTTCTTGTTTGCATAAAACACATTCACTAGGTCCCTGAAAACTTTAATTCGCTAGGTCCCTGAAAACCTTTGTTTTTGTTTTTGTTTTTATTTTTATTTTTTTGAAGGTTTTCTCAAGTCAAGATTTTGTTGTGAAGAACTAGCCATAAGAAACATCTTAACTTAGTAGGAATATGCTGGATCTATACCACCATGTCTCATTGGTTTCCATTTCTGAGTCAACAATCTCATTGCGCTGGCTTTGATCTTATCATCAGAGAACTCCCAACTCCAAACCAAAAAATCCATGAAGTTATTTAATCTTACTCGGTTAAGATATAACTCTTTTATGTAATAGTTTCATTCCCTGTTAATGTATCTCTTAATCTCAGATCAACTTGATCTGGATTTATGCAGGAACGCAACAGAATACACATAATTATAAATATAAAAATGCGGTCGAAATAATATTTCATTTCATTAATATCAAAGCACTGAAATCTTTTTACAAATAGAATGGAAATAAACTAGCTAGGGCGCTGGTAGTTATCTCTGAGAAGAGATGTGGTGGCTACAGAGCTTTTAACTCTGTGTTACAATGAGGCTCGAATGCCTAAATATTATTGAGAAATAATGGAAAACCCTAAACATCCAAAACCCTAATTCTAGGAAATGAAATGCTAGAATATGGGCTCTGTTGGGGTAAATTGGTGCATCAATTTCTCGGGGTCGTAACTTAGGCATACTATCTTTGTTTGACGCACATGATATATCGTTAGAAAAATCTATCAAAGGACTACAATTGTTGATCGTGAATATTGAGTCTTGGACTCTTATTGGTTGGAGGTTTTATGTCCAAAAAATGTCATTTAGGGCTTCAAAACGGTTCTAGAAGTGAAATTGAAAAACTGAAAGAAACAATGGTGGGGCCCCGAGTAGAATAGGTGGGTGGCCACCAATATCCACTTGGATCTTAGCTATTGTCATCTAATAATTTTTATGCACATTTGTGAATAGAAGATTTTTGACATCATGAAAAACAACAAATTCTTTTGCGTCCAGAGCTTGCTTGCTTGAACTCTTAAGACAAATTGTACTTTGACCCCACCAATAAAGAGATCCTTGCCAAGAATGACTTGTCTTCCATTCCCCACGTTCCAAGTTAACCAACCAATTGAAGAGATGAGAATAAGATGTCATATGCCATTTCAAAACCATGGAATTTTTTATTTTTGGAAAGAATATCACTGTTTTTTCATCGAGTATACACATGTTTGTTTATTTATTTCTCTAGATAACACTTTGGCAAGAGATTTTTATTTGTCTATTTATTTCTCTAGATAACACTTCACTTTTTTGGCATGTTTGTCTGTTTATTTCTCTAGATAACACTTTTTTGGCATGTTTGTCTATTTATTATTTATTTCTTTAGATAACACTTCGGCAAGAGATTTTTAAAACCCCATCCTCTTATCTTTTTGGAATACAATCGAAAGCAATGGCAGTGATCTAATAAGAATATGGCTTCATCCTCACACATTGAGGAGAGCAACAAAGTACACATTGAGGAGAGTAAGAAACTTGGCTTCAGTCTCACACATTGAGGAGAGTTCCATCAAAGAAACTTGGCTTCAGTCTCACAAGCCTCACACATCTCGTGTAACGCCTCACACATTGAGGAGAGTTCCATCAAAGAAACAAGCTCGTGCAATAACTCTGAAGTTTTTGTGAAATCTATGGAAGAGAGTTCCATCAAAGAAACTTTAAGTTTTTGTGAAATCTATATCGACCCTCACACATTGAGGAGAGTTCCATCAAATAAACTTGACCTCGAGCAGTAACTTTAAAGTTTTTTGTGAAATCTATATTGACCTCGTGCATTATCTTTTGTATTTTTTCATAAAATATATGTGGCTTTTAACTTTCATGATTATGAATCTAATTTAAAAAATCTATTGCTCTCAGATTTTTTATTTTTTATTTTTCAATAAACAAATATATTTTATTTTTCAATAACAAAATTTGTTATAAATATAGTAAAAATAAAATCTTAATTATTCATAATATTATATATTAAATAAAATAAAAATAATAATGTCCAAATTGTATTTTATAATTTCATTATAACTTCTAACTTTCATTATATGAGAATCTAATTTAAAGAATCTATTGCCCTCATTATTTTATTTTTAATTTTCAATAAACCAATTTTTTTATAAATATAGTAAAAATAAAATCTTAATTATTCATAATATTTGTCCAAATTGTATTTTATAACTTCATAGCATTATTACATTATTATTATTATTAATTTGTTTAATGGTTAATAACATTGATATTTTCCAAGTTTAATTTTTGGAACAACATTTTAACTCATTTTCTATTTGTGAAAGAATGTTATGCAAATATAACTTTATTTACATTGACATTTTAATTCATGAAAAAATGTTATGCAAATATAACTTTATTTATGTTGACATTTTAACTCATATTTTGTTTGTGAATAACATTATAACCATACCATCATATTATCTTACAACATCATATATATATATTTTAATGGTTAGTAATATTAATATTTTCAAAGTTTAAACTATTTAGAACATTTCATTGATAACATTGAAATTAACATTTTAACTAATTCTTTGTTTGTAAAAGAATGTTACATAAATATAAATCTATGTAAATATAAATTTATTCAATTCATGCTTTGTTTGTGAAAGAATGTTATCCAAATATTAATGACATTGACATTGACATTTTAACTTCTTTGTTTGTGAAACAATGTTACACAAATATAAATTGTTATGTAAATATAAATTTATTTACATTGACATTTTAATTCATTCTTTGTTTGTGAAAGAATGGTAAATAAATATGAATTTATTTAGTAGCATGTAAATAATGTAATTATTAAATAAAATAAAAAATGAGTTAATGTTAGTTTGCTTGTCAAATAGTTGAAGCTTTTGTAATGTAATTTTCAAGGTAGTGATTTATAAGACAATCATTTAAAGATAAATGTTTAAGTTTTTTGTTTTTTGTTTTGTTTTTTTTTTTTAAATTTCTTTTTTCTTTCGGGGTAAGGATGAATAAATATTTGTTTATAAAAGAATGTTATGTAAATATAAATTTATTTAGTAGCATGTAAATAATGTAATTATTAAATAAAATAAAAATGAGTTAATGTTATTTTGCTTGTTTCAATTAATCTAAAATGATTGTGATTACAAATAGTTGAAGCCTTTCTAATGTAATTTTCAAGGTAGTGATTTATAAGACGATCATTTAAAGGTAAATGTTTTAAGTTAGTTTTTTTTTTTTTGTAATCTACTCTTATGGATGAATAAATAGAATTTTATGTTGATTGATGGTTGGTTGAAATCTTCACTAAAGTATGGTTTATTGATATATATATTTTTAAAATGATGAGTATTTGATTAAAATCTTGTGCCCAGATCACTCCCATTAGTTATTATTTGAGATCACTCCCATTAGATCACTCTAATAATAATCTTGTGCCTAGATCACTCCCAAATTGTGTGTGTGGTTTGGAGGGAAGAGATTTATGCCATTATGTGCCTCGAACCATGGCATGCTCCCAACCACTTATGTGAGTTGTTTATTGATGATTGCACATGAGATTGGGGAATCACAACTTATTTCACTGATTTTTTGATTAGACTTGAGCAAGTTAAATTTGAGAACCATGAGATGTTGGTTTGAACTATGGAAGGTTGCACCAGCGATATGTTCCATTTAATTCTAATTGCCTGACTTCTTGTTGACAAGCTCGATTAGTGCATTTGTTCGCTGTACATTTTTGCTTCCGAAAGATGTGGAAGTGTGCTTTTTGTGGGAATACATAAGCACATGATTCTTCTCATTAGAACTTCCAGACGACTTTCTTGGGGAAAAGTGCTATTATAAAGATGATTGATACTTTGAAGAGAATCTCCAATGATGAGTATGTTGGATACTCCCTTGGTTTTTGTGATAAGGTGGCTTTGCAAGAGTCCACACAATTAAGCTTGGTTGTTTGTCATTGACCCCAAACACAAGGCATACCTTATGTTCAGTTTGCCATGGACGTAAAACCCCTTATGAAACATACACGAGGCTTCACATTTATATTTTCCATCGACCCCAAACCCTAATGAAACATACATAAGGTCTCATGATTATATAAAAGTGTAATTTTTATGAACCCTTGGAATAACTCTAAGTGAGAATCACAAATTTTATAAATTGGATGTTCAATTTCGAATTAATTGTTTTTCTATCACCAAACATAATGTTCTTTGTTAGCATAAATTCTTAACGCAAGTGTACAAAAAGAGCTCACTTTAGCTGTGTGTGACAAACAATCTTAACAACATAAATGGTTGCATAACTTCTTTCGATTTTCAATCGATAGTTAAATCAAATGCTGCAAAAAACCAGTTCTATGTAGTAAAAACAGTTAAACAGTGAAAAGAGATAAGAATTGCTCCATGCATCCAACAAACAAGACTATTTAAAGAATTTTGAATATATTATAACACCTGGGAAGAGAACAAATAATAGTTTTATTAGTTCCCCTCAATGGGATGGGTTCTTGGTTGTCTTCGATGCTCCAGATCTAGAAGTTTCTCTTTCAATGGTGCATAAAACCCAAGATGTGTTGAACTCTATGGGAGCTCGAGAAGCAAAGAACATAGTAGTAGCAATGAGAATGATCAAAGCGCAGCAATGAAAGTGATAAGTGAAGAATGAATGGAAAACCCATCTATTATAACAAAATATTGAGTTGTCCTTGATAATGGTGAATAAAAAAATATTATTAACCAAGATCTAGATCAAACTGCTTGAAATATTTTATTATATTTTGTTGGAGGGAAAATGTATCTAAATTGGTTAAATACTTTTATTTAGAAATAATAAACAAATAAATGATTTATTTATCATTTCAAGAATATGGTTAAGGAATAGTTAACAAACAATTATTTGTTTAATTATTTCTAGGCGATTCAATCAAATTTAACAAAGAATAATAACTAAATAATTATTCAATTAAATTTTCTCAAGAGAAAAATAAGAAAAATAATGATTTATCTAATTATTTATCATAATTGGGTTAAATATGACCAGGAATATTATTTAAATAGTGGTTTAATTAATTATTCCTAGAGAAAAATCAAATAAATAAGGATTTATTTAATTATTCCTGTTTCTCGTTTTAACTGGAAATAACTTAATAAAATATGGTTTAAATTATTTCTTATAGTGAAAGCAGTTTTACTAAGGTAAAATTAATCTTACATGTTGTACTTCGATCCATCTAATTGTAAATGGTTAAATGACCCCAAATTTTGGTGATAATATATTGCTTCCAAACGTGCGAGCGTTAGTAGCTAATCGTATGATCAAAGTATGTTGTAAGAACACAATCACTAGACATCAAAGGGGAGTCAGAGAGAGACATAGAGAGATATAGAGACATAGTGAACTGGTAGATGACAATGACCAAAGGGGCGAGATCTACGAATAATATAAGTCTCTTCTAATGTTTGGGTACCTGTTCTTAGTGAGGCGGGGGAGGCATACCTATGCCCAACGAGATGACAAAGTACAAAGAATAAAGGTGCGCCTAGCAAAAATGAAACTGAGCAATAAAGTATATGATAAATGGTACATGACATGCTGGCATTAAATGGGTCAGACAAAAATATAATGGATCCCACATACATATTGCGCCTCGAGAAACATGTGCCAGGACTGAATATAATAATTTTCGAGTACATGAAACATAAAAATAACCAAAGAAGCTCTATTAAACAGGAAAGGGATTTGAAAATATGAATGGATCATCTGAATGATACATGCATGCTATGGATGTTGCAAGCGGCTGAAATTGAACCCATCAAATCTACGGAGCTACATCTGAGGCTGTAGCATAATCTGAGGTCATCCGGGCATGTGGGGGGCTACTTGAAGGGCCACCCATTATTAGGACTGAAACATCTCACACACACCCGAGAATCACTGGTACAATCTGCTGAATCACTGAACCATCAAGTATATGAATCTCGATCATGCAATAATGAGCTGGAATTGAGCGGATGAGAAACAATCAAGTCAAAGGGCAATGATGAGTCACTTTGCTTGATCTAAGGCACTAAATAAGAATGGAAGTTGGAATTAAGGTACACCGTCCTCTAGACCTTTCTTTTGGGATGGATGCGCTGATATCGACAAAAAGAGGTCCACCATATGTGAGGCAATGATGAATCTTCAACTAAGGCACGGGGGATCATAGTAAATTGATCATCATGCACTGACACCAGGGATGATGATGGAATAAGGGATACTGAGTAGCGGATGAAGGACTTTTCTTGTCAAAGCATAAAAAGCATGGATGACATGGCAGCGATTGACTAGACTCCGGAGGGGATGGGGGATAGTATGACTGGAGGCCAAAATGGGCGACATGAGAGAGAGAGACAAGGCAAAAATGGATGGGATATTATAGCAGGAGGCAAAGGGACTTGGGACAGATTCCATGAATGCGGTGGTGACTCAACTCAGATGCTCTGAACAAGTGTGACTCGATGATGTTGCCACACAGAATAGGCCCAGTGGGGACCATAAAAACATGAGAAAAAGATGGTTATTCGTGACGAAAATCGACACACGCGTTGACAAGTATGAAGACAAAGTGGTGCCCCAAGTACAAGCAGCGCAAGTGAAGAAATCCGGTTTTAAGAGGCGGCAAAGTGACCCTTCTTGGAAAAATGGCTTCCTGGCGAAGTGTCAAATTACCAAAAACAAAAGGATACCCATTATAGTGCTCGATGAGAGCTTTCCAATGGTGTCGACGGTTTGTCAAATCGAGCTACGGTTTGGTCGCAATTGGCGAAATAAAATTTAGGGTTTTTCTTTTAATAGGGTAATTTCCCTCCAATTTGATTCATTTGCTAGTGGAGCTGTGGTGAATTTGGAGAGGAGGAGAAGATCCTAAATCTTGCGGCGTTCGTAGCACACAAACTGACCGTTGGAATCAAGATCTGTGAGTTGCAGGTAGGTGGCCTAACCTTATTCTACATTTTTAGTGGTTTAGTTTTCAGATTAGGTGCTCGGGGCTCAATAAGAGACCCCTACCTCTCCTCACGATCGGCTCACACTTTTTGGGGCCTGTAATGAGACCTGGACCACAGTTTTCCAGAGGGGAAAACTGCGAGCTCGCAGTTGCAGAGCCTGAAAATTGTGAGTTGGAGCCGGAGGGGAGATTTGGTCAACTTCTTGGCTGAGGATCGAGACTTTACTATTTATGATGTAGTTTTCCTTCTCTGAATTGACAAACATGATGGTGTTGTGCAGGTATGGCAGAGTTTAGGATCAATAAGTGAGAGAGATTTGGATGCACTTCATGCTGAGATCCAGGGGGATGAGGTGGTACGAGGAGCACTTGCGAGATATGGGGTTCTCAAGTTGGTTGAGAACCCACTGATGAGGGTAGGTGAGCCCTTACTATTGAGGATAGTCAGCTATTGGGATTCGGACCAAGAGGCCTTTATGGTGTAGGGGCATAGGATCGAGCTGACCATCTAGGACATCTACTTCTTGACCAGACTCTCGCCACTAGGGGTGGTGGGAAATATACATCCAGTGTTATCGCTTGGGCTGAACATATCAGAGTTCATGGAGCGCCATTATAGACCGGATACTCGTGCTAAGGGCGTGAAAATTCTGAACAGTGATCTAGAGCGGCTAGAGACATGGGCTGTCGTCGCAGTAGTATTGTAGAACCTGGGCAACTAGGTGTTCCATCACATCACTGTGGGGTAGATGATGTTGGTAGAGAGTGTTTTGAGCGGTACCTACTATGGGTGGGCTCAGAGGATGATGTCGTCAGTGAAATAACAGTTGTTGTTGTGCAAGAGACAAGTGAACCACGACTATGCTTTTGGTACGGTATTGTGCTCGTTCTTCTTTGAGAAGGTCCCCACACTTCGACCTCGTGTAGATCTAAGATAGGGGCCCACGGGAGCCCAAGATGCGCCGCTGGGGGCAGTTGCTGTGGAGAGGAGGCGAGAGAGTCCGACTCGTGTTCCAACCCATTTTTTTCACACATTGGGATCAGATGCCACTGTACATAGACGACTATCCATATAATGGGATGAAATTTCACGGGGACCCTGACTTTGCCACTTCTGCCATTTCAAGCATGGGGACCAGATGGTAAGTGAAAGTTGCTATATATTATGGTGCATTTAAATTTTTTAGAATATGTATGTGGTATTGATTCGTGACTTTTGGTATGCAGATATAGCACTGGTGAAGTCGACAGGGTATATGGGACGACCCACAGCACTAGGGGCTACAAAATCTAGTGGAGCGAGAGGAGACCAAAGATCTGACTATGAGGCTTTGTTGGAGGATGTTCGTCGCAGATGTGCGCTGATGCTGCCAATGTATTAGAGCGCGGGTGGCATGATCTTGAAGTCCAATACATCGAGGGATGCATAAGGCTACCCTCTAAGTGGCGAGGGGTCATGCGATGCATGGCAATAGTCGGACAGGTAGTTCATGATCTGCAAGCTGGTGGAGTCGATCCATTGGCTTGGGACCCTCCAGATAGTGATTAGATGTAGTGGCATGTGGTTCCCCCAATTTTTTTTTTGTAACATGCTATATGGGCATGTCAGATATATTTATAGTAGTGGACTCCAAACATTCATGATTTTGTCGATACATAATATGGATATTCATATTTTTATATATGACAAGTATATGGTTCTCCATTTGTTTTATTATTGTCTTGTGTTAAATGCATGTGAGAAGTGCCAATCTAGAATATTGTTTGCAATGCTATCTACATAGTGATTCTGGGCTCTAAGTACATGAATGAATGTAATGGGTTCAAATTCATGCACTAAGAACTTTACTCATAAATATCTTCTAAAAAGGACATGGTTATTCACACGATACACGTCATTCAATTGCATGACAAACATCAAGGAATCTAAATGCACATGAATATGAAGTATGTGATGATTAAGGGCATCGACTAACAAACCTATCACTACATCATATTCGACCTGGTTATTGGTGGTAGATCCAATGCATATGTCGTTGGAGAGGACTAACGAATGCAAGGGGGTTAAAATGGCCCAAGCTGTCGAGGCTAGATTCTAGGAGAAGCGACTTGCACCATCAACATAACTGATGATAGGTCCATCTTAAAGGTGCCACAAGACAACAAATGAGATGATGATGAACAATACAAGCTACCTAAATGCATGACATAAATAAATACATGTATTTCGATGGGAGATATTATGGGTAAAATTTCTTGAGGTAAAGTGCATTGTGAGGGTTAGGAAGGAGTTGGCCTTTGAAATCCTCTAGAAGGTATGCCCCCTTTCCCAAATCCTTACTAATGATGTAAGGTGCTAGCTTGGTCATACACTAGAACAAGATCCCCTTTGTGAAAGGTACAAGGGTGGACTTTTCGGTCATATTGAGATTTGGTGCGCTTCTTGGCTGCTTTAATGGTTGGCAACGCAACACGACGATCTTCGAAAGCATGCTTAAGCATGATAAGTCTTTGATCTCAACGTTGGGGGTCAGGGAGAAGTTCGATGACTAGTTGAATGGAGGGGATTTCACACTCGATTGGTAAGACTTCCTCCTCACCAAAAACAAGGTGAAAATGAGTAAACTTGGTGGCAGTTTTAACATAAGTTCTAGAGGCCCACAACGCAGGGAAGAGCATAAGGTTCCAGTTGGATTTGTGCTTGTTCACCGTCTGTTGAAGCATAGTTTTAAGGATTTTATTGACCACTTCAATTTGTCCATTACTTTTGGGGTAATAAGACGATAAATATTGGTGCTCAAAGCCCAACAGAGAGGATAGCTCACGCCATATCTCATCTTTGAAATGTCGGCCATGGTTAGAGACCAATTGTTTCGGAACCCCAAATCGAGTGATAATATGGTTAAAGAAAAAGAGAGTTGTAGTAGCCGCCGTGTTATTGAACATTAGCATGGCCTCAACCCATTTGGTGAAATAGTCAACTGCCACGTTGATATATTTATGCTTACCAGTAGATGGGGGTCGACACTCCATGAAGTCAATGGCCCACTTACAGAAGGGATCAACTGATATGACAGGATGGAGAGGAGCAGGGGGAGCTCGCGCCTTTGGAGCGAATAGTTAGCAATTGGAACAATGTTTGACTTCTTCAATGCAATCACCAAAGAGAGAAGGCCAAAAATACCCAACGTGCATGATTTTCTGGGCAGTGGCCAAATGGGAGATGTGACCACCATAAGCGTCGCTATGGCAGGCATTAAGAACTTGCTTAGCTTCAGCGTGCGTGAGACAACGACGAATGACATAATCAACACTGCTATTAGTCAAGGTTGTCATTGATGTCAATATGGCATTGTTCGTGATGGAAAATTCTTGTGGGCTGCGATGTTGCCCTAGATGCTCTTTGATCATAGTGCCCTAGATGTCCTTGAACTAAAATCATGATGATATCCTTAACCTCATGCATATTATGCTCTCGGTGATACATGAATAACCCTAACTTCATTATGAAAACCCTAAGGGGGTCCCTAAGCACAAAGATTGAATCAAAGTGACAAACCCTAGCATGAAACCCTTGTCCATGTAAACCCTAGGTTCATATTTGATGATGTCCTAATTCCTAATAAAAATCTAGCATGATGTATAACCTAGAGACCTAACTCTAAAAACCTTGACATTCATAAAAAAATATCAAAGAAAAAAGGGGCCATAACAATGTTATTATAAAACTCTTACTGCTCCTCCATGACATAAAATAAACTTTAGAATATTAACACACTATACAACATAATACTGAACGCATCCATGACATGCACTCTTTACAATTTAAAAATGGGGCCATAAAAAATTATCAAAGAAAAAAGGGGCCATAACAATGTTATTATAAAACTCTTACTGCTCCTCCACGACATTAAACAAACTTTAGAATATTAACACACTATACAACATAATATTGAACGCATCCATGACGTGCACTCTTTACAATTTAAAAATGGGAACGTTATATAATGTAATGTTGAACATGTATCCACGTGGGATTTGCATCTTACAAATTGCGTTGAATATTATATGTTGGACACTAGTCGACTTATTCATTCATATCAGATCCTCTAATTGATGTGCTATTGACCATTCAATAAAACTCTATAAATACACCCAAGACAAGATTCGTTCCAAAAAGAAATTATTGAAGCATTGGAGATCGATATAGAACAGAGAAATCTCGAAGTTGAGGCAATATGACTTGATCTATCAAATACATTCGTGCTAGCTTTCGTAGGTCTATCAAATACATTTGGATTTGCCATATACATTTATAGAGCGGATTTGTAAAGGGATATCGAACCTGTAGAAAGCGCAGATCAATTCAAAAAAGTCAGACATTGAGCACATATTTACAGTTGAAGATTTAAAAAAACCATTTTCTGTCTTGTCTTGTTTGATTCTCGGTTATGTGAAGGGAAATTGTTCGAAATTTGGTGGATTCCTTAATTCAGACTGTGGAAGATTGCAATGACTCCTTTATTGTAGCAGTATCAGACTATGTATAGTGAACTGTGTATCATTATTTTGGATCATATTCTTGGTCAGTGGATTGGATATTTCACTGGACGTTGAAGAAGAGCTCGGATCATTCCTTGGGTCAGATAGTGTGAAGAATTATTATGGAC
Organism: Pinus albicaulis; assembly: GCA_034641835.2. NCBI lineage: Eukaryota > Viridiplantae > Streptophyta > Pinopsida > Pinales > Pinaceae > Pinus > Pinus albicaulis. The sequence goes on from CM076572.1 coordinate 57,662,416, forward strand.
AAAGGCTTGGTTTGCTCAGATTGTGTAAAATATTGAACAATACTCTAACACACAAACCCTGTGACTTGTTCTACACTTCTGTGGCTCAGAATATGTGCAGACTGTAGCTCAGACTGCTTGCTGAAGTTAGCACAGTGACTTGGACCTACTGTAGCAGATTGGAATAAGCCACAATATCTCGAATTGGACAATCACCTGTTGAAGAAGCTTAAAATTGACATAATTACTGTCACTGCTGGAGGGTTGTCTCATAATTCGGATTAGGCACAATTGCAGACCTTGTTGACTTGTTAATCTACCTGGAGGTCGGAATGACTTACCTATGGTCAAATCCATACCTCAAAAAAATGACTGGAGACCTTGCAACAACAACTTGACTTTGACTACATTGAACTTGAAGTTGTAGTGACACATTATTGTTGAAGCATCTCGAAAGCCATTTGTGATAGTATATGGACTTATTTTTAATTGTTTGAAGAAAACATTTGGAACCTTATTTGAACATATTTGAGAGCAAGATCTTGAAAGTGCCTTGGAGCAGCCTAGTAAGGACACACCTTGGAGAATACTTCTTGAAAAACCGATATAAATCTTGAAGTGCATTTGGATTCCCTTGGGTAAAATATTGAGCATATCTTGAAATCCCATATTACCTTGAAAAGTATCTTAGGGAAATCATTTTGAAGGTTTTAATTGTGAAGACTTGGTTTGATTTGAGGAGCCATGTGAAGACATCTTTGGAGCAGTGGATTTTTGAAGCAGCTAGAAGACACTTGGATCACTTGTGAAGTGACCTTGAAGAGTCATCTAGTAGCATACTAAAGACACTATTGGAAATCATGATGATTTTTTGAAGTCATCATGAAGTAACCTTGGAGAGTTTGTTTGGGTAACATGAAGAGCAATGGAGACACCTTCATGTGAAGAATAAGGTTGTCATTGATGACGTGATGTGTAGACTACAATGAAGACTACGCTAAAGATTGACAGGGCTTGTTGAAGAAGACATTGGGACCGTGAAGCATAACCAAATATATCTTGACAAAGTAAAGGGTTGGAGCCTCAAAAAGACAAGGTTGGTGCCTTGGAGAATAGGGTTGGAGCCCTAGAGGATTAGAGTCCTCAAGAAACTAGGTCGAACCCTGAACTAGAAACAGGGTTGGAGCCCTTGACGTTGGTGCCTCAGAATTGACAAGGTTGGAGCCTTGGTTGTCCAAGTTGGTGCTTGGCTAATACAAGTTGGAGCCTGGGAGATTGAAGATCAGTGTCTTCATATGGGGTTGGAGCCCTACATATATTGTACTTGATTTATTGCAAATAAGAAATTAATAAAAGCATTTATTCTTATTATTCATTTTGTGTTCTAAATATAAGTGATATAACTGGTAAAAATAAAAATTTAAAAGAAACATTGATTCATCCCCCCTCTCAACATTTCCAACAACCGCGACGATAAATATCGTCACCAATGAGAAGGTAGCGGGGGGCTTGGTGTCAGATACGTCGCCGAGCATGACTGTTGAGATGGGAAGCGAAATTTTGGGTTCGAAAATTGGTAAGAATGTCGCCATACCAAGGATCGTTCGAAGTAATGGCAAACAAGTGCTCACCGGGTAAATCATCATTAATCGACAGATCACACATACCAGTAGGCAATTCAGAAATGAGTTTGGAAAGGGTTAAACCTTTCTTACTCTTGGGTGTGACAAATTCAAGATCGAACTCTTGAACGATAATGATCCAACGAGCGTACTTCCCATTGATGATCCGTCGACTCAATATGAAAGCCATGTGGTTGGAATTGGTCACAACCTTGGTGGAACACGTAAGGATATAATGACAAAGTTTTTGGATCGAGAACACAACCACCAACGCTAATTTCTCTTCATGCGAGGAAACGGGGGGTCCCACAAGGCTCTTATTGACATAATAGATAACATGTTCGTTTCCAGTGTCATATTCCTGAATAAGGACCTAAACGACCGAATGGGTGGAAGTTGAGATGTACATGATGAAATCCCTTTCAAAGTTATGAGGAATAATCAAGGGAGCAAAAGTGAAAGCATGTTTCAGGGCATCAAAACATTGTTGAGCATAGTCATCCCAAACAAATGGGATGTTAGATCTAAGGAGTCTAAGAAACCCATGCGCAGTGGTGGCATAGTCAGGGACGAACCAACGAAGGAAGTTGGCTTTTCCTTGAAGGCTTTGTAACTGGCGCAAGGTACAAGGAATGAGAAGCTCAAGAATGGCTTGTGTTAGCATAAGAAGTCACTCCTTGACTGCTTAAGGAGTACACCTTACACATCATAGTTCATTTCAAATTTTAAAAGAGGTTGTTTGAGTGGTGGGATGAATTTTTCAAAGATTTTGACATGATTTAATGTTCTATAAGACTTTCATGCATTTGGCAAGTTGTGGCAAGTATAAATTGTGTGGGTAAAATGTAGTATAGGGAGCAAAGTATACATGTGGAAGAAGATGAATAACTGGTACTTATTTCAGGAAATATTCCTATCCTAAATCAGTCACACAACTATGATGATGGTTCTTTAGACAAACTTTGTTTATGCAAAGTAAAAAAACATTTAGAAAATATTGCATCTATAAAGTATTCCACAAATCCTTTATGAAATCTTTACTGACATGTTCTATGACACACATATAACTTGCAGAAAACTGTAAGTAGATAATTTACTGTTAAATCTTTTTATAACTTCTCACTCACACTTTACTAGATGCTGCAATTCATATTTTAGAAGAAATTAACAAAGAAAAGATACACACCACACATCAGATTTTCCTTGAGTCACCAAATACTCCAGCGTGAAGGAAAAAGGTTTTTTTATTATATTAAGTCTTCAGGTAAACCAACATCCAACCTGGAAATAGTATTTACAGGGGCTATATATAGCAAGAGAGGAACCAACTCCATCTCTTCTAAAAAGAAGGAAACATTAATTCTAACATAACATAGGTTTAAAAAGACATTACAGCCTTATCTCATTGAAATCTAACATAAATGACAGATGGAGAAAGAAGAAGAGAAGAATTCTGGGTTGGAATGCTAAGTGTGTTGTCATGCTGCCTTCTTTCCTGCTGAATTATCACCTTGTGTCTTGGGTCTTTAATAACCACGTAGCTCCATTTAATAAGACCTCCAACAATGTCATAACCACCTCTCACCATCAATTGTATTATCCATTTGGTTATGGGTTCTTATCCATCCTTAACTGGCTTTGAAAAACTTGCTGACAGGTGTCAAAATTCAGTTAAAATAGGTGCTTCCGAAAATTCCGGTAGTGGCTTGTTCCTTTTTCAAAATACACATAAAATGCTGAAAATTCTATGTTGACTTGTATTCCATGACACCTAAGTTGTTTTTCAAAATTGTAACTAATAAGCAAAAAAAGTACTTGAATCAAAAACCTTTTTACCTTCCCTTTATGTGTGCTGCAACGTCAGCCAATTTATCGGTCAGTTTTGCTGTCAGCAGATAATGTTATGGATTTGTTTGCTCTTGTATTTGCCTCCTTGACAGGGTATTTGTCCTCCTTAGAACCCTTTGTTGGGCCGAGAATGAGGTACGTTTTCACCCTACTTTTAACACAAATTGTTACGCACATTTATGAATCTTTCCCCATCTTAACAGTAAAGGAAAGGATGATTAATGTAAAATCAAGACAAATGAACTAACGGTAAAAAGGATGTTTAACAATGGGAATTTGACTTATTGTATCTTTATTCACAGAAAAACAAAGCAGCTGAATCGATGATAACCAGAAGACAACTGATAGGCACCATAATGATTACCATGGGCCAACGGAAGGCGGAAAGGCATATCCACGTCCGAAGAACTCAAACGACAGCCACGAGCAGCGGGTTGTCGTTTGGAAAAGACCGTTACTATTGATTGAAATCGCCTTTAAAACGCTGAAGACAGATGATATAGATAGAGCTGAATAGGGATTTTCTTCTGTAATAGACATATCGGGGCAAGACTGTCCAGTTGTATTCATGTGTTAACCTTCAACTTAATAAATAACTTTGGTGTTTTGAATAGTCATTCTCTGAGTTTTACTTAGCGGTAAACTTCTGGTGGTTTGGGCCCAGTCTTGGGGGTTTCCGCGCTAATATCTGTGCTATATGTTCAATTCCAAAATTTACATTTCAGTCATCGAATGCATTTCATGAGATATCATTTAATTGGTTGAGTCACGAACATAGAACACTACAACTTTCTCTTTCATTAGAATAGTTTATTGTTCATGCTTTCTGGCTTACATTCCATGTTTTCGTAGCTGTTAGATGTTTCCATAATTTCCCAATGATTTTACATTCATTTCATTAAGCTTTAGCATGATTGCTATTCAATTCTGTATATATCTAAGAATTGGATCTTTCCATCATTACTGTAAAGCGTCTAGTTGTTAATTGATTCTGAAAAGTGTGAGCTATTTAGTTTACAAAGACAATTCCATTGCAAAGTTAGATAAGAAATTGCTGTTCAATTTATTGAAGTTGCTGTTCAATTCAGTAGGACTAACGTTCAATTAATTAGTGTGCTGTTTAAACGTAGGTTGCTCTTTTCTGCGCTTGCTTAGACAGAATAGTTAAACGACATTTTACAATTCCATTCCCCTTTGAATTGATTGAACTTTGAGAATTAGATAATCCTCTTCATGGTAATATAGAGTAGTTGTTATTGATATCACTTGCATATACTGTGCTCACACTCTTGAAATAAAAATACTTACCCTGGGTTGACAATTGAATTAGAAGCATCGAAGTTGCCTGTAACATTCAACTTTGTGAATCAACATTTTTGGTGCCATTTCCGGGGAAAGTGTTTTAAGAGTGATGTCCTTCATTTATTTTTCTTTTTTACTGCGAAGAATTGGGTATTAAAAATGAGAGGTAAAAACCTGCGTACCGGCAAGCAAAACGTTTGCTCTCTAGCCCGCTTCTCAGCAATTGTGCAGAGGCTAGTATAATAGGTGCTCTTGTTTTATGAATAGGAAGAAAAATATAGAAACAAATCAAAATCATCCACTTAAGTCTACGAAACCCAAAGGGCCGATGATCTTTGGTAGAACAACATATATAGACGAAATCATTAAGAAATATGAATCCCAGGCATCCGTAGGACCATAACCATTCCTATTCAAAGTCCTGCACTCTCTTAGGCGACAACCTCACCATCTGCAGCCCACGCTGAGATACACAGTGAGACAGAAGGGTCTGAAGTGCTGACCCTTCAAGAGAGGGAGGTTCGTGTAATTTGCAGGAAGGGGAAGGAGAAACCAGTAGTGAAATTCAGGTAAGAACTCCAGAGCCTAGATCCCCTAAGAGAGTGGTCGAGACATAGACACTCGTTATCCCAGATCAGGGAAGTGCTGTAAGGCTTCCTCTGCATTTGCCCCCTAATTCGCTGAGATTATTTCTTCAGAACAAGAAATCCCTGAATACTACTAGAATATCTTTGATCAAATGGAAAACAATCAGAACTAGAATTAGAGGCATACATCAACATTGGAGTATCCCATTGTTGATCATGTTGCAAATGCCCCTATGAAAGCCATTTCCTTACAAAACATCCCCACCTTCCATGGGTTTACCTCGGAAGATCTTGATGCATTTCTATTTGAATTTGATGTCTTATGTAGGGGGTATGACTACACCATTGACCCTCATAAACTGAAATTGTTTTCCTCTACTTTGAAGGGGACAACATTACATTGGTTCATGGGGATCAGTGGAGGAACCATCAATAACTGGGACCAAATGAAGAGCAATTTTCTTAATAAATATCAAGATTATTGCCAGACTCGAGAATTAAAAGATGAAATCTTCAATATGTCTGCAAAATACAATGATACATTAGAAGAATACGTTGAAATATTTCAATATAATTTACAAAGGTCTCCATATACAACACTATCCAAATACATCTTAAAAGCAACAATGATTAAGGGAATGAAAGAAGAATGGGTTGAAACACTTAACATAATGGGAAAATGGGACATATACCAAGAATAATATGATGATATTTCGCTGTGTATCAAGTGTTCTTGGGGTAGTACGTGAAATAGGCCAATTGGATGAAACTCAACTAAAAAATATCCTAAACAGTCCGGTGGCAACGTAACCAGGGCAGACTTTGGTAATATTTTAGAAGATTTTAAAACTGAAATCTTGAGCACTTTGAAAACACAACTTGATGTCCTACAAGCCAAGCAGAAGCAAGCTATAGCAAAACAAAACTTGGCCGTCTTTTGCCCACGCTGTCGGAAGAAGCACAACCAAAGGGAATTCCCATTAGACATGGTTCAGACATGTGCTATTTGCACCAAGGACCATGCTACGGACCATTTCCATTCACTTCTGGCGCTGAAGGCAGTTTTCAAAGAAGCATAAGAAGAGACAGAACCAATCTATCTAATGAACCAACGTCGACAATGGCAAGCACAACCAGGTATGCCTCAAGACCTGCCTCAGTTCTTTTCTTCTGTGCAGTTTAACCAACAAAACCCTGCAGTAGCTTGGCAAAGTCAACCACCTTTTTCTACTTGGCCATCTTAGTCGTTTCCTATGCCACCTTGGCCAACACAACCCTCTTCAGGGAATAATTGGCCAAGTTTTCTTGTTTCTCCCCCTTATTGGAAAAAGACTCCATATCAAACCCAGTGACCAACCTCCCCTTCACAAACCACAAATTGGCCTCAGAACTAGCAGCAACCTCTGGGAGTGACCAACCTACCAATGGGGACAGGAATTCAAAATCAACCTACACTACTAGCTCCATACCTAGTCCAGCATAACCCTCAACCTGTCATATGGCCTCAATTGCCGGCTCAACCCAATCCTAACCCCAACAATAGGCCGGTTCAACTAATTCAAATTGTAGATATTCAAAACCCTGAAACTGAACAAAGAAATGTAATGAACTAAGGCTGAGATCAAGACGTATTATCTCACCAGCAGAAAACACGACCCCGCCACAATTTGAATCTGGAACTTCAACAGAGCCTAGACAAACAAATATTACTGAAACAAAGGTAGAGCAGGGAAAGGAAACAATTGATCAAGGGAAGCCTGAAAATATTAGGATTTCTCCCCCTCCATTCCCCGAGAGGTTTGTTGGGAAAAATACTGAGAGGGGGGGGGGGGGTGAATTAGTATTTACTGCATATTCAAAACTTTTACTTTTTCTTGCTTCTAAAACCCATACGCTACTTTCCTGAAACATACTCGCGTATATACGCGGATACCCTTTATGAAACTCGCGTATACACAGAGATATAATGATGCCATTAATTCTTCACTTATATCATTCCATCATTCATTCATCATATGTTCAATAAACAGTAAACATGTGCAGTAAGAACAGAATAAACCATCACACATAAGCATCACACAAGAACACCAGGATTTTAGGTGGAAACCCAAGTCGGGAGAAAACCACCGCTGCCGTTGCTCAGCCTTCAATATTTTATTATAAAGAAAACATCTTACAACTTATGTACTGGCGCAGACTCATACCAGTACGCAGGCACCCACCTGCGCTTGTTTACCAGCTTCTCTTGGAAGGGAGCACCAACCCCCTGCTCTCGTTTACCAGCCTCTCCTGGAAGGGAGCACCAACCTCCTGCTCTCGTTTACCAGCCTCACCTGGAAGGGAGCTACAACCCCCTGACTGAAGGCTACAACCCTCAGCACCAACAAGGACCACGTTTCATCAATTTTCACACTGGATCCAACCCACAAAATTAAGCTCAAGGAACATTCATCAAACCAACCACTTGCTCTATAGCAGCATAATCAATCTTTGAACAATTCAGATCATCATGGACAGATAACAGTAACACATCAAAAATAGATATCAGCAAGACAGCAGAACAGATCAGACATCTCACAACTTTAGCAAACCCTAGTTTGCATACGCGCTTTCCTTTCTCTGATATCGCGTATATACGCGCCTTCATGCATATAAACCTGCGTATACCTCTGCACAAACTTCAGAACTGATTTTACTACCCATGCGCGCTTTCACTTCATACAACCTGCGTATATACGCGCTTCCTCTGCGACGAACTAGCGTATGGTTCTTCAGACATTTAGGTTATTGCAATTCTTCAGAACAGATACATCACACAGATTTTACCCTTTAATTCAGACAGATGTTCGCCACATCTCAGATCTAATCATTCCATAAACAGATCTAGCAAGTGTAAATATATTTCAAATCTAGATACCCTTCTTCATCATTTTCTTCATTGGTGCATCATGCATTCAGATCTATCATTCAACTGTAACCCTTTCCATTCAGATATACTTCAGAAGTATTCATTCAAGCTCAGACATCTTGCACCCACGCTCATGATTTGCACAATGAAATTCTTCTCTTTATATAGTTTTACCCTTTTTCAATACCATGAGCCAAAACCACATTACTTCCGATGGTATTCCTGGACGGGGTCATTTAGACGAATCATTACCCAATACAATGGGTCAATACCATGGTGGTTACCCCTGGTTTTGCACTTTATGAGCGCTTTTACCCATATGCGACTTGGCACGTTATTACCCACGTGCATACGCGACTTATCCTAGACAAAACCTCGTATTCCTTGAGACATACTCTTTTCATCATAGATCTAGCACATATTGAAATCCTTTCTTCATTACCTTCTGTACTCTCTGTAGATACATCAGATTTACATCATTTAACAAGTTCATCAAGTAGGTTTCCATCATCTTCATCAAGTGGGTTTCCATTCAAGGACAACACTCTATCAAGTGGGTTGCCATCAAGGACAACACTCTGCATCATATTGCCAACAATCTCCCCCTTTGGACTTGATGGCAACCACGATGGTGTTTGATCACTACAACAGATAGATACAAATGAAAACACAATGACACGATGTCACTCTCCCCATTCTTTGACACCATTCGTTTCCTTTATTCAAACACCATGTCACTCTCCCCCTTTGACATCAAGGGCAAAGGGCGGACCAACACAAGGTTTTTCGCCTTTTGTAGAAGGAAGCGTTCTGCAGAATCTTCAAACATATTTTTCACTGAAGTACATGACTCTATGACCTTCCTATCACCAAAGACTCATACATACATCAAAGATCCATCCAAGTGGATTTACATATGAGAGTCAAATACCCAACCAAGAGGGTTTACACATCTCAACTCAACTACCCAACCAAGTGGGTTTACAAATTTGACAAGTCCTTACATGACTGAATATTACAATTTTACATCATAGGTCTCAATCATGACCTTTTCATCAAATTACAAATATGACTTTTCATGACCAATACCAAAAAGACCTCAAGAAAGAGATCACATTTCAGACTCACCATAATGCCAACAATGCATTATACTCAGCAAGGCTAGGGCTCCCCCTGAAAAAGTGCATCCAAACATCCTTTCAATGTGACCAAGGCTCGCCCTTTGCTTGTGCAACCTGAACACCTTCAACAACATGCCATCAGCAACAAACTCTTCATGATCTGTCCATATCTCTGAATCATAAGACTTCCATTTCATCCAACAGATACTCTTTATCAAGTAACAATCCGGGCTCATCCATGATCTTCAACATAAGAAACCAAGTATCATATCGTCATTATTTAGAACTAAAAAAATAAGCTGATACAGAGTCAATAATACAGTTATTAACAGTCAGACTGATGCTCCCCCTGAACCTCTGTTCCAGATCTTCAGCTATCATATAAATTCTCTTATCATCAATGCATACGCGATTGTGTCTGCTGTAACTCGCGTGTATACGCGACTTTCGTTCACCGAACCCGCGTATGGAAAGTGAAGCATAGAAATTTTCACATTCCTTCATCTCCCCCTGAACTTGTCCTTCCTGTACCTGTCTTCTTCATATCAGATGCTCTGTTAGAAACAAATATAACCAGAATGACCAAACAATACTGAAAAATGCTGGCCCCCAACCAAAAATTGTCAGCAATTATTCATACGCGGATGTATGTTAATATACTCGCGTATATACGCGACTGTGTTTCATCAAAACCGCGTATTCAAATTAATCTTCTGAATTTAAGCAGATTTGTTCTTTTGACTGGCAGAGACAACTCCTAGTTTCTGTCTTAGATACTCGAACGCTTCCCTGGGCAGAGGTTTGGTAAAGATATCAGCAACTTGTTCCTTAGAAGGAACATACTCCAACTTCACCTTTTGTTCAAGCACTTGTTCACGTAAGAAGTGATACTTGATGGGAATGTGCTTGGTCTTCGAATGCATAACAAGATTCTTTGAGATACTGATGGCACTTGTATTATCACACTTAATGGGGACAGGAGGTGTACATTTGATTTGAAAATCTTGTAAGGTTTGCATCATCCAAAGGAGTTGAGTGCAACAAGATGCGGCAGCCACATATTCTGCTTCTGCTGTAGATAAGGCAATATAATTTTTCTTCTTGCTAAACCAAGATACTAACCGGGGTCCCATATAGAATGCACCACCACTAGTGCTTTTCCGATCATCAACGCTTCCAGCCCAATCTGCATCAGTGTAAGCATGAAGAGTAAGATCATCATTCTTTGGATACCATAAACCAAAGTCTTGAGTTCCTTGTAGATATTTGAATATTATTTTGACAGCCTGAAGGTGAGACTCTTTTGGATTAGCTTGGAATCGTCCAACAATCCCAACTGCATGCATAATGTCTGGTCTAGTCCCAGTGAGATAAAGTAGACTTCCTATCATTGATCTGTATTCTGGTTGATTCACGGGGGAAGAATCATCATGAGAACTGAGATTGCATCCGATTATCATTGGTGTACTTACAGGTTTGCATTCTTCCATGCCATACTTCTTTAGAATTTGCTTAAGATATTTTGCTTGTGATAGGAATATACCATCTGCAGTTTGATGCACTTGCAAGCCAAGAAAGAATGTTAGTTCCCCAAGTAAGGACATTTCAAATTCTTGCTGCATGACAGAAGCAAATTTTTGACTCTCAGATTCTTCGTTACTCCCAAAAATGATATCATCAACATATACAACCATAATCAATAGTTTATCATTTTCAACTTTTGTGTATAAGTTGCTATCAGCAGACCCCTTTGAAAATCCTTGTTGATGAAGATATTTGTCAAGACGATAATACCAAGCCCTTGGAGCTTGTTTGAGACCATATAGAGCCTTTTTAAGTCTACAAACAAGATTTGCATCATTTCCCAAAATGAATTCTTCCGGTTGTTCTATATATACTTCTTCTTCTAGATCACCATTAAGAAAAGCAGATTTAACATCCATTTGATAAACTTTGATTTGTTGATAACTTGAAAAAGCAAGAAACATTCTTATGGCTTCAAGTCTAGCTACAGGAGCAAAAGTTTCTTCAAAGTCTATACCTTCTTGTTGAGTATACCCTTTGCAAACCAATCTAACTTTGTTTCTTACAACATCCCCATTCTCATTTAACTCGTTCTTGAAAATCCATTTAGTTCCAATGACATTTTTATCATGTGGTCTTGGTACCAATTCCCAAGTGTCATTCTTTTCAATTTGATCAAGCTCTTCATTCATGGTTTGCTTCCAACATTCATCTTTGCTAGCTTGATTGACATTGTGTGGTTCAATTGTGGATAGAAGTGCCAGATGACTAGAAGATCCCACAAGAGTTCTCCTTGTTCGTACACCTGATTCCTTGTCTCCCAAAATTTGAGATTCAGGATGATTCTTTTGAACATATATGGATGGAGCTTTTTCAGATAGATCATCTTCAGGTTCTTCATTGGATCCACTGTCTATATCATTTCTATTTGATGTAGAAGGACATAAGTCACCATCATCTTCTTTTGTTTTTTGTTTTTCTTCTTTAGGAGCGAGTTCATATGGAGTTTGTCACTATTGCCGAACATGAGCCTTGTTGAGAATGTTAGCGTTTGTATGTCTTCTTCACCCCGAGAACATGTCGGGAGTTCCGAGAATCATCAATCATAGCTCTAGCCATTTGTTGAATTGTTCTATTCATTCTTTCTGCTACGCCATTTTGTTGTGGAGTGCCTGCTACAGAAAACTGTCTTTTATGCCATGTTGTTCACAAAATTCAAAGAATTCATTTGATGTATATTCTCCTCCTCGATCAGATCTAAGACACTTGATTTTTAGATCTAATTCATTTTCTACCAATGCTTTGAAGATCTGAAAATTTTCAAATGCTTCATCCTTGTGTTTAATGAACCCGATCCAACACATTCTAGAGTAATCATCAATAAATAAGATATAGTATTCTTCCCCATGTGGTGACTTTTTCCTCATAGGTCCACATATGTCAGTATGAATGAGTTCAAGACGCTGACTTGATGATCCTTCTTTGGCATTAAATCGTACTCTGGTCTGCTTACCGAATTGAAAAGATTTGCATATGATACTTTCTGGTAGATTAATATTGGGAAGACCACGAACATCTTGAAGTCTGCTTGATTTTTTGATTTGAGAGAAGCTCAGATGCCCCAGCCTTCTATGCCATAGCCAATTTTCTGAAGACTTGCTTATGTAACATTGATATTTGCAGTTCAGTACATATAGGTTGCTTGGATTTCTTTTCCCTTTTATAATAATTTTACCTGTATCAAGGTCACGAACCACACATTCTTTTGAACTAAATACCACTTCTGTTCCTTGATCACACATTTGGCTTACACTTAACAGGTTGTGCCTTAATCCATCCACATACATGACATCATTAGCCTTCTGTGGAGCGATAAAAAGGGTCTTTTTAACTCCTAATTACCTCACATTAATTGTCAACCCAGGGACGACTTTTTGTTTCAAGAGTGTACTCAGTCTGAGGCGGCTATTTACTCAAGAGTAATGTTTTGCAGTATAGTGCTTAAAATCCAAAAGTAAATGAAAGCTTGTCTATAACTAAGTTACTTCAAAAGAATAAATCACACATTCAGAAAACTAGGCAGCTTATCAGTCAAGGGTTTGGAAGTGATAACCCATCCCTTTGGAAACTGATGGAAAGGAAATTAGAGCATAGACCACGGGTCTGGGAGCTAGACAGTGAATGCCAAAGCTCACTACAGCCTTAGATCGTCTCTCACACCAAAACAACAAATGCGAGTAAATAGAACAGCAAATAAAGAATTGAACAGCAAATCTAAAATGGAACAGCAAACGAACAGCTAAGTCTCGCGAGTTGTAACCAAACTTAATCTATTAACCCAAATGCACTTTTCGCAATCAAATAACAATCTTTCACTTTTAAGGCAAGTTAAGCAGAACACGCTAATGGAACAGCAATAACTATTGATAAATTATGAACAACATTAATAAATCATATACGCACACAACACGCTGGAAGGCCAAATACAAATGCATAATAACTTAACACAGGCACACGTTAATAGTAATCGGTACGTCACGCGATATTAATCTGGTTAGATGGGTAACGATTACAATATAATGGAACCACGACGTCAATTGAATAGCGATCGTGTGAATATAAACCATAGAGAAATGCGATGACACAGCAAGAAAGGTTACAGCTTGATTACTCTGCAATTAAACAACAATAGCATTATGTAGAGAACGGCAATGTTACGGTAACGGTTTTAAAGGAATAGCAATACGTTAGAATGCAGATTACAGTGTTCCTGTTGCAGAGAACGAAATATGAAATATAACAGAGCTGTAATATAAGATAACAAAACACATCAGATTACCGATTCAAGCTGATAAGCAAAACCAAGCATAAACCAAGGAGATAATATACAGCAGCAAGTGTCCTCCGGGGCCGGCCCCTTAGCCTCCAAGGGGACACCGCCTTAAGTTAATCCAGACGCAGAGATGAGATAATCACCAAGCTTATATTAATGCATTGGACAGAAATATAATGAACCAGTTCTCAACGAGACTCAATAATCAGAGCTGCTGTTTAACAGGAAATTACATGAAACGTCTTCCCAAATCATCTCTCTACACAATACGTGTTTCTCCTTTTATAATCAGAAGGAGGAGAAATTGAATAGTAAATACAATATTCCCATAACAATATTGGATTTCTTCCAACCAATTGATCAACAAGAAAATAGATTTACATCCATCTTTCAATAACAGCAAGTCGAATTTGGCTTGTTAGCTGAGATTTGGAGGACGGCCGCAACAACAGAACTGAGAAAATCGTGCTTAAAGAACTCTGCGAATCTCTCAACACAGGTCGAATTTGGGCAAACCGTTCTTTAAAAAAGTTAATTGGGTCCGTTCTGGACAAAACCCATGTTCCGGATTTTCCAGATTCGTCTTCATTTGCTCAGAATCTCAACCGCAAAACTGTCACTCCTTATTCCAGCGCATTTCTGAGTTGGCACTTTTAATGATCAAATCTTCAATCTGGAAATTACCTTGGAGGCTAAAAATGGTGAATAATGTTATAACCAAATTTATAAACTATCATTGATAAAATAATTCATAATCATCAATTTATTAGAAATAAAGGAAGATAAATAATTTTCATCCATAAGAGCATAAATCATTTATAAAATGGATTTAAATGATAAATTATAACAAATGATATAATAGAGAAGAGTGAAAATGGATGAAATAAGTGTTACAAAGTGGTTGTATTCACGGCCCAACACACCCCCACACTCAATATGTTGCATGTCCTCATGCAACGAAAACCTGAATATATTGCATGTCTTCATGCAACCCCAAGAAAAAACCCATGTGTTAACCAAGCAATAAAAATTTGAGAACAAATGAATGCTTCCTTAATTAATGAATATTCAATTTTAGCAATCTTAATGAAGGCATAACAATTTTTACATTGACATTCAACTATATGTGTGAAGTTGCAGCAAAATATGATATAGATAACAACAAACTTCATTAACCATTTTTTCAAAACTACAAACCAGATTTTGTTGAAATGTTGCAAGTAATTTTATAATATATGAAATGTCTCCATGATCCAAAAATCAGATCATTTTGATGCACGGATCATGAGATATAAACAAAATGGCTGTAGGTGAGAGTGCATGATTTCCGAAATTTTATGAACCAATTTAACTTGAAATTATCTGGGTTCGTATTAATGATACGTCTGTGTTTTCCAGAAATCACAATAATTGAGTTCATAGTTTTAAAAATATTATGGAAATCAATTTCTGCATTGTGTAAAAATGAAATTGTATGCCTTAAATGAGAAAGAAGATTGAAAACATCCATCATGCGTAGCAATTCCTCCCCCTCTCTGAAAAATTAGCATGCCCTCATGCGATGCTAGAAAAAATTGAGGTGGTTGCTACCAGTTGTTGAATTCTATGTTTGGTGTAAAACAACATGGAATAATGGAGGTGTTGAGAATGAATAAGAATAACAATGGATGATAAAGAATATGGATGACATGGTCATAAGAAAGAAATGAATGAAAGGAACACTCCCCCATACTCGAAAATGATATGCCGTTGAAAAATAGGGAGTGGTATAGATGTGGACTGAAGGATGATAAATGATGCTCAAAATGGATTTTTATGAAATTCTCCTAAATTCGTAATAAATCAGAAAATTATGCTATTTTACCTCCAAAAATGTGGAATGACATATATGGACTGGCAGTTGTTGAAGCTGATGAAGGCAGAGTTGGTGCTGAAAGTGATGCAAAAGGTGGAATCCAGGTAAGCACATCATGTCTGAAGAATTGTTCACGTATGCGAGTTGCTCGAGCCTCTTTTGTTAGTTGCAATACTGTAGTCATGCTGTGAATAGAATTCTGCCCATACTTGTTGTTCTCCTATAAACAAAGCACTATTTTGCATACAATGTTCTTGAATCCATAGTGTTAGGTTTGAATAGCAACATATAAGATGCATGCAAAACTTTCAATCAGAAAAACTTTTGTCAAATCAACAAGTTATGGCAGAGTGCAGTAATCATATCGCATGCAATCCCATAATGCAGACATTCCCCCCCTCCAATTGGAAAAGGAATTCCATGACCATAAAGTATATGAGAGGTGTTGTGCTGATGGCAAGGCAAGGGAATGAAAAATATAGCAGTGAATGAAGCAAAGTACACATATCAATGATAGGACAACGAGAGTTATGATTATAATGAGAGCAGAGTGTGTAAAGATAGTTATGAATAAGAGATAGGACGCTTTGGATTGATGATAAGTTATGAAAAAAGAGAAAAAGAACAACAATATGCCAAAAAGATGCTTTACTGATGGTATTCTAGCTGAAAAATGATGTGATTGATTATAAAACAATTTCTCATGCATAAAGGTTCAAAATAGGGAAAAAAGTAAGAAAATAACTTCTCTGATAAGAAAAAAAATAAGAAAAGGGTATTATAATAATAATTGACGATAAGATATAACTTCAATACCATAAGCAGAGCCGCTGCTGCCAGCAGGCGTCCATAGCCTCGGCAGGGTTGCTTTTTAACCCATATGAGCCAGGATCCTCAATTTATAACTAGAGAGTTACAGTGATGTTCTACAGAAGAGATCAGTGTGCTGGCGTGGTAACCAGATAACCACACTGCCATTCACTGGGATGTAGCAAAAGTGATCAGGCCGGCTCGTGATGAGACCTCCTGTTCCAAGGATAATTTGACTATCCGATGGATCATAACCCTGGTGTGGTGGCCATAATGGGAATGTCACTTTCTTACAACCTTATGAACATGGTAGGCTGGCTCGTAATGAGACCCCCTATCCTCCATCTGTGAACAAAATTTTATTATTATTACACATTTTTATGATAAAAAGAGGGAGGCTCAATACTCCTTAAGAGCAGGGATGGTGGAAGAAGTTGAACATGTCAATAGAAAAATATACCCATAATCTCATTTATTACAGACAGAGAAGATTATAATCCAGAAGGGTGGAACCGGCATGGTATTAAGATGATCAATCAACATCATGTTCAATAGAAAACAATGCAGTAAAGTAGTATATAAATAATTGTGTCTCTTTTGAAAATATTCTATCATCAAGGAGCTGTCCTGTTAAAGATCATAACGTGAATGATATTAACTTGCTTCAATAGAATCCATAATTCTTGTCCTCATAAAAATAGTGTACTTCATGCCATGGAGGGGAATCAGTAAAATGTGGTTGAGATGAACTAGGAATAGTCCCACAAGAGGAAGAAAAGGTTGCTCTAAAAAATACTCCCAAAGTGTTGCTTTTTTGAATGAACAGCAAAAACACGCAAAAAAGTGTTGTTCCTTGTAGGGAACAACAATGGAAATGCACACAAAAAGCAAAAATACACACAAAAAAAGTGTGAAAATGCAAATGTCGTTCCTTTGAAGAAAGGAACAACAAAAACTAAAAGTGTCGTTCCTTTAGAAAAGGAACAGCAAAAACGCAAGTGTCGTTCCTTTGGAAAATGAACAGCAAAATGGACAGTGCCGTTCCTTTGGAAAAGGAACAGCAAAAACGCAAGTGCCGTTCCTTTGGAAAAGGAACAGCAAAAACACACGTGTCGTTCCTTTGGAAAAGGAAACAACAAAAATGAAAAGTGCAAAAGTGCTATTCCATTCGGAAAGGAACAACAAATCGTGAAAGTGCAGAAGTGTTGTTCCATTTGGAAATGAACAACAAAACGTAAAAGTGCAAAAATGGTGTTTTATTCGAAAAGGAACAGCAAAAAGTGGAAATGCAGAAGTGCTATGCCATTTGGAAAGGAATAGCAAAACGTGAAAATGTAGAAGTGTTGTTCCATTCGGAAAGGAACAACAAAAAGTGGAAGTGCAGAAGTGCTGTTCCATTCGGAAAGGAACAGCAAAACGTGAAAAAGGAATAGCAAAAAGAGTCGTGGAAAAGGAATGGCAAAATGACCCGTGACAAAGGAACAACAAAATGAATTGCTGACCAAAAAGGTGTTGTTCCTTTGGAAAAGAAATAAGAAAACGAAATTGTTGTCCCTTTGAAAAAGGAACAGCAAAAACGACAAAAATGCACACAAACGCTGTCCCTTCAGAAAAAGAACAGGAAAAATACACAAGCATGAAATGCAAGCACGCAAAGAATGAATTAGCTGTTCACTGTATTGATGCTGAGGATGGGTCACAGTTTGAATGAAGCAACACCTGAAACACAAAATATAAAAAAAATATCAGAAAAGAAACAATGTTTTATTTAAAAACAATATGTAAATAACTAAATTAAGTTACAACAGCTATGATGTTATGTCAAAAAAAATGATCTCTTTGAAAAATGTTTTGGCAGCAGTGATAAGACATGAATCTTCAAATTGAAATCAATTCTTCATTTTTTCTATTATGAATCCGTTGGGTAATGAGTTGGATGAAATTCCTTTGTTTTATTTAAAATTTCTTTCAAAATCACTTGTCCATAAATTGACCTTCTTTTTCTCCTAGGACCTGCAAAAAACGAGTATCTACCTGCAATAAAACATTAAATCATGGAGAAAGATAGGTGTACGGGCTCCCTTAATCCAAGAATTATGAAAAAAATTAACAAGTAGGTACTCTGTATAACAAATTCATGGAGAAAATAACAAAGTAAAATTTATTTGTTACCTGCGGGAGAGCAGTGGCCAATCATGCTAACCTGCAGTGTTTTAATCACAACTTCTTTGTTTTTCGTTCAAATTGAGTGATTCCAAAGCCAAATGAGAGCTAATTCAAAGGTTAATCTCTAATAGCAACAGGTTTTAAAAATTCAATGATATGATATGTCAATTTTACTTAGAACAACCTGCATAACATAGTCATTTTCGCTTACCCCACTTAGAACAACAGTGAATGTTTTAAGCATAGATTCTCCGTTTGATGTCGGATTCGAATGATTCAAATTGGAAATGAAAGTAGATTAATTTATTTATTTCCAATAGAAACAGGTTTTGAAGACAAGAAGAATTGATAGGTCAAATACTGTAAGGAACATCCGGAAAAACAGAGTTTTAAGGGTGCTGATTTACGATAGATAGTCAGTATTTTGATCATAACTTCCCCATACGATATCGAAAATGAGTGATTCTAATTTCATTGGAAACTAGATTCATAGGGGAATCTACCATAGAAACAGGTTTTAAAAATATGGTCATTTAGGCCTCCAAAAACTGACTGTCCCAACTCTGTTCCTGAGCTGCCCACTAGACATCCGGTCAATGTTTTGGTTCTAACTTTTTCGTTTCAAATCGAAATTGACTGATTCAAATTGGGTTAGAAAGTAGACATCAAGGGCTACCTAGGGTAGAAACAGGTTTTTAAAATATTCATTTTTGGTCCCTCAAAACATGACTGTCCCGACTGTTTTTCTAGAAAATTCATCAAGCCCGCAGGCCAAAAAATGATATTCAAGCATTTTTTTCAAATTGGTGATAAAAAATGAATATAAGTGTTTGTAGAACTATTATTTCCATTATAAGTCATCTACATACACCAATGAATTAAAAACAATTATCACCAATGTTGATTTGCATAGCATGTTGCAAAAAAAAAAACATTAGTTTTACATGGAAAAACAAAATGCATTTATTTATTCCCTTATTTATTTTATTTTCTACACTAACCTATTTTGATTTGAAAAATGAATATGACTACGTATATGAGTACTTCCAGTGGAGCCATTTTCGAAATAAGGCTTCATGTATACACATACCCAAATTTGAAAAATGCATATTAATGAAAATTAGGGTATGAGAAGCCAACTTCCCTTGAAAAGATGGAGTCAAAAATTGTTGAAGCGTGGAGCAATGTTGCAAACAAGTGATGGAGTGAAACCAATGTTCAATATATCCTTTATATTCTTGATTTCCCATAGCCATCATATCATGAAGTTCTTGAGCTTTTAAAATGACTTGTTGATGCAAACTAGAAGTAAGCTCATTTTCTTCCATAACTTCTACAATTTTTGAATTTGAAACATTCTGAATCTCATTGTAAGTTTTCTCTAATGGCGCATGTGAAATAGAATGGGTGGGAAGGGTGGGTAAATTTGGCAGTTCAACACTGTAAGTATGTTGTACTGGTTTATTGCGGTGAGGGTGTGGAATTAGTTGAGCAGGAAATTGTGTATGGAATGGAGCATTGTGATGATGTGGTTGGTTGGGTTGAGTGGATAAATTTGATATGCAAGCAGGATGTTGTGAAAGAGCTGGTGGAGAATATGGAGAATGTACTTGTGCTACAAGATGAGGGAGAGTAGTCATGCAATCATAAGGTGAACCATGCCAAACTTGTAGATAAGATTGGTGGTTATATTGAAATTGACATGGCTGCCCTAGAACATGAGTATTCCATAATGGATTATGCAAGTAAGAGAATGGAGAAGAAGTGTTTTGAACCATACCTGTTGACCTTGTTGTAGCTTCCTTATCTCTTTGATATGCTACTTCCATGCTAGATAAGGAAGAGTGAGTATCTATGGGCTGCTCCTTTCGGTCATGAGGGAAAAACACTTCATCAAATTCTTCATTTTTATGAACCTGCAAAACAACCAATTTTGCATTTAGAGAGCTAACAAAATCAACTTTAAAATTTTCAAATAAAACCTTGATTTCAGCTCTTACGTCTCCTATTCTTGTAGCAGATTGGGAAAAGAAAGAACAAACATCTCTAGAGTTCTTACCAGCCTTGAAGATTCCTCTTGAATACCTTATGCACAACTCACAAACATCATCATATGATAACTGAAAAACATCACCTTTTCCTATCAGATTTAAGAGTTCTAAAAATTCATCTTTGATTCCTTTAAGAATAAGTGTTTTTAAGATCTCTTTTTCCAAATGCTTATGCTTTGATTTTTGAAGGTTATAATGAAATCGATTTACATAGTCCTCCAAACTTTCATCTTCCCCTTGTATCATACCGAAAATATCTTCATTGGATTTGCAATAGTCTTGGTACTTCTTCAAGAATATGTTCTTCATGTCCTCCCATGATTGGATGCAATTCCCACTTAGGCTCATGAACCATCGGAGAGCTGCTCCTTTTAGAGTAAGAGGAAACACTTTCAATCTTTGATCGTTAGTACAATAATCATATCATCTACAAAGTATTTCGAACTCAAATAAGAATGTATCTGGATCTTCATTTGCTAAACCATGAAAATTTGGTAAGGATGGGGGAATTATGTGCATTTGTGTCACTCCTCCTAGATCTTTGATAGGAAATTCAAAAGTAGAAACGTGAGCCATTTCTTACCATAATATAAGATGTTTTTCATGTGTTTCTTCGAGGCTCCTTCTTCAAATGTTCCTGTCAATTAGTTAGTGAAATGGGTGGTGCTTACATCACCACTTGAATGAAATCATGTGATTTATTTTTCAAAATTTCTATTTTTTCCCTAGTCACTCACACAAAAATTCAAACATCTATTTCTACCCAACAAAGCAACAACAAATATGTTAGGAAAGCGGACAGTGGAGCAGGGCTTTTACATGCTCCGCACGTAGGTTCTTACCTTCCGTTTTTAAGATCCAACTCTTCCCTAGCAGGCACTCATCAGATTCACACTACTCTTTAGAAATGGCTACACTCTCCCCGACAACGGCGCCAAAATGTGGAGCGATAAAAAGGGTCTTTTTAACTCCTAATTACCTTCACATTAATTATCAACCCAGGGACGACTTTTTGTTTCAAGAGTGTACTCAGTCTGAGGCGGCTATTTACTCAAGAGTAATGTTTTGCAGTATAGTGCTTAAAATCCAAAAGTAAATGAAAGCTTGTCTATAACTAAGTTACTTCAAAAGAATAAATCACACATTCAGAAACCTAGGCAGCTTATCAGTCAAGGGTTTGGCAGTGATAACCCATCCCTTTGGAAACTGATGGAGAGGAAATTAGAGCATAGACCACGGGTCTGGGAGCTAGACAGTGAATGTCGAAGCTCACTACAGCCTTAGATCGTTTCTCACACCAAAACAACAAATGCGAGTAAATAGAACAACAAATAAAGAATTGAACAACAAATCTAAAATGGAACAGCAAACGAACAGCTAAGTCTCACGAGTTGTAACCAAACTTAATCTATTGACCCAAATGCACTCTTCGCAATCAAATAACAATCTTTCACTTTTAAGGCAAATTAAGTAGAACACGCTAATGGAACAACAATGACTATTGATAAATTATGAACAGCATTAATAAATAATATACGCACACAACACGCTGGACGGCCAAATACAAATGCATAATAACTTAACACAGGCACACATTAATAGTAATCTGAGTCTGATACTGCAAGTATTAATCCTGGTTAGAAAGGGTAACGATTACAATCCATAATGGAACCACAACGTCAATTGAATAGCAATCGCGTGAAGTATAAACCATAGAGAAATGCAGTAATACCAACTTAAGAAGGTTACAGCTTGATTACTCTGCAATTAAACAGCAATAGCATTATGTAGAGAACGGCAATGTTACGGTAACGGTTTTAAAGGAATAGCAATACGTTAGAATGCAGATTACGGTGTTCCTGTTGCAGAGAACGAAATATGAAATATAACAGAGCTGTAATATAAGATAACAAAATACATCAGATTACCGATTCAAGCTGATAAGCAAAACCACGCATAAACCAAGGAGATAATATACAACAGCAAGTGTCTTCCGGGGCCGGGCCCTTAGCCTCCAAGGGGACACCGCCTTAAGTTAATCCAGACGCAGAGATGAGATAATCACCAAGCTTATATTAATGCATTGGACAGAAATATAATGAACCAGTTCTCAACGAGACTCAATAATCAGAGCTGCTGTTTAACAGGAAATTACATGAAACGTCTTCCCAAATCATCTCTCTACACAATACGTGTTTCTCCTTTTATAATCAGAAGGAGGAGAAATTGAATAGTAAATACAATCTTCCCATAACAATATTGGATTTCTTCCAACCAATTGATCAACAAGAAAATAGATTTACATCCATCTTTCAATAACAGCAAGTCGAATTTGGCTTTTTAGCTGAGATTTGGAGGACGGCCGCAACAACAGAACTCAGAAAATCGTGCTTAAAGAACTCTGCGAATCTCTCAACACGGGCCGAATTTGGGCAAACCGTTCTTTCATAAAGTTAATTGGGTCCGTTCTGGACAAAACCCATGTTCCGGATTTTCCAGATTCGTCTTCATTTGCTCAGAATCTCAACCGCAAAACTGTCACTCCTTATTCCAGCGCATTTCTGAGTTGGCACTTTTAATGATAAAATCTTCAATCTGGAAATTATCTTGGAGGCTAAAAATGGTGAATAATGTTATAACCAACTTATTAAAACTATCATTGATAAAATAATTCATAATCATCAATTTATTAGAAATAAAGGAAGATAAATAATTTTCATCCATAAGAGCATAAATCATTTATAAAATGGATTTAAATGATAAATTATAACAAATGATATAATAGAGAAGAGTAAAAATGGATGAAATAAGTGTTACAAAGTGGTTGTATTCACGGCCCAACACCTTCACCTTTTCTTTTAGAAAAACTGACCCTTTTCCTTTAATTACAGCAGGAGTATCATTTCCAAATGTAACTTTCTTTTCCTTTTCTAGAGCATTATATGCAAGAAGTTTGCTTTTGTCACCTGTCATGTGTCTTGAGCATCCACTATCAATGTACCATTGATTTTCTTCACCTTCTGCAAACAACGCTATCCCACAATTTTCAACCTGTAATTCCTTCTTTTTCCATACTTTGGAACTTGAAGGAGAATGTTGTTTTGGCTGGACTTTGCTCCTGCATTCAGATTCTTCATGGCCAAAGTTATTGCAATAAGCACATTCAACTTCATTTTGAAGAGGAGAAAAGTTGTTATAGGTGTTCTTCTTTGGTTCAATATCCATATTTTTCTTTCTTGCTTCTCTTGTCATGATGGTTTTATATGCAACACATTGAACAGCTTTATGACCAAAATTGTGACATGAGAAACATTGTCCATTGAAGTAGAAATTTCTGCGATCATGAAATCTTCTATTTGAATTTACTTGTTGGTTGTAGCTTCTTTGAAAGATCTCCCTGTTAGTGTTCCTTGATTTGAGATGATCATGCTTTACCTGTAAAGATCCTTTGTTCCCTTGCTGAGTGGCTGAATGTAGTGAACTAGTTGTGGCTGCTTTCAGATAATTTGGTGCTGAAGTTTGGGAAGATTCCCCAGTATATCCAAGACCTGTTTTTATAAGAGGAGACCGTTGTATCTTGATAATCTCATCTAAGGTTTCTGAACCTTTAGAAAATCTAAGATTGAGAGTTTTCACTTTCTCATTATCTTTCCTTAGACTTACTACTTCACACTCCAATTCCTCAATGCATTTTTCCTTTGCTTCAAGCTGATTTTCAAGAGTCTCTATGATAATGTTCTTTTCTTCTAGGCTTACTTTGAGTTGATTGTTTTCTTCAAGAAAATCATTGTCTTCTAGAGCATCCTCAAAAGTATCCTTTTCTTCTCTAGATTCTTTTGCCATGAGCAGTTTAATATCTTGTTCACATTCTTCCTCACTATCAGATAACCCATCACTGTCTTCATTAATATAGTCTCTAGATCGATTCTTATTCCTTCTTGCTACTTCTTTTCCTTTAGTAGATGTTTCTTTATAAGGACACTTTGCAGCATAATGACCAACTCTTCCACAATCAAAACATTTTAAAGGAAGCTTACCTTTGAACCTTTCGGTTCCTAGTTGGAGTCTTCTCACAAAATTTGCTTCTTCTTCTTCTTCTTCAGATATATAACTGGATTCCTTGACAACTTCCTTTTCTTTTCCTTTTGCAGACGCCTTAAAAGCAACTTCTTTGATTTGAGAAGGACCTCCTTGTCTCATTTCAAAAGCAGTCAGGATACCATGTAATTGAACAACAGTAAGAGTTTGTAGATCTTGCGTTTCTTCAATAGCTGAAACTTTAGAGTCAAATTTTGAAGTCAAAGATCTTAAGACTTTTTCCACCAGAGTAGTATCGGCCATGGTTTCACCCAAATTTCTCATTCGATTTACAATATCATCTAGACGTAAAAAGAAACTGGCAATACTTTCATCACTATGCATCCTTAAATTTTCATATTCAATTCTGAGAGTTTGGAGTTTTGCATTTTTTACCTTTGAATCTCCTTCATAGCTCAGAATGATTTTGTCCCATATTTATTTTGCTGAATTTAGCTGCATCACTTTAGCAAATTTTGGTTCAGACATGCTTTCTAATAAGACATTCACTGCTTTGGCATTGATTTCATACTTCTTTCTTTCAGCCACATCAGTAGGAATACTTGCCGGATATTGATAGCCTTCTTCCACGATTGCCCATACTTCTGCACCAAGACTTTGCAGATATGATTTAGTTCGTACCTTCCAGAATATCAGATTGCTTCCATTGAATAGAGGTGGTTTTAGAGACATTACTCCTTCATGACTTCCCATTGCGACGAATCTCCTTCAAGTGATCAAGCTTCTGCAGAAAGACCTGCTCTGATACCAATTGTTGGGAAAAATACTGAGAGGGGGGGGGGGGGGGTGAATCAGTATTTACTGCATATTCAAAACTTTTACTTTTTCTTGCTTCTAAAACCCATACGCTACTTTCCTGAAACAGACTCGCGTATATACGCGGATACCCTTTATGAAACTCGCATATACACAGAGATATAATTATGCCATTAATTCTTCACTTATATCATTCCATCAATCATTCATCATATGTTCAATAAACAGTAAACTTGTGCAGTAAGAGAAGAATAAACCATCACACATAAGCATCACACAAGAACACCAGGATTTTAGGTGGAAACCCAAGTCGGGAGAAAACCACCGCTGCCGTTGCTCAGCCTTCAATATTTTATTATAAAGAAAACATCTTACAACTTATGTACTGGCGCAGACTCATACCAGTACGCAGGCACCCACCTGCGCTCGTTTACCAGCTTCTCCTGGAAGGGAGCACCAACCCCATGCTCTCGTTTACCAGCCTCTCCTGGAAGAGAGCACCAACCCCCTGCTCTCGTTTACCAGCCTCACCTGGAAGGGAGCTACAACCCCCTGACTGAAGGCTACAACCCTCAGCACCTCTTTGGACCACGTTTCATCAATTTTCACACTGCATCCAACCCACACAATTAAGCTCAAGGAACATTCATCAAAACAACCACTTGCTCTATAGCAGCATAATCAATCTTTGAACAACCTAGATCATCATAGACAGATAGCAGTAACACATCAGAAACATATATCAGCAAGACAGCAGAACAGATCAGACATCTCACAACTTCAGCAAACCCTAGTTTATCATACGCGCTTTTCTTTCACTGATCGTGCGTATATACGCGCCTTCGACCATACAAACCCGTGTATACTTCTGTACATATTATAGAACTAATTTCTCTACCCATACGTGCTTTCTCTTCAGCAAACCCGCGTATATACGTGCTTCCTCTGTGGCGAACTAGCATATGGTTCTTCAGACATTTAGGTCATTGCAATTCTTCAGAACAGATACATCACACAGATTTTACCCTTTACTTCAGACAGATGTTCGCCTCATCTCAGATCTAATCATTCCATAAACATATCTAGCAAGTACAAATACATTTCAGATCTAGATACCCTTCTTCATCATTTTCTTCATTGGTGCATCATGCATTCAGATCTATCATTCAACTGTAACCCTTTCCATTCAGATATACTTCAGAAGTATTCATTCAAGCTCAGACATCTTGCACCCACGCTCATGATTTGCACAATGAATTTCTTCTCCTTATATAGGTTTACCCTTTTTCAATACCATGAGCCAAAACCACATTACTTCCGATGGTATTCCTAGACGGGGTCATTTAGACGAATCATTACCCAATACAATGGGTCAATACCATGGTGGTTACCCCTGGTTTTGCACTTTATGAGAGCTTTTGCCCATACGCGACTTGGCACGTTATTACCCGCGTGCATACGCGACTTATCCTAGACAAAACCGCGTATTCCTTGAGACATACTCTTTTCATCATAGATCTAGCACATATTGAAATCCTTTCTTCATTACCTTCTGTACTCTCTGTAGATACATCAGATTTACATCATTTAACAAGTTCATCAAGTAGGTTTCCATCATCTTCATCAAGTGGGTTGCCATTCAAGGACAACACTCTATCAAGTGGGTTGCCATCAAGGACAACACTCTGCATCATATTGCCAACAAGGTTAACGCTGCCTAGAGAGATAGTCTCTCCAGATTTCGATATCCTAGGAGAATTAAAGAACCTTTGCATTAAAATTCCTCTTTTGCAGGCCATACAAGATATTCCCATCTACACCAAGACAATTAAAGAACTGTGTGGGAAGAAGCAAGTAAAGAGAGAAAAAACTGTACCCACTTTTCATGTGGTGGGAGCACTATCTGACTTATTGTTGGGTAAGGAAACACCCGTAAAATATGAGGATCCAGGGAATCCCATAGTAACTGTGCAAATATCTGGCCACTCCTTTCCAAACACATTGGTTGACTTAGGGGCGGCCATTAACATCTTAAATACAAGGACTTGCGAAAAGCTAGACATATCAACTTTAGAACCCACAACTAATTTGCTGGAACTTGCTAACAAGTATGTTATCAGACCAGAAGGAATATTACAAGACATATTGGTTTCTGTGGACTCATGGGAATATCCAGCTGAATGTTTAGTTATTAACCCAAAGAATAGGATGGACAGAAACCCATTGATACTTGGGAAACCTGGGTTGGCCATAGCTGATGCTTACATACGCTGGCACACAGATAGCATGACCATTACTAGAGGAGATTCCATAAAAAATATCATCATTTACCCGCCTGCCAAACCAAGTCTACACATGGTAAACATTCACAAGCATCCACATACATATTGGGAACAAAATGTTCGTCCACCTCTGACATTAGTTGAGGCCCTTGAATTTAAGGATCAAACTGAAGATGACATAATCAATAATTTCATGAACCAACCATCTACATCTAAAAACTTGAAACGCCAAATGTTAAAAAAAATTCTTGAAGATGAAACACAAGAAGATCCCTTGGCAGACCTTGATGGTCAACATATACCCACAACCTCTATACGCAATAGTATACCCATTAAAATTGAGCAAGGGAAAATTTTAAATATCAATGGCAATCTGGATAGTAACCAAAAGCAAAGGCTCATAAAGGTTCTGCAAAAGTATCAGGGAGAATTTGCATGGGACTACCTAGATATGAAGGGTATAGACCCTCAGCTCTGCACCCATCACATCATTACTGATAAGGACGCTTGACCTATTCGGCACTCTCAGGGGAGGCTGAATCCACATCTAAAGACATTGTAAAAGATGAACTGCAGAAGTTGCTGGATGTAAATTTCATTTATTCTATCTCGGACAGCAAATGGGTCTCCCCTCTAGTGGTCGTTCCTAAAAAGAACGGGAAATGAAGAATCAATGTGGATTACAGGGAAATGAATAAATAAACATAGAAGAACTACTCCCCCTTCCTTTTATTGACCAAGTCCTCGACAAATTGGCAGGAAAACGGTTCTTTTCCTTTCTTGACGGGTTTAGTGGTCACAATCAAATCTAGATAGCCCTCGAATACTAGGATAAAAAAACCTTTACCTGCCCATGGGGCACATTTTCCTATTGGGTACTACCATTTGGATTATGCAATGCCCCAACAACCTTCCAAAGAGCCATCCTCAGCATTTTTTCTAATTTAATAAATGAGGGACTTGAAATTTACATGGATGACTTTACCCCATATGGTGATGACTTTGATCAAGCATTAGAAATGCTAGAAAAGGTATTGGAACGATGTAATTCTACCAGGTTATGTTTAAGCAATGAGAAATGCCACGTGATGATGACCGAAGGAGTAATCCTATGACAATACATCTCTG
The DNA here is from genome assembly GCA_034641835.2 of Pinus albicaulis. Taxonomy (NCBI): domain Eukaryota; kingdom Viridiplantae; phylum Streptophyta; class Pinopsida; order Pinales; family Pinaceae; genus Pinus; species Pinus albicaulis. The sequence continues at coordinate 57,691,286 of CM076572.1, forward strand.
CAGCTGGAATACAGGTAGACTCAGAAAAAATAGAAGTAATCCTTTTATTAGCCACACCTTGTACGCAGACAGAGGTACACAGTTTTCTTGCATACACAGGGTATTATCGTAGGTTTATAATTTTTTTTCTCACAAATTGCTGCACCCTTGTATGCATTAACTGGAAATGTTGAATTTCATTGGTCTGATAAATGCGACACTGCTTTTACAGACTTAAAGAAACTGGTCTCGACGACACCGATTCTACGTGGTCCTAACTGGAATATTTTCTTTCACATTTCTTCGGATGCATCCGACACAACGATAGGGGAAGTTCTTGGTCAAGAAGAAGACAAAAAGCCCTATGCTATTTATTATATCAGCAGAAATCTCACCTGTGCTGAACTAAACTATACAATGACTGAATTTGAGTTCTTGGCTGTCGTTTATGCTATCAATAAATTTAGAAATTATATAACTGGCTATCAAGTAATCCTGTACACTGATCATTCTGCCATTAGATATCTAGCTAATAAACCAATCACAAATGGGAGAATAACTCGTTGGTTTTTTCTTTTGCAGGAATTCGATATAACTATCAAAGACCGTCCAGGGAACAAGAACGTGGTTGTATACTTCTTATCCTGGGTCCCGAAGATAGATGACACACTAGCGGTGGACGATCAATTTCCTGATGAACATCTGTTTTTTGTAGCAGTAAAAACACCATGGTACGCAGATGTAGCAAAATATTTGGCAGTAGGGAAGCTGCCCAGACATTTGACATCAAGGGAACATAAATTGATTGTACAACGCAGTGCTAGGTTCTCCTGGATCGGTGGATAACTCTTTCATACAGGGGCCGACATGCATATACGCAGATGCATCAGGGAAGATGAGATTTATGACATCCTACGGGCCTGTCACGATGAACCTTGTGGTGGCCATTTCACAGATCGCAGAACGGGGCACAAAGTATTAAAATTGGGTTATTATTGGCCTACAATTTTTAAAGATGCAAAAAAATATATCCAAGCTTGCGATAGTTCCTAAGAATGGGCCGCCCGGGCCAAGCTGATGAAATGCCACTGCAACCACAATTGGTAGTAGAACCGTTCGAATGATGGACACTGGACTTTGTTGGACCATTAAAACTTCCATCAAATCAGAAAATCTACATACTGCTTGCCACAGATTTCGTAACAAAGTGGGTAGAAATGGTGGCCTTATCAACAACCATGGAAGAATCTGTAATTAAATTCCTTTTTGAGCTATTTGTGCGATATGGTTTACCACGGGAAGTGATAATTGATGGAGGGGCACAATTTGTGGGTAATAAAATTACAACCACCTTGAAGAATCACCATATCATCCATAGAGTCATGTTTCTCTACTACCCGCAGGTGAACAGGCAGGTCGAAAGTACCAACAAAGTCCTTAAGGCAATTCTTACCAAAACAATATCATCACATCGTCGGGACTGGGCCACTAGACTACCAGAGGCCTTGTGGGCTTACCGCACAATATGGCGAAATACCACTGGATACTCTTCGTATCATATAGTATTTGGAAGAGAGCCTGTTTTTCCTATTGAATTCGAGATAAAAACCTTAAGGACAACTTAGGAGGTAGGGCTGGACTTGACAGAGGCCTAGATTAAAAGACTCCAACAAATAAATGAACTAGATGAAATATGACTACTAGCTCTACAAGGCACAATAATCATACAACAACAACGAGCCAAGTGGCATGAAAATCTCATAAAAAAGAAGAAATTCCAGAAAGGATATTAGGCACTTCTCTATGACTCCAGATTCCAAGATTTTCCATGGAAGTTGCAAACAAGGTGGCTCGGTCCATACGAAATTCAAGAAGTACACAACAACGGTACCCTCACCTTGACCACCATAGACGGTTCCGGTTCTACATTTCGAGTCAACGGACACCGAGTGTGCCTCTATCACAAACCCCTTACAAATGAGTCTTTCTGCTAGCAGGTACGCAATGATCCTACTATCCAAATTCTAGCAGAAGGGGGTGACAACCCCACAACTTCTAGTACATAAGAGTTTATTTTTTATTTTTGTAAATATTGCATATAATTTTCCCAATTTTTCATTTTTTTCATTTTGTACATATTCACAATAATATCCTTTTCCTTCATCACCCCTTGCGTTGTTCTTTGCTGTTCAATCCAATTGAACAACCGTGTTTTTGCGTTTTTACTTTTGCTGTTCAATCCAATTGGACAACTAGTGTTCAATTGGATTGAACATCCGTGTTTTTTCACGTTTTTACTTTTGATATTCAATCCAATTGAATATTTTCTGCTCAAACGAATTGAACAACCGTGTTTTTGCATTTTTACTTTTGCTGTTCAAATCTTTAAATGGTTGCTGTTCAATCCAATTGAACAACTACTGCTCAATCGAATTGAACAATCGTGTTTTTGTGTTTTTACTTTTGCTATTCAAATCATTGAACGACTACTGTTCAATCAAATTGAACAACAGTGTGTTTGTGTTTTTACTTTTGCTGTTCAAATATTTGAACGACTGCTGTTCAATCCAATTGGACAACTGCTGTTCAATCGGATTGAACAACCATTTTTTTTCGCGTGTTTACTTTTGCTGTTCAAATCTTTGAACGACTGCTGTTCAATCCAATTGAACAACTGCAGTTGCTTAAAGAGGGAAGAAAAAAATAATAATTTGTTCAATCTGATTGAACAACAGTAAATAAACACACCATGATTCTTATTTATTTATTTTTGATGACCTCTCCTCATTCCACACCCCAGTTATAAAATACATTTCTGAGAGGAAATTGGCACCTGAAGAGGAGAAAAGCATCAATATTACTAATATGATGATCCTTTGAAACTTTAATGGAATTCTCTACTCCGAGAGCTGACATGGTACATTTATGTAATGAACGACTAAGACATCTCCTATTCAAACATGTTATCACACAATACATAGTCTTATAACGATATATATTTCTACACTCTCAAGTAGTATTTTCCTTTGACATAAGGATTTAGGAATAAGGGGTATTAATTATATTGGCATTCTTTTTTTACTTATCACACCATCCCTAACTCTTAAGGAGTTAATGAGCCTCCCTTCATGTATAAAGAATAAATATTATGCTGGCATGGAAATTAAAAAAAAAGAGAATACGAGGTCTCATCACGAGCCAACCTACCATGATCATAAGGGTTTAGCAGGTGAAATTCCCATAATGGCCAACACACCAGGGTAATGTCCTTCTCAACTTCTTGAAGGACATGAGGTCTCATCACGAGCTGGCTTGATCACTCTATTACAATTCCAGTGAATGGCATTGTGACTATCTGGCTACCACACCAGCACAGTGGTCTCTTCATAAAACAAAATGCCTACTTTTCAAAAAGTACTATGTTTATATGAAAATTTTTAAGAGAGAATAGGGGGTTTCATCACGAGCCAACCTACCATGATCATAAGAGTTTACTAGGTGACATTCCCATAATGGTAAACACACCAGAGTAATGACCTTCTCAATTTCTGGAAGGATATGAGGTCTCATCATGAGCCGGCCTGATCACTCTGTTACAACTCTAGTGAGTGGCACCTTGACTATCTGGCCACCACACCAGCACGGTGATCTCTCCATAAAATTGGAAAAATAACTACTTTTACATAAAGGATTTTGGCTCATTCTTCGGGTTAAAATAGCAACCCTGTCGAGGCTATGAACGCCTGCTGGCAGTAGTGGCTCTGCTTGTGGTATGAAAGTATGTTCTAACGATAGCCAATTACTCTTACATATACCTTATCTCCTATTTTCTTCCATTCCTAAGATAAATCCACTACTTGAATTAGTGATAATGCTATTTTACCACATAAGTAACTATAAATGAACTATTTTTTCATGTTTGAATTCCGGGATGACACAACCAATCATTATTTATTACTATCATGCTTCCGTCACACCATACCATTAAATAAGGACATATGATCATAATAATTGCTGTACTACTTTCTTCCCTTCTTCGGTCACTTTCGCATGAGATATACTTATGACAAATTCCAATACTGACCTTTACATTGCATGCGTTCATAATGGTTACAATCACCCCTCTTTCCTTGAGCTCCAAGGCCACGGACACCGTTCTCGCGTATAGACTGTGATTAATGACCCTTGACATTTTCCCCCGTATGCATTCATGATTGATCAAATCTCTCTTGTACTTAAGGAAGTGGACGCCCTTATTTCGAGAGAGAGGGTGTAAATATCCATAAAAATTAAGCATGTGAATTCCTTGCACAAATTCCGTTGGATACGCTGATAAGACGAAATAATCATTGCAATTATGATATGAAGTTATCTACATTTATGACAAAAGGTTGCAATTTTTTTTTTTTTTGCATGCAGTGTTTATTCTAACCAACAGGGCCAAAATGAAACACAGACATGAGGAGAAATTAGCTCAAGAAAATGCATCAGCCATGTGAGGAAACTCTCTCCGGAATGAACCTACGACCTTCCAAATCTCAGGCGCAGCTTGCACCATTCTCCAGTAAGCTGGCTGGCTGCAATACTTACACAAATTGCAAGGGTTTGACACAGAGATATCAATTGAATTCCTGCAGAACTTACAGGAGGGACATACCAGGCTCAGGGGAAGGATTATACCGGTCAAAGAAGATATCATTTCTAAAGTCTCCGAAATACTAGCAGAGGGAGAAAGATAGACCGAAAAGCACCTTCTTCTATGAGAGGCAATCACAGCGTACCAGGATCCAGAAGAACCATTGGAACGAAAAGGAAAAGGGATTAACCCTACCTCTCTACAACAAGCATGGCAGGAATTGGCAGCATTCATCCAGAGATTCATCACATGCGATGGATGCCAAAACGTGGTAAAACCCCTTCAAATCAAATTATTAGCTGTTCTTAAACAAAATATTTCAATTAATCTGTCTTCTTTCTTAAATTCTATATTACACGACACTGCTATTCGAATGAGAAAGACTAAAAACCCCCAAGAAGTCGTCAGCCACCATGGTTTAATCAAGTTAATCATAATGCATGAGTTAGGCAAACAACAGACATCCTGGGACAAATTTGTTAACCCTGTCGTGCAGGCACCTGAGGAAAACCCTGTCGGGACCGAAATTGAGCTCCATAGAATGAACATACCTAGAGGAATAAGAGGGAAAAGGACCCGTGCTTCGACCTCAAAACCAAGCAAGCAAAGACGGTCCGAGAGACTGCAATTAAAACAAGAAACCTTGGAATTACCAGAGGGAGTAGGGCCATCCCACTCACCACCTTCAAGCCCTAAAAACATACCCTTACAAGAATCTGAGGAAGATATGGCTCGAGTTCTGGAGCAAATGAGGGCATCCCGAGAAACTAGAAGCCCATTTGAACAAGCTAAAGAGCAAGAGGAACCATTAAACCAATCTTCCACTGCTAGCAGCTCTGGCCGCACCGAGATATTAGCCCACCAAGATGAATCACAGGCTTTTAGGGCCTTGTCTCCTCTCAAGAGTGATGGGGTGAATAGGGAAGAGTAGGTAGAGGGGGTGGCCGAATATGAAAACCAGTCAGGAGACACCATCCCCTTAGAATAGAATACAATCATGGAAACGGTCCCTCTAACACCTGAAGGGAATAATGTTTCACCCAGCCGGGACATTAATGCAGAAGTAAAATCTGGAGTACAGGTAGACAATACCATCACTCAAAACCTTCAAATGGGCACCACTATTCTTAGAAATGAGGTTGCTTCTCCTCCATCCCCTGCTAAAACCAGGCCAAAAGAAAATTTAGCTAAAAATAAGTTAAAGGAAATGAGTAGGACCTGCAAAAGGTTAGGGAAAATGGTAAAACATTTGAGGAAGTATTTGAAGGAAGTAAGTAAGGCTCGGAAGCCTAAGAAAGAATCGAACACCACAGAAACCAAAAAAAAGTTTGTCACTAATTTAATAGACACTGATGTGGTTGAGACATAGACTGACTTAACAGACACTGCTGAGGTTGAGATACAGATTGACTTAGCAAACACTGCTGAGATTGATGTTTAGACAGACCTAGTGGACACTACTGAAGCCTCTGTGCAGACTAAGCTGGACTTCATAGAAGTAAAGGAAACCCAAACGGAGGAAGCCCATGCCTACACTCCTCTGGTAGAAAATGTTTCCAATCAAAATTTGCATAATGAGTTAATTAAAACACAACATGAGTTAGCACAATGTAGAAATGAAGTAGTGCCCGCACAAGAGTATCTGGCACTGTTAAGAAATTCACAGACCTTTCTGCAACAAAGGATGAGACATTTTCTCAAATCAGAGAAGAACAAGCAAAGGTAAGAAAGCACAGGATCAGGTGGAACAAGCCAAGAAACAAACCACTATGGTTTTCTCTCTGTACTCTGATGTGCTAACATGCAGGGCACCAACCACCAACTATGCCCTATTTCTAGTAGAACGATATTTATTACTGAAGATTAAGGCCATCAGGGTAGGGAAGCCCATGAATTTTAAAACCATAGAGGAATTCGTCCATTTCTGTAATGATCAAAATGAGCAGGTCCAATACCTTTTGTGTGAACTATACATGCAAAACTTCTTCCTAGAAGAGGACAGGAACAATAATCCCAACCCCTTTATAGGAGATATCCAGTTCCAGGCTTTCCTCTCTTTTGCTAAGAACTAGATTCGGTGGGCTAAAGCCTACAAAATTTTCTAGAAGAGAGAACATGGCCTAGACCTATGGGTTAGAGGAGAGCCTACTAGACCCTTGCAGCTATTCATCCAACATAAGAATTTCATGCAAAGAAAGGGAGTAAGGACTAAACTGGGGCATATCCATAAGGACATTATACAGCATGGGCAAGAGTATTTTGAAGACATTCAGGAAGCAGCTCTGGCAGCAGCCAAACAAAGATGGATGGCCTCCACGAATAATGTGAAAAAAAAGGAGCCATTTGGATACAGAAACTTCAAAGAGACTGCCTCTAGATTCCTTTTATACAAAAATATAGTCTTCAACATGGGCCCTCCATGGATAGGATGCAGGTATAGATGCCCTCTCATCTGCTACCTGCCTAAGGGTTATGGTCATGACTACAAACTACCAGAAGGGCACACAAACGCTGCCTTTGCAAAAATCAAACAGAAGCATGGTTTCAGAGCCAATAAAGAAGAAGTCCACCCTGCCTATTCTTTGACCCAGTTACACCTCAATCATTTGTTTGCACGAGGACCTGCAAATAGGTATGTAGGGGAGTATGTTGGGTCGAGAATGAGGTACGTTTTCACCCTACTTTTACCACGAATTGTTATGCACCTTTATGAATCTTTCCCCATCTTAACAGTAAAGGAAAGGAAGATTAATGTAAAATCAAGACAAATGAACTAACGGTAAAAAGGATGTTTAACAATGGGAATTTGACTTATTGTATCTTTATTCACAGGAAAACAAAGCAGCTGAATCGATGATAACCAAAAGACAGCTGATATGAACCATAATGACTCCCATGGGCTGGCGGAAGGCGGAAAGGCATATCCACGTCCGAAGAACTCAAATGACAGCCACAAGCAGCGGGATGTCATTTGGAAAAGACCGTTACTACTAATTTAAATTGCCTTTAAAAGGCCGAAGACGAATGAGATAGATAAAGATGAATAGGGATTTTCTTCTGTAATAGGCATATCAGGACAGAATTGTCCAGTTGTATTCATGTGTTAACCTTCAACTTAATAAAAAAATTTGGTGTTTTGAATAGTCATTCTCTGAGTTTTCCTTAGCGATAGACTTTTGGTGGTTTGGGCTTAGCCCTGGGAGTTTCTGCGCTAATCTCTGTGCTATACGTTCAATTACAAAATTTACATTTTAGTCATCGAATGCATTTCGTGAGATATCATTTAATTGGTTGAGTTACAAACATAGAACACTAGAAATTTCTCTTTCATTAGAATAGTTTATTGTTCATGTTTTCTGGCTTACATTCCATGTTTTTGTAGTTGTTAGATGCTTCCATAATTTCCCAATGATTTTATAATCATTTCATTAAGCTTTAGCACGAATGCTGTTCAATTCTATATATAGCTAAGAATTTGATCTTTTCATCATTATTGTAAAGCGTCTAGCTGTTAATTGATTCAGAAAAGTGTTAGCTATTTAGTTTACAAAGAGAATTCCATTGCAAAGTTAGATAAGCAATTGCTGTTCAATTTATTGAAGTTGCTGTTCAATTCAGTAGGACTACTGCTCAATTAATCAATGTGCTGTTCAAACGTAGGTTGCTCTTTTCTGCGCTTACTAAGACAAAATAGTTAAACGACATTTTACAATTCCATTCCCCTTTGAATTGATTGAACTTCGAGAATTAGATAATCCTATTCATGATAATATAGAGTAGCTATTCTTGAGATCACTTGCATATACTGTGCTCACACTCTTGAAATAAAAAGACTTGCCCTGGGTTGACAATTGAATGAGAAGCATCGAAGTTTCCTGTAACAATCACCTTTGTGAACCAACACCCTTTTGTGTTTTTATTCTTTTTGAGGGCTCTGAGTGCTGTTATGAAGGGATTGTGTTCTTTATTTTCTTCATGGATTTATCTGTTTTTGAACCTTCAGGTTTGCCTTCAATGCCAATGAATTTTGTCATTAGTCTTGGCTTATGTAGAGCCTTGTAATCAAGCCTAAACTTATTGCTATCTCTTTTTTCCTAATATCTATTCAAAACACAATTAAAACGTAAAGAGAGATCCCTCTCTAGAGCTGGCAGGGCTAGATCCCAACTTCCATAGTGTTTTTGATGTTACCTCCAAGGTTTTTTATTCAACCTTGAAATTATGGAGAGAAAACATAGTCTTCATTGGAATGAAGTGTGCTACCTTAGTCAAATTGTTTACCACAACCATGATGGAATCATGTTGCCTAGGTGTCCTCAGAAAAGCTGTAATGAAATCCATGGAAATGACCTCCCACTTACACTCTAGAATCAGAATCAATTGTAGTAATCCACTTTGATGTTTACACTCTGCCTTTACTTACTGACAGTCCAACCATCTAGCCACAAACTCTGCCACGTGCCTTTTCAGATTCGGCCAACAATAAAAATTATTCACTATTGTCAATTCCTTTTGATATCTTGGGTGACCTGAATACAGTTTCACATGAAACTCTCTCAAGATAGTCTTGTTGAGCTCACTAATTTCTGACACATATATCCTATCCCTAAATCCAATCAAGCCATCTGATGAGAGACGATAGTCCACATCCTATGCTTCTGTACCTGTACCTGTACTCTGCTGTAACCTATGCCTAAGCTCCATGTACCTGTTATCCTGCTGTCCTACCTATAAGTTTCGATCCTGTAAGTATGTCCTATAAGATATCATAACTGCTATATGATTCACATATAATCTCATGTTTAGAGCATCTGCAACCATGTTCTCTTTACCCTTGATGTACCTAATCTCAAAGTCAAACTCACTAATTGTGGAATCCCATCTAGCTTTCCTGACATTTAGATTCAGTTGGTCAAACAAGTATCTCAACCCATTGTGATCACTCATCAATACAAACCTCCTGCCAAGAAGATAGTGCCTCCACATCTTCAATGCATGGCTTGATCATTGGAAAATCAAGATCATGTGTCAGTAATTCTGCTCATGCTCATTCGATTTCCATTTCTCATAAAACACTATCTGTCTGTCCTACATAAATGCTCCACCAAGTTCTCTCTTAAAAGCATCTGTACATACCACAAATTATTTGTCCGGGTATGCAATCTTTAACATTGGAGCATTTGTCAACAACTGCTTCAACTGTTCATAACTCACTGCACATTCCTCTGTCCATTAAAATTTATTACCTTATCTCTATAGTGACGTAATATGATATGCAATCCAAGAGAATTCCATGATGAACCTTCTATAGTAACTTTCTAGTCCCATAAATGATCTTACCTCATCAACATTTCTAGGAGTTTCCCACTCCATGTTAGCCCTTATATTTTCCAGGTCTACTACTATGCCGTCCTTGGAAATAACATGTCTCAAGTAATGTACCTCTTTATGAAAGAAACTATATTTTCTAAGCTTGGAATACAACTGATGCTCTCTTAGAAATCTCAATACTGCTACTAAATTCTCGACATGTTCTTCCTCATTCTTAGAATATATCAATATGTCATCAATGAATATAATAAAAAACTTTTCCAGATAAGGTCGCAACACACTATTCATCAAGAACATAAGAGTAGCTAGAGAATTAGTCAAAGTAAATGGAACTACAAAAAACTCATAATGCACGTACCTAGTCCGGAAAGTTGTCTTGTAAATTTCATCTTCTTTGATTCCTACCTGATGGTACCCTGATCTCAGATCAATCTTTGAGAACATTGTTGCTCCCTTCAACTGATCAAATAAGTCATCAACCCTCGATAACAAATACATATTCTTGATGTTCATGTTGTTCATCTACCTGTAATCGATGCATAACCTAAGAGTACCATCCTTAGTCTTTACAAACAATACTGGTGCACCCCAAGGCGATACACTTGGCCTAATGTATCCCTTGTCAAACATTTCCTTCAACTGCAACTTTAACTCTACTAACTATGGAATGCTCATTCTGTATGGTGCTTTCGATTCTAGTGCTACCCCTAGTACCAACTCAATAGAAAATTTTACTTCCCTGCGAGGCGACAACTCTAAAATCTCTACTGGAAAGACAAGATGAAAATGTTGTAAAATTGGGTACCTACTCAATATATTTGTATACTCATCCTCACCTTTATCACTAGAAATGTGAACTACAAATAACACACACCCTTTTCTGCGACTGTGCTTTTCCTACATAATTGTAACCATTCTGACTGATGTTTCTTTTTTCTTTCCCTGTAAGACTCTTTGTTCCTCATTGTCTTCCAATCACTCAATGTATTTGTCATAAAAATCCACTTTGGTCATATGAAGATACAACGAGTCCATACCCAACAACATAATGTATGATCCAATTAGTAATACATTAAAATTTGCTAATGTAAGCATACCATTGAATTCAAATTCACAAGCTCTTACCCAATGGTGAACTCTCTTCTTTGTACTTGTAGCCAACTATATTGACCAAGATTCTGCATGCACTTCTTTATTCAATCCACACTTATCCACCAAGTTAGGGTTAACATAACTATACTTAGATCTAGGTTCAATCAAAATAGAAACAAATTGATCACAAATTTTATCATCCATCTCAATGACATATGCCTGGAGATCTTCCTGCATGTTATTCAGTGCTGCATAGATACGAGGAATGCTTTTCCCAACATCCCCAATAGTCTGTGCCTCCTATGCACTATAGATATGAGGCTTAATACCCTGATTTTGCGAACAATCTCTCTTAATATGTTCCTTACCACATGTAAAACATTACAACTGTCTTGTACCATCACCTCTATTATGCTTCCGTGACCCATTTCCCTGTCTCGCCACGTTGAACTTCTTGTATGGTGCAACATTCTCTTTCTCTTTTTCATTCCGAGACCTTGTTCTTTTCGGCTTCCATTTACCTTTATCTTTATCTTTCCATTTCCATCCTTTATGAGATTCATTCTTATGCTTTGACTGCTCATAACAATGTTTCAATTTCCCAATAACTGCCTCAAGTGACCGAGGCTCATCATACTCAATCCGATCTCTAAAAGCTAATGGAAATCCACTAAAAAATCTATGAAATTTAGCCTTTTCATCCTTAATATACAGTACATACCTCAATAGTTCCAGGAATTTTGTTGTATACTCCTCATCTATCATTGATCCCATCTTAAGCTCATAGAATTCCTTGACTTTGCTGTCTCGTACCTTTCTGACAAGTATTTCTTCCTCAAGAGTCTCTGTAATTCATGCCAACTCAAGTGTTTTGTCTTGATGCCTCCGAATCATTTTAAATATTCCCACCAGATGTTTTCTTTCCCTTTGAGGCCGAAGATAGCTATTATGGCCTTCATATTCTCTGTGTACTCATTTAACTCAAATAAATTCTTCATCCCAAGTAACCAAGACTCTACATCCGACTTCTTCAAATCTCCATCAAAAGTAGTTGGCTTTGATTACTTAAAATCATTTGGAAAGTATCCCCTATCACTCCTCTTGTAAGGGTGATAATAATGATGATCATAATGATTATCAGAACCAGAAATAGAATAATACCCCTTTCCATCACCCCTCCTATCCAGAGTATCCAAGAGCCTGCCATCTCTAACTATGTCATCTCTATTTGAACTATGCCCACCATGAGACCTATTGCCATATGCCATGTTAGTCCTATCCTCCTACCTATGGATGATACGAAGTGGTCCCTGTCTCTGCAATTCTGAAAAAATATGAAGAATTACTGCATTGAATTCTGCTTGTTTCTCCTATGCCTACATGATTCTGTCATTGTTCGCGTTACAATTTTTTATTTTTTCCTTCAAAATTCTCAATGTGTCTAGTAAATAATAAGAGTGCCCAATGCCACACCGCTCATCTGATCCATAAGGAAAATATCGTGAATTTTAGTCTACCATATTTCTATTCATCTTGATCTATTTCCTGCAAGGCATACTATGTCAGCTAAACCAAATCATAAAAAAACCAACATACCTCAGTATAATTCAGGGAGGATATGTCATCTGTAAGATCAACCATATTAGCACAATACATGTATAAACATAATCATAACAACATATCGATATCATCCTAACCAAAATTCAGTCATAAATGCATGACCATATAAACCACACATCATGAGCTCATGCATGACAACTACAATCATATCAATGTATGCTTAACAACATGTATAAAAAATCCATAACCAGTCATACACTCATGATGACACTCCACAACAACACCATTAAATTTCACATGGAGACACCACTACAACCATGACTATCACCATGCAAAGGAAACAAGCACATAGACCATAAGTATAAGAAAAACATATGTAACCGACATAAATTCACGACCAACACACTGCTAATCCAGTCGAAGGGGTGAACCATGCTCTAATACCACTCTGTAACACCCTCATCCCACATTTACCCAAGCTAACCAGTCTAGCAGGGTAAACATGTGACGAGAGACTACTATGATATGATTAAACTCCCCATGTATAGTCAAGGAAGGAAAAATGACAAAACAAAACAAAATTGACCTTCCACACATGCTACAAAACCTCCAGGATCCAGCCAACCTTTCCAGGTGACCAACCCCTAAGGACACTTAAATTTTCACTAATCTAACACCCCAGTCACACCCTTGACAAGCTTTGAATGTGAATTTAGGCCTCCTGTCGCTCCCACAATGAGGGCAAGCCAACGAATATGGAATTTTTCATCTAGTTCTGTGCCAACGACCCCAAATTCTGTGCCACTTTTTTAGGGCCAAGACTAAGGCCATTGACTAGAAATTCATGGAAAATTCAAGAATGATAAATAACATTGAGACAAAGGTACTAATGCAAACATTTTATCAATGACTTGAATTGAACCCTACTAGACATGACAAACATTTCGTCAAACATGTCACAGATATGCATTCTACGAGTCATAACAATAAATATGAGCATAGGGGTCTCATACTTATCTGAGAATAGCTAAGAAGCATCGATGCCTTATCACATTAGGTTCATTATCATCTATTAGGTCATATATTCATTGTTCATTCATTTACACATCAAAACATGATGAGATTCATACTTCATCACTGCCATAAAAGATACTAATAACCATCATATAAACAATAGAAATGAAAAGGATATACCAACCATAAATACCACATATGAACCAATACATTTTCACATCAAATACCAAGGAAATGAACTCTTATTAATGAATGAAAAAACCAACCAGGTTTTGGCTTCCACATACCGCCCAACCATAGATTGGCTGAACCAAATATTTCTTCTAACCAATCACCCCTATGCCATATTCCAAGTATGAATGTGAGACTCATAAACACAATAAAATAGGGATTCCTGAGGCTAAGTCACTTCACTCTCATCAATATAACCAGACTTTACCACAATCCCCACTGGATCAGTAGGCCCTAAACAAGCATGGATGTCACTGGATTTCTCCACCTACACTGTGGAAAATTTTCTTGTCTTCTAGTCTCTAGGCTTTATTGTATATGCCACCATTCATTAGTCTAGATTCCTAGGCCTAATCGAGAATCTAGCCTCCAGGGTTTACCGTATATCCTGCCATTCAACAACCAAGGATTCCCAGGCCTGATCAAGGGCACCCATCTCTAGGATTTACCATATATCCCGCCATTCATCGGTTAAGGATTATTATTACCAGCAAGGTAACACAAACAATATGACTTTATCGCAACCCACAGTTTGGTTCAGGGGTCACTAGGCCAAGGATTTAACTCAATCCAAAGTTAGATTCAGGGATCACTAGGACATATGTTCTTTCTTTCAGAGACCACCTCACTCAGTTTCGAATCCATTTGGAAATCCAACTAAACCAAAACATGAGAACCCCATCACACCATGGCTATCTAGAAATGGAAAGGCTATGCTAAAAAACACTGTCACACCTGAAAAAAACCCATGCCAATGACAACAAGAAAACCTAGAACACACATGCATAACCATGCATGCCAAAACTAGTAAGGAAATCATCATGCAACTCGATACTTGAAAATAATATCGCTGTATCTTCTTGATCATGATATTCCTTGCTTAATATTTTCTTCCTCTTTGCCTTCTTTTCTTTTCTTGATACAATGTTGAAGTGCTCAAAGAAAACTCTAAGTGTCCAAGAGTGAGAGAGAGAGAGAGAATAGAGAGAGAGCTCCAAAACTGAATTGACAAAAGGTTACACTGAAAAAAGATACCAACTGATCCTAAAAATATTTTTTATTAATGAGGCCTCTATTTTCTTCATTTTTCCATTATTTCCTTCATTTTCCTCCTCACATGTACCCTGTGACATTTCACCTTCCTTTTCTCCTATTTTCCATTATTTTCATAAATAAATTTCCAAAAAGGTCATTTTGTCTTTCCAAAGCCTTTGCCATTGCCTTTGCCAATTTCCTTAGCCATAATAAACCAAATGAACTCACACATTAGGATCTTTTGCGCAACATTCAACTTGGAATAAGTGTCCCATAACCGTGGTTATTAATTTTCCTTTATTAAGTTTTATTACATGGAATTTTCACCAGGGTTGTCACAAAAATGGTACTTCTTGGGCCTGATATTCTGAAGAAAATTGAACGTTATATAACTATCATCAGGCATAATTGAAAGACAATCCAAGCCAGGAAACATATTTATTTAGATAAGCAAAGAATGCATAATGAGTTCCAAGTGGGGGAACATGTTTACCTTTGCATAAGAGAAAGAAATATCTCATTGAAAATTGGGTCTTGTGCAAAGTCAACACCCATATTTTATGGACCATTTTAGATTTTAGAGAGAGTGGGGCCAGTAGAATATAGATTGGATTTTCCACCTACTTTAAAGGCACATGATTTTTTCCATATCTCTTTCTTAAAAAGTATGTACATGGTGCTAATCATGTTGTTGATTGGTATGTGATACATGTGGAATTTAGGTGAGAATTACAGCCAAACCACTATGCATTCTGTATCGAAGGAAAATCACGCTCTAGAGTTTAGTAATTGAGCAAGTCAAGGTGAAATGGAGGCACTTTGGACTAGATGAGGCCACTTGGGCGATGGCTAAGAAAATGACGATATCATACTAATTTTTGTTCATTGTGTAAGTAATGTAAATGAATGTAAGGAGACGTTTATATAAAGCTCAATGTGAACTTTGAGTTCGATATAGAGCACATTTAGATTGTGTTTGGGTATAGAACACCAATAATTGTGTTCCTCCAAGGGGGTGGGCTTTGTGACAACGCTTTTTGGCTATCACCTCATGTAAATATTTTCATGTAAAATTGTAAATAATTGTGAAAAATATAAAAATCACTGAACTGATAAGAGAGGATGTAGTTTCAGAGCTTGGGTGGAAAAACTCCTTGGGAATCGCTTGGGGAAATAGCCAAAATTTGAACGCTGCAATTTATATAGACCTATATCCCTGTTGCATTAAACAAAAGATGTACAAGCATTAAAATTGACATGTGGGCGTGTTGGATTTATGGGGCCTTGACCTAGGTTCAGATAGTCTGTGTAGTCCAAAAAAACCCGCTATTACCGGCCCTTTCGGTAACGGTATGCTTGCGCAACCCGGTCTCACTCGAAGAAATATAGGGGGATGCTAGAACCAAGTTTCTGCATCGAGAGGGACACTGAATTGTGGATTTAGGGCTTTTCCTCCTTATCAGACCTCCACAGGTCAGATTTATCAATATTACCAGTGATGTTCAACGCAATTGTTGGACTTACTCATAGACTGTGTGATATTACTTATTCATGCATTAAACATAGTAAACAACCATTAAACAAACTGCACTATTCAGTTACAGAACAAAACCCTTATCCAACATAGACATTCATAAACAATAAGAAAAAATAAAACACATAATTATAACTCATATTTTCTTAACATTTCATTCATTAACATCCAGATCTATCTCATACATCCACTTTCCATCCTGCGCACACAGCTGCAAGGGCCTGCGCACACAGCTGCAAGGGCCTGCGCACACAACTACAATATTTCCTAAGGTATCCGCACACACAACTTCATGAGACTTTTCCTCTATCCCAAAAAACAGACTCTAACTTAGTCTGACATCCAAATGCATCACAAAAGATATTCATTCATAACCTAATTATGAATTCTATCTAGACTCCTTATATATATTTGGATTTTACAATACCATGGTCCCAAACCATGGGTGGATTCCAATGTTCACAAAAAGCCCCATTCCATTACATAATAAGGGGATTTGACCCACCCCTAATTCCCTAAGACCAAAAATATACTTCACGTTGTGTGATCCACTCCTCAATCTGTGAAGTATTTACTTCACGAGGAATACTAGCTTTCAACAGGCTCCCAACACAAAACTGTGACTCGTCTAGAGTCACATCAGTGGTACGCCATCAATATTTTCCGTGATGTTGCGCAAGGCATCCTTAAATGGAGGATATATATCATCGCACTGTTTAGTAAAATCCCATACCTCTCTGAGCAACAGTTCTATGATGGACTTGGCTGCCTTCTGTTCCAATCCCCTCTGAGTTGTGCATAGCTCCTTAATTTTCTTATCCACTGTTTGGGAAAGTTGACTAGCCTCAACTTCCAATGGCTTCATCCTGGAAATGACTAACAACTATTTTCGATGCCATTCTTCAATCTGTTCTTGTAAAAATTGACTCTCTTGGAGACGGGTAATCCTCTGAATTGGTGCCAAGCTCTTTGTAGTGACCTTGATTTTATCCAGCTGCTCCTGTTTCTCGCGCACCACGATCTCAATCTTATGTAATTGTGGGTTCTCCTGTAGTGAGGACCAGACATCTAGATCATCTCCAAATATGCTTGCACACTGTTGTATGCGAGAGTCGATCTGTGTTGTGGTGGCCTTCAGGTCTGTTGTGTGTTACTCGCAGACTTCTAACAGACTAGCAGCTTGTAACTGCATCTATAGCTCGATGATTTTAATTTCCATCTCGATCCATACTTCATCAACTTTCGCCTTAGAGTCTTTAACAGTTGTGGCTAGCTTGCCCACTTTCTCCTTAGGTGCAGCTGAAACCTGAATTTCAAGCTTTGATAGGGCACTGCGTGGCTTAGAAATATCTTCTTCCAACTTCTACCGCTGTGCTACCTCAGCCTCACACTCTTGGATAGTAGTTTGTTTCTCCACAACCATGCTCTGTCGCTCTTTCTATACATCCTAAACAACCAGAAGGGCACATTATCCTCTGATCTTTAGCTCCTTGACGATGCCCTGGTGAAACTCATGCAAGGCCTGTAAAGGCATCACCGTAAGATTGAATGTTGTGTTTTTCCATAATGCTGTTTGCTTCATCTGCTCAGCTGTGTCAAAATGCAGCGCGCCTACAGGAATAGACACTACGCGGGTATCTACAGACAGCACCAACTCCTGCGCAGTTGTACTTGGTCCAGCTGCTCCGCTTGTTGGGACCGCGCTCACTAGCACCTGTAAATATTGTAACCCTTTGTGGACATCTTCAAGTACTTTCTTGTATTGCTCTTTGATGTTGCCCCAAAATTCCTCATTGACCTATCACACAACATTCCTGAAATTAGGGCAATTTTGAGGTCTAAAATGGGCCTCCTAAGGAAATTATAAAATAATAGTGGAAATAATAAAACAATATTTGATTACATCATCAAATTTTAGAGGGAAAAAAAGAAAAAATTACTTTTTCAACTTATCTCCCAAATTTTTTACTCAAATTTCGAGTGGGAGTACTCGTTGGATGAAAAATTTAACTGCTCATCCAATGACTACCCATGTTGCATAATTTCGATGGACCTTGCTACACAAAAAATGTGAAATACATGAAAAACATGATTACAATCATGTTTTTTCATGTATTTCTGATTTTGCACATAGCATCCATCAAAAGTATGCAACATGGGTACTCCTTAGATGAGGAATTAAATTTTTCATCCAATGAGTACTCCCACTCGAAATTTGAGTAAAAACTTTGGGAGATAATTTGAAAATACAAGTTGAAAAAGTAGTTTTATTATTTTAATATTTTTACCCTTTTACTTAAAAAATGGTGAATCACCCCCCATGGTTGACATCATCATCTCGAATCCTACTGGTTATTATAAAGTTTATTTTGGTTGTACATTTTTCTTAGGAGGCCCATTTTAGACCTCAAAATTCCCCTAATGTCTTGTCAATGTCCCCCTAAATGAGGACCATGTTTTTTGGACAAACAAATCTGTCGAAATTGAATTTATTTCATGCACCACCCTTATGTGGATACCTTCTCTTGGTGATAAATGGGGAGGAGGGGTCCAATGTACCTATTTCAAAATCACCGTCAAGAATATCATCACCTCCAACCTCTAGAGTCGCTGCTTCAATATCCTTCTGCCCTGTTGTCATAGAGAGATTTTCCACACTCGTTCCTGTTGTCTCTGTACTCCCATGCAATGGATTTAACCAATGACTCGACCATCGACTGATGATAGCCTCTACATATTCCTCTTCGACCATGTACGTGAGCTCGTACCAGACCCTCGCGAGGTCCTTCTTCACATGTATGTGGGTATGTTAGGTCCGTATAATACTAGTGTATCCCCTTATTGTTATTGTTAGTATAGCCCCCTTATTGTTATTTTTTTCCCATGTAGTCCCCATATTGTTATTATTGTGCCCCTGTAGTCCCCATATTGTTATTATTGTGCCCTTACATTATTATTGTTAGGTCGACTAAGATTATATTGTGACCCCATGGACTCCTATATATAGAAAGGACATTTTTTCATTTGTGTCATCGAAGAATTGTTCATTTATGTAATGTAAAGGAGGTTTCCCCCTCGAAGTGGTTGATTTATAACGCGTTGATCTCTCTTTTCTTCTATTTTTGGAGTTGGTTTCATAACATTTGGTATCAAAGCTTTGATTCTAGGGTTTCGCTGCTTCAAACAAGTCATCGTCGAATTTTCGCTATAAATTTTTCTCTACGAAGGTTGAGATGCTAAAAAAAACCCATTTGTGAAGAAATCTTGAGGAACATCGTGTGAAAATTTCAGATCTTGGTTCGCAATATTTTTAGAGATATTATTTATGGAAGTTAGGGTTTTTGCAGGCTCACGAATTTCATCTCAAAGAGGTGACCTTGGGAAAATCCTCATAACTCTCTCTCTGAGCATCAGACTGGAATTCTGTAAAAGGTAGCCAAAATTACACATAATGTAGTTTCTGGTGTATCAATTTCAAAGCTGAAGGAGGAAACAGTGACACGTGGCACACCGTACAAGTTTGATCTATTGAACTAGTCCATAATTAGGTCATTGCGGGAGATTGAACATAACTTTGTCTTGAAGAATACAAATCAGGTATGACCTGTGGCATTGGAAAGAATACTTTGAGGGATATTACAGGACCAAAGCTCAAATATCGGGGATCTCAATCTCCTCATAATCAAAAAAAGGGTGTGTATTTTTTTTTTAAATTGCATAAGTCTTCTTCGAAAAATCAGTTTGAAGTGATTCCAAGGGAATATTGAAGCATAGATATAAATGTTGAGTTATATAATGCCTCCCAAAAATAATTCCACACCCATTAAGTCCTAATAAAGCTCTACTATGATGCATGAAGAGGAATAATTGAAGTATGATATATCAAAATTACGGTACCAAGTGCAACAAATTTCGATCTTACAAAGAGAAACCAAAGATGGCATAGATGTTTTAAAAGCAGACATTAAGGCTAATTTGGATGGTTTGAAGGATCAAATGAAAGCTAATATGGATAATAAATTAGTGGAAGATCACATCGAGCATCAAATACAAGTTCTCCAACTCTCAAATGATAACCTAACTTTGGTGCAGAATCGAATGAAACAATGGGAAGATCAACATCGCAACGAAAGAAGTTCTGAAGTAGTTAGGGAAACAAGAACTCGAGAAATATGAAATCGATCAATTTCAGAGTATGTCAGAAAGTGGAAGAACTTATCCACTGAATATTCTACATGGGAATGTGATAATTTTATACAGAAGCATTGAGAAATAATCAAGCGTTGAGGACAACGCTTGTTTGAAGGAGTGGGGCATGTTAGGTCCCTATAATACTAGTGTATCCCCTTATTGTTACTGTTAGTATAGACCACTTATTGTTATTGTTTTTCCCATGTAGTCCCCATATTGTTATTATTGTGCCCCTATAGTCCCCATATCATTATTATTGTGCCCTTACATTATTATTGTTAGGTCGGATAAGATTATATTATGACCCCATGGAATCCTATATATAGAAAGGAGGTTTTTTCATTTGTGTCATCGAAGAATTTTTCCTTTATGTAATTTAAAGGAGGTTTCCCCCTCAAAGTGGATGATTTAAAAGGCATTAATCTTTCTTTTATTCTCTTTTTGGAGCTGGTTTCATAACAGGGTATGGTGGAAGTCCGCTTTGAACATCGCAATTTGTCAATACTGTTCCACAATGCTTGGTGACAGCCAAGGATTTTGGCTGATCATTGTCCTTAATCTCATCTCTACTCCAACCTCAAAAAAATTATTAGACATAAGGGTAAAACCGTGAAGGTGGGTTACACTTTTGTGAGAATCGGGGGTGGAAAATTCATTTTCCCAACAGTTCGGTCGAACTTTCGAAATTAGTTCGGCCGAACCAATTCTATCATTTACATTGACGGCGTACTAACGATGTGGGCAAAAATATTTTTGGCCGAAGATGGGAAAAACAACAAAATAAGTTTGACCGAACTAATAGTTCAGCCAGACTAATAGTTCGGCCGAACTTTTAAAATAATTCAGCCAAACTTTAGTTTATAAATATACCAGCATGCAAACATGAAGAGGTTTTGTGCTTCTTAGTGTTTTCGCAACTCTGTCTGCTGCGTTTGCTAAGGTTGCTAAGTTTGCTGTATGCCGTGTTTTCTATTTTTTGTTGCAGGGTCTTGGTGTTGTGCAGGGGTGAGGAGGTGAGAAATTTGTTGGTGTTATGCTGTTTATTTTCTATGTGATTTTTTTTTATTGTTGTTCTGTTGTTTTAATTTTATTGTTGTGTTTTTTTGTTTGCAGGTAATTTGTAATCCGCGTCCTCTGTGACGTCCTCGTTGATCTCCTACTTGTCTTCTCATTGCGGCCTTGTCTCCGAATTTCCAGGTTGGTACATGTGTCAAAGTATTATTTTTGTGTATATTTTAATTTTCTGTGTTTTAATGGAAAATCAGTTATTTGAATATGAAGCTATTAAAAAACGTTAGAATGAATACCTCATGGAATTTAATACTAATTGAAATTTGGCACATAACATAATTTGAGTTTAGATGGCTTTTTCCTAATTAAAAATCTTTAAGATTTAATATAAAAAATGCTATCTTTAATTATTTTCAAATTTTGAGGAATATTTGAAACAATTAAAATAATGTAGAAGCATCCTTTGGGGAGATTGAGAGAGGTTCCCCTTGAACCTGGGGGTAGCGGATAGTGTGGAAATCCTCCCACTCTGTGGCTGAACCTATGGATGTTGTGTTGGTGGTTTTTCCTCTATCCCACTATCCTGTCCATCATCCTATACCTGTTCAAATGCCTGTTCCTTCTCATCATGAAATTCCCTCACTCTTGTCGCCCTTTCTCCTGTTTCTTCTGCTTTTCTCGTGAATGTTGTTGGGGGCTTGACCCCTGCTACTACTTCTCGATGTCAATCTGGTGCACTCGAATTTTCTCCTGGAACTGGGCTAAGGGAAGATGCTGGATTTATATATGGATTGGAGACTATCCCATGGGGTTTATCCTCTCCTTTTGGAAAAAGAGTTCATGGAGTTCACTCTCTCCTTCATAAAAAGAGCTCACTTTATTTTCCCTGCTTATATTGAAGTTATAGCCGAAACTACCACTACATCCATCTTGCAATCCTATTTATTTCCCTTATGAGGGGCATATTATCACCATTGATCAACTATCATATGGTCATCATCCTTCTATTTCTTCACCTAACAGAATATCGAATTCTGTTACGCATACTGCGCCCATGCAGATTGAAAGGAGATCATGCAAAAGGTTTGAGAATCCATCAGGGAGTATGACCAGTGATGTAGAGACTTTATGAGTCGATTGAGATACACCACCTATCTTTATTGTTGGATATTTATCCCCCTTTCCTGTCCTGTATCCCCTTCGGTCTGATCTCTCGGTGTTGTTGTTTTCGAACTGTTAGCACCATCCATCCTGCCCTGCTTGCCTTATGTCTGTATGAGGGAAAAATTTAGAGTTAAATATAATTTTTTTGCTAATTTTTAATTTCTACTTTCACAAATATATATATATATATATATATATATATATGTTTTTTTCAAAACAATTTACAGTGTGATGCAGGGATTTTGCTATAAAACAAATCCTTGCGCATAATAAAATGGGTGCTTCCTTAACATGGAATCCTCAATTAAATTCTTCATTAAAACCACATTCAATTCAGCTCAAAACATATATAAAGATGAGAGAGCCAACACAAATAAAATACGAGTATATAATACCACAAGAAAATTCAGATTCAAACCAATTGCCCAAATATTACATTTGTGGGCCTCTCAGCTCTCGGCCTTTTCAAAACTCTCACACCGTTTCTCTCTATCTCTCTCTATATTCCTCACTGTCCTCCATCCTCACACAAGATTCATATTTATACATAATTATGAATTAATTCCAATCCATGATTTCCTCCACACAAATCTAAACCAAAATCTAAAATGTATTTATCCCTTATTTGACTCAACTAAGTTCCATTTAAGGAATTCCTAATCCCTAAATTATCTATCCAACTCAATTCCACTCATATTCTCAATTTATTAAGAGAATATTTACAATAATCCTCACACTCAGATTTTTCTCTCTTAATTTATTAAAAATGAGCATAATAATTTATAAAATAATTAAAAAGACATCACCCCCTAATTACACAATATTTTAATGAAAATCAAGCAGGATGCTCCTACATCAGACTCCCCATGTAGAGAAGTTTCCATAGACTCCTGTCTATGAGGTCTTCCACTTTTCTGTAATAATGCGATAGCCACAAGTCTCCATGACTTGCTACCTCCAGGATTCCAAACTCTGTTTTGCGGCTGGTCTTTTAAAGTATCAACTCCCTTTTGTAATTCATCACCAACATCACTCACTCTATCAATTGAATTCCATCCATCATTTCCTTAGAGTAATTCCTCTTTGTTTGAAGTTTCCGTCTCCAATTGCGGTGAACACTCAATTTTCTGAAATGTAGAATAATCAAGAACTTCTCGTTGATCACAATTATATTCATTTATTTCTCCTATAGTAACAAATTTCTCATTCGGTACTGTACCTGCATTCATCAACAAACTATTAATTTTAAAAAGATAAGGCCTTTCAGCCTCTTGAGATGCTTCAAGCACCAATCTCCCATCATAGAATTTCTGGATTTCAGTAGATCCTGTTTTGAATTGCTGACTGCTTTCATCTTTATCCTGCTGGATCAATACTTCTGTTTCCCTTATGTCTTTAAGAACATAACTTTCTTGCTGCTCCTGATCTTTCATCTCATCTCCAAATACTTTCTGCTTAATTTATCTGATTTCAACATCATATTTATTAATGTTTCCTTCTGTACCTACAACCACATTATTATTTGAAAATTTATAACATTCACTCAACTTTATAAATGTTAAAAACATTTCATCCCTATCATGCACGACAACTGCAATCTCTTCTGTATCAGGTTCTGCAAGCTTCACTTCTCCCTTAGGTTCCTTAAGTCATCGTTCCAAGAACTCTATTTCCGTGTGAAATATTTCCAACATTTCATCACAACCTTCATTCTCAGTTTCATTCTTCTTCTGACAATGCTCTTGAGTTATCCTAGTTTCTGTATCATCACATTGCAAAATTCTGTTAGCAATTTCATTAAATAAATTCATTTGTTTACCTCCTTGGAATATCACTTCGGCATTTTCATTGTGCTTCTGCTCCATAACAACTTCAACTGGCTGTCTTACATCAAACAAGAATTCATTTATGATTTCTTCTTGCTGCAACAAATTAGTACCTTCCTCCTTTGAAAGGCATTCCCCATCATACTTCACCTCAAGTGTTTCATTCATCTCTGTGACAGTTTCACCAGACTTTCCACCATATTTTGCACATCCTACAAACATACACAAACTATGAGTTTCAAAAATACAAGGCTTCATAGCCTCATATGCTTCTCTTGTCAACATATCTTCAAATTCTTCTGAACTATTCCGATAGTTCAAGAGATCTTTCTCCTTGATCTCTTCACCCGGAAATTCACCCTGTTATGGGCCACAAATGGAAACTTCCATTTTCAACTCAGCCTCTCTGAGTTCTTCACATCTCATTTGCACACTCATCATCTGCTCGAGCTTCCTCAGCTCTTCTGTCAACTGTATGTTTACCTGCTGTTCCTTATTTACATGTAGCCTCTGCCACTTCACTTTCTTCCTCATGGTCCAACCATGTCTCTGGTTTTTTGTATTTCTTTGCAACAATTCCATCAATAACTCAAGGTGAATTGTTATCTCAACTTTCTCCCGCTCATACTCTTCATTAGTCAACTACTTACATATGCCATTTTCCTTGGCATTTTTCTTCTTCTTTCTTCGGTTGAGGTCTTTCTCAGAACCTCTGAAATTACTATCAACAGTCATCTTCTCCTCCTTTGTGAACTTCATCTGTTCACGTGTGGATTTCATTCGAATCCACTTTTCAGCAAGTCTCCATACTTTCCATTCAACAATACAAGCTCTCTTCCTGCGCTTGACCTCTTTCATTTCTCTATCTTGGAATAATTTCTGGAAACTATCTTGCTCCTCTTTGCTGCAAACAAGAACTACAATATTTCATGTGTTACAATAACTGACTCTTTGGGTGTCGGGCTCCACTGATCATGCACCCAATTACATTCAAACCTTTGACTTGGCTTATGACTCTTTTACTCCAGACTTTACATTAACTCTTTATCTTGGATGAAAATACACTCTCTTGTACAATAACTCAATGTTTTAACTTGACTCAAGCTATCCAAATTTTCATTTGACCTTAACATCTGATTTGACTTCAAGGCTTGACCCAATAATTACAATAGCGGATATTTTGACTCTAATTCAAGTTATACAACATACCAATGAACATCCACCCTTAATACATTTTCATGATATAAAATATTCACTCCATCTCACACTCCATTCTTATGAAAATATCACAAGTCGCCAATTACATGATCTCCCATTATCATTTACTCACATGATACTTAAGTCTTTAAATCGAAATGAAATCCACTTTTCCCAAGATTTATTTTATGATGAAATCAATTATCATACCTTAAAGGTTATTTAATAACCTTTTCTTTGCAATTTAAACTTTCTGGATTTCACTCTTCTATGTCGTTCTGATCACTGTGAATATTTTCATGTCCTTCATACCATAACCTCTTCAACACACTCATCATCTTAGCGCAGACAATTTTCCTGAACTTCCATGCACCATACAATTGCACATTATAAATTGTACATCAATTCACATCTCTTCACCTGTGTACAGAGAACAAGCTATTCATGTTCTTAACCTCTTTTATGAATAATGTACAACTTGTACATTTTGCTCATCCTGAACAACACTTCCTTAGGCGCCGCCACATGATGGTAAAAAACAAGGATTCTACAACATCGAGCAATTGTGGATTGTTTGAGTTTTCAATCTTAAACACAAATAAATAGAATTCTCCCATTTCCAAATACAAGCCTTGGTCCAAAATGATGCAGCCAAGACTGCGAAGAACCCACACTATGCATAATAAACCATCTCATATATTATAAAAATGCATGATTATCTTTATATCACCCAGGATAGCACATTCTCTTTTTCCATTCATTTAAACGGAACTTAATTTCCTTTAAAACTACTATGGTGATCAAATCTTATACATCCACATTTAAAACATTTTCGCTTTAATTCTGATTATGGTTTGAACAACATGTTGATTCAGGAGCATCCTGCTTAGGTTTTATTAAAATATTGTGTAATTAGGGGGGTGATGATTTTTTAATTATTTTATAAATTATTATGCTCATTTTAATAAATTAAGAGAGAAAATTATAAGTGAGGATTATTGTAAATATTCTTTTAAAAAATTAAGGATATGAGTGAATTTGAATTAGGTAGATAATCTAGGGATTAGGAATTCTTTAAACAGGACTTAGTTGAGTTCAAAAAAAGGATAAATATAATTTAGATTTTGGTTGAGATTTGTGTGGAGGAAATTATGGATTGGAATAAATTCATTATGAGGAGTGTGTGAGGATGGAAGACAGTGAGGAATACAGAGAGAGAGAGAAATGGTTTGAGAGATTTTCCACTTCGATCGTATATATACTCAATATCTATTCGCAATATGGGTTGCTAAATCAATGGTAGAGTACTCGATGTTCCTTCTCATCTCGATTATATTTATTTAATATATGTGAATATCATATACATCCAGAAAGCTATATGCCCTGAGAGAGGGTTAATGAATTATCAATTAGTACGATTGGATAACCTGGCATTATATTTTTACCAGTAGCTATCAGAGACTGGACTGGAGAGTTGAGAGGCCATCCATTGTAATATTCGGCTAGATGTTTTGAATCTGAAATTCTTGTTGTATTTTATATAAGTAGCTTCATTATTGTTTGAATCTCTCTTTTTTTATATTTGGACTTGATTCTAAGTAGCTTTGTATGATATTTTTGAGTTAAGTTTTCATGATAAGGTTGAAGAAGTGTGTTATATATGCTAGGATCTGTTTTATAGCGAAATCCTGGCATTATTTGGTATCAGAGCCAAAGATCACGTTAATCCATGCAACCACGGACAAGAGAGAAGTGAGTGAATTTAACCTATGCAATTATATATATGTGTCGTATATGATTGTGTGAATGCAGGAATAATTGTGCAAGTGAAAGACAGATTTTACATTGAAATCGAAACTGAAGACATCCAGCACATAAGTAGAGCGAGTGTCAAAGTGGAGAAGCTACAAGTGGTTGGATGAAGGCATAGAGGAAGCTGGGAATTGATGATATTAATACAATGTCAACACCCCTGCAAAAGATGCGTTGGGAATATGCGTTTCTAGTAGAATATGTAAGAGTCTAATTATCTCGACTGCAACACAGAGAAGCACTGTCCGACACCTGATAGTTTGGTGCGATGGCTCATATGGCAGCGCTTCCAGTAATACAGAGATAAGCCATACAATCTTTCCTCTCTTCTGTATGATGTACCAGTTGAGTAATGATTCCATTTACATCGCAATTCATATGTACATTCGTCTTCTCCTTGTGCTGATGTTTCCTTATAGTAATGATTTCATTATTGACTGCGTCGATAATTGTAATGGAATGGAAATTTCGTTGATCAATGGTGAAGTCGCGAAGGCAAATGTAGCTCACAGTAGCTTGATAAATATAAACCGTTGCCTCTGTGATTTGTGATTGTTTAAAAAAAATGGATGTTGCACATTTACTGAAAGAGCAGTTTTAATCTTGTAATGGTGTGCGACCAAGTCAAGCGTTGGTGTGGACGCAGGTGTTGGGAGAGTTGGGGCCCGTGCGGTGCATCTGAGGTGGAAATCCACTACGGAAACGACATTGGAACCCTGCAGACAATGCGTTGATGCTAGCAGTGGTGTAAGCCCACTTGCACTGCTATAACACAGAACTGCGTTTGTTAAATGTCTAGAGCGAGCAGCGATTATAGCAAACAAGAGAATGCCATAACGCATGTGAAGATTTGGGTACTTTGACTCATGTTGGAAGTGACTTAAACAGTACAACGAAATGCTGTTTTGAATTCACAATGAAGCTAGGAACCCACTTTTGTAGTCAGTTTGAAATATGTAGTTTTAATTTGATGGAATTGAAGATAAGGCTCAGTAGTAAGAATAACTTGAAGTGGAACTGTGTTCTATTCGGAACCAACAAACCATGAATTTATGGCACAAAAGAAGGAGGAAAGTGGTTTTATAAAAATGCATAGGTATTTAACACTGTTAACGTCTGGAGTTGTCTCCTGAATGGTGTCAATATTTAATGTGGAGTCATGGAATGTAGCAACAACACAACAGAACAGTAAGGGCGGTTTCTTAAAACCAAAGTGGTTTATCGTACCACTTTTGGAGGATAAGTGGTAAAATATGGAATGGATGAGATAGTGTTAAAGGGTTGACGTGTGGCAATTTCAATACTATTCATTTCGCGTGAGTTTGAAACATCAAAGGGCATGCATCTTTGTTATGCGATAATCGTTGGATTGTTAAGTTGGAGTGCAGTGAAGCATCAACCGTCGAATGTATGAGCGATGAATATTGATGGTGTAAAGGTATGTTGAAAGGTGATGAAGGGATAACCATGGGATGAGTGTCAAAATCAACGGTGGAGATTGGAAGAAGAGCCTCGAGATATGTGCGGCCTATTGATCGTGAAAACATTGGATTTATGGATTGGTAAGTTATAGAGTGTTATGTTGACTTTAAAACATAAATTTTGGGTTAAATGAAATCCGTAAAGGTTGTGATGTGATATGGGCTAGAAATAAAGCAGAGATATGAGTTTTAACCTAAAGTCCTAAACTATGGTAAACATTTGGGTTTTAATTTATAAAGTCTGAGTTATAGATATAATACCAAGGTATTATTTTAACTAAAGGTTTATGGTAAGGTTTATTGAAAGGGCTTCCACTTGGCTCAAGTAATAAAAGGGTATTAAACCTTGATATAAATAGAAGCATGCATTTTATAATATGTGAGATGTTTTATTATGCATAGTGTGGGTTCTTCGCAATCTTAGTTGCGTCATTTTGGATCAAGGCTTGTAGTTGGAAATGGGAGAATTCTTTTGATTTGTGTTTAAGATTGAAAACACAAACAAACCATAATTGCTCGATGTTGTAGAATATTTTTTTTTTTACTATTATGTGGCAGCACCTAATGAGGTGTTATTCAGGATGGGCACAATGTACGAGTTGTAAATTATTCATCGAAGATGTTGAAAACATGAATAGCTTGTTCTCTGTACATAGGTGTAGAGATGTGAATTGATGTATAATTTATAATGTGCAGTTGTATGGTGCATAAAAGTGTAGGAAAAATGTTAGCACTAAGATGACAAGCTTATAGTATGAAGGGCGTGCGAATATTCACAATGACAAAGACGGCATGGAAGAATGAAGTCTAGAGAGTTAAAATTGCAAAGAGAAGGTTTATTAATAACCTTAATGGGAGCATAAGGTATGATAATTCAGAAAGGTATTTTTTAATGTTGAAAATTGAATGGTTTATTTATTTTCACCATAAAATAAATCTTGGAAAACTTGGATTGCGTTTCGATTAAAGACTTCAGCATCATGTGAAATGTTAACGGGAAACTGATGATCTTTCATAAGAATGGAGTATAAGAGAGAGTGAAGATTTTACATCCTAAAAATGTATTAGGGGTGTATGTTCGTTGGAATATTGTATAACTTGAATTAAGTCAAATATCCACTATCATAATTATTGGGCAAGCCTTGAAGTCAAAACAGATGTTAGGGTCAAATGAAAGATTGGATAGTTTGAGTTAAGATTGAGTATTTTTCATCCAAGATGAAGAGTTGGTGTAAATTCTGAAGTCAAAGAGTCATAAACTAAGTCAAAGGTCTGAATGTAATTGGGTGCATGATTGGCGGAGCCCGACACCCAAAGAGTTTGGTCATCGTAACAAAAGAATTACTAAAGTTTTGTTTGCATCAAAGAGAAGCAAGAGAGTTTCCAGAGATGATTCCAAGACAGAGAACTGAAAGAGGTCAAGCGCAGGAAGAGAGCTTGAATTATTGAATGGAAAGTATGGAGGCTTGCTGAGAAGTGGATTGAATGAAATCCACACGTGAACAAATGAAGTTCAAAAAGGAGGAGAAGATGATTGTTGATAGTCATTTCAGAAGATCTGATGAAGGCCACAATAGAAGAAAGAAGAAGGAAAATTCCAAGGCAAATGGCATATGTAAGAAGTTGACTGATGAAGAGTATGAGCGAAAGAAAGCTGAGATAGTAGTCCACCTTGAGTTATTGATGAAATTGTTGCAGAGAAATAAATAACAGAGACATGGTTGGACCATGAGGAAGAAAGTGAAGTGGAAGAGACTACACGAAAAGAGGGAACAACAAGTAAACACACAGTTGACAGAAGAGCTGAGGAAGCTCGAGCAAATGATTGGTGTGCAGTTGAGATGTGAAGAACTCAGAGAGGATAAGTTGAAAATGGAAGTTTCCATTTGTGGCCCAGAACAGGGTGAAATTTTGGGTGACGAGATTAATGAGGAAGATCTCATGAACTATTGGAATAGTTTAGAAGAATCTGAAGATGTGTTGTTGATAGAAGCAGATGAGGCTATGAAGCCTTGCATTTTTAAATCTCATAGTTTATGTATGTTTGCAGGATGTGCGAAATATGGTGGACAGTCTGGTGAAACTATCACATAGATGAATGCAACCCTTTAGGTGAAGTGTGATGGAGAATTCCTTTTAGAGGAGGAAGGTACTGATTTGTTGCAGCAGGAAGAAATCATAAATGAATTCTTGTTTGGGGTAAGACAACTAGTTGAAGTTGTTATAGAGCAGAAGCATAATGAAAATGCCGAAGTGATATTTAAAGGAGGTAAACCAATGAATTTGTTTAATGAAATTGCTGACAGAATTTTACAGTGTGATGATACAGAAACCAGGATAACTCAGGAAGATTTCCAGAAGAAGAATGAAGCTGAGAATGAAGGTTGTGATGAAATGTTGGAAAGATTTCACATGGAAATAGAGTTCTTGGAACGATGGCTTAAGGAACCTGAAGGAGAGATGAAACTTGCAAAACTTGATCCATAAGAGATTGCAGTTACTATGCATGACAGGGATGATTTTTTTTTAACATTTATAGAGTTTAGTGAATGTTATAACTTTTCAAATAATAATGTGACTATAGATACAGAAGGAAACATTAATAAATATGATGTTGAAATCAGAGAAATTGAGTAGAAAGTATTTGGAGTTAAGATGAAAGATCAGACACAGCAAGAAAGTTGTGTCTTTAGAGAAATAAAGGAAACAAAAGTATTGAATCAGCAGGATAAAGATGACAACAACCATCAGTTAAAAATGGGATCTACTGAAATCCATAAAGTCGATGATGGGAGATTGGTGCTTGAAGCATCAAAAGAGGCCGAAAGGTCTTATCTTTTTAAAATTAACAGTTTGTTGATGATTGCAGGTACAACATCGGATGAGAAAGTTGTAGCTATAAAAGAAATCAATGAATATAGTTGTGGTCAAGAAGAGATTCTTGATTATTCTTCACTTCAAAAAGCTGAGTGTTTAGCTCAGTTGGGGACGAAAGCATTAGACAAAGAGGAATTACTCCGAGGAATTGGCAGAAGCAATTGTTGTAAAGGACGATGGAATCTGATTGACAGAGTGAGTGATGAGTTACCAAATAGAGTTGATACTTTAAAGGACCAGCGACAGAACAAAGTTTGGAATCCTGGAGGGACCAAGTCATCAAGACTTGTGGCTGTCGCATTATTACAGAAAAGTGACAGACCTCATAGATAGGAGTCTATGGAAACTTCTCTACATGGGGAGTTTGATGCAGGAGCATCCTACTTGGGTTTTATTAAAATATTGTGTAATTAGGGGGGTGATGATTTTTTAATTATTTTATAAATTATTGTGCTCATTTTAATAAATTAAGAGAGAAAATTGTAAGTGAGGATTATTGTAAATATTATTTTAATAAATTAAGGATATGAGTGGAGTTGAATTAGGTAGATAATCTAGGGATTACGAATTCCTTAAACGGGACTTAGTTGAGTCCAAAAAAAGGATAAATCTAATTTAGATTTTAGTTGAGATTTGTGTGGAGGAAATTATGGATTGGAATAAATTCATTATGAGGAGTGTGTGAGGATGGAAGACAGTGAGGAATACATAGAGAGAGAGAAATGGTTTGAGATATTTTGTAAAAGGGCTGAGAGTTGAGAGGCCATCTATTGTAATATTCAACCAGATGTTTTGAATCTGAAATTCTTGTTGTATTTTATATAAGTAGCTTCATTATTGTTTGACTCTCTCTTTGTTTATATTTGGACTTGAGTCTAGGTAGCTTTGTATGAAATTTTTGAGTTAAGTTTTCATGATAAGGTTGAAGAAGTGTGTTATATATGCTATGATCTGTTTTACAGCGGAATCCTGGCATCATTTGGTACCAGAGCCAAAGATCACGTTAATCCGTGCAACGACGGACAAGAGAGAAGTGAGTTAATTTAACCTCTGCAATTATATATATATGCCGTATATGATTGTGTGAATGCAGGAATAATTGTGCAAGTGAAATACGGAGTTTCCATTGAAATCGAAACTGAAGACAACCAGCACATAAGTAGAGAGAGTGTCAGAGTGGAGAAGCTACAGGTGGTTGGATGCAGGCATAGAGGAAGTTGGGAATTGATGATATTAATACAACGTCAAAACCCCTGCAAAATATGCATTGGGAATCTGCGTTTCTAGTAGGAGACGTAAGAGTCTAATTATCTCGACCGCAACACAGAGAAGCACTGTCCGGCACTTGATAGTTTGGTGCGACGACTCATATGGCAGCGCTTCCATTAATATAGAGATAAGCCACACAATATTTCCTCTCTCCTCTATGACGTTCTAGTTGATTAATGATTCCATTCACATCGTAATTCATATGCATAATCGTCTTCTCCTTGTGCTGACGTTTCCCTATAGTAACGATTTCATTATTGACTGCGTCGATAATTGTAATGGAATGGAAATTTTGTTGATCAATGGTGAAGTCACGAAGGCAACTGTAGCTCACAGTAGCTTGGTAAATATAAACCGTTGCCTCTATGATTTGTGATTGTTTAAAAAAAATGGATGTTGCGCATTTACTGAAAGAGCAGTTTTAATCTTGTAATGGTGTGCAACCAAGTCAAGTGTTGGTGTGGACGCAAGTGTTGGGAGAGTTGGGACCTGTGTGGTGAATTCGAGGTGGAGAATCTACTATGGAAACGACATTGACACCCTGTAGACAATGCGTTGATGCTAGCAGTGGTGTAAGCCCACTTGCACTGCTATAACACAAAAATGCGTTTGTTAAATTTATGGAGCGAGCAGCGATTATAGCAAACAATAGAATGCCATAATGCATGTGAAGCTTTGGGTAATTTGACTCATGTTGGTAGTGACTTAAAAAATACAGAGAAATGCCGTTTTGAATTCACAGTGAAGCTGGGAACCCACATTTGGAGTTAGTTTGAAATATGCAGTTTTAACTTGACAGAATTGAAGATAAGGCTCAGTAGGAAGAATAACGTGAAGTGGAACTGTGTTCTATTCGGAACCAACAAACCATGAATTGATGGTGCAGAAGAAGGAGGAAAGTGCATTTATAAAACTACAGAGGTATTTAACACAGTTAAAGTCTGGAGTTGTCTCCTGAATGGTGTCAAGATTTAATGCGGAGTCATGGAATGTAACAGCAACACAACATAACAGTAAAGGCGGTTTCTTAAAACCGAAGTGGTTTATCGCACCACTTTTGTAGGATAAGTGGTAAAAGCTGGAATGGATGCGATAGTGTTAAAGGGTTGACGTGTGGCAATTTCAATACTATTCATTTCACGTGAGTTTGAAACATCAAAGGGCATGCATCTTTGTTATGTGATAATCGTTGGATTGGTAAGTTGGAGTGCGGTGAAGCGTCAACCGTCAGATGTATGAGCGATGAAGATTGACGATGTAAAGGTATGTTGAAAGGTGATGAAGGGATAACCATGGGATGAGAGTCAAAATCGATGACGAAGATTGGAAGAGCCTCGAGATATGTGCGGCCTATTGATCGTGAAAACATTGGATTGATGGATTGATAAGTTATAAAGTGTTGTGTTGACTTTATAACATAAAGTTTGGGTTAAATGAAATCCCATAAAGGTTGTGATGTGATATGGGCTAGAAATAAAGCAGAGATATGAGTTTTAACCTAAAGTCCTAAACTATGGTAAACATTTGGGTTTTAATTTATAAAGTATAAGTTACAAATATAATACCGAGGTATTATTTTAACCAAAGGTTTATGGTAAGGTTTATTGAAAGGACTTCCACTTGGCTCAAGTAATAAAAAGGTATTAAACCTTGATATAAAGAGAAGCATGCATTTTATAATCTGTGAGATAGTTTATTATGCATAGTGTGCGTTCTTCGCAATCTTAGTTACGTCATTTTGGATCAAGGCTTGTAGTTGGAAATGGGAGAATTCTTTTGATTCGTGTTTAAGATTGAAAAAAAAAAACAAAAAACAATTGCTCGATGTTGTAGAATCTTTGTTTTTACCATTATGTGGTGGCACCTCAGGAGGTGTTATTTAGGTTGGGCACAATGTACGAGTTGTAAATTATTCATCGAAGTGGTTGAAAACATGAATAGCTTTTTCTCTATACACAAGTGTAGAGATGTGAATTGATGTACAATTTATATTGTGCAGTTGTATGGTGTGTAAAAGTACAGGAAAAATGTTGGCACTAAGATGACAAGATTTTGGTATGAAGGGCATGCGAATATTCATAGTGAAAAAGACAACACGGAAGAGTGACATCTGGAGAGTTGAAATTTCAAAGAGAAGGTTTATTAATAACCTTAATGGGAGCATAAGGTATTATAATTCAGAAAGGTATTTTTGAATGTTGAAAATTGAATGGTTTATTTATTTTCACCATAAAATAAATCTTGGAAAACCTGGATTGCATTTCGATTAAAGACTTTAGCATCTTGTGAAATTTTAATGGGAAACTGATGATCTTTCATAAGAATCGAGTATGAAAGAGAGTGAAGATTTTACATCCTAAAAATGTATTAGGGGTGTATGTTTGTTGGAATATTGTATAACTTGAATTAAGTCAAATATCCACTATCATGATTATTGGGCAAGCCTTGAAGTCAAAACAGATGTTAGGGTCAAATGAAAGTTTGGATAGTTTGAGTATTTTTCATCAAAGTTGAAGAGTTGGTGTAAAGTCTGAAGTAAAAGAGTCGTAAACTAAGTCAAAGGTCTAAATTTAATTGGGTGCATGATTGGCGGAGCCCGACACCCAAAGAGTTTGGTCATTGTAACACAAGCATTACTAAAGTGTTGTTTGCAGCAAAGAGGAGAAAGAGATTTGCTAGAGATGATTCCAAGACAAAGAACTGAAAGAGGTCAAGCGCTGGAAGAGAGCTTTCATTGTTGAATGGCAAGTATGGAGGCTTGCTGAGAAGTGGATTGAATGAAATCCACACGTGAACATATGAAGTTCACAAAGGAGGAGAAGATGATTGTTGATAGTCATTTCAGAAGATCTGATGAAGGCCGCAACAGAAGAAAGAAGAAGGAAAATGCCAAGGAAAATGACATATCTAAGAAGTTGACTGATGAAGAGTATGAGTGGGAGAAAGCTGAGATATCAGTTCACTTTGAGTTATTGATGCAATTGTTGCAGAGAAATAAAGACTAGAGACCTGGTTGGACCATGAGGAAGAAAGTGAAGTGGCAGAGAATACACGCAAAGAAGGAACAACAGGTAAACATACAGTTGAAAAAAGAGCCGAGGAAGCTCGAGCAGCTAATGGGTGTACAATTGAGATGTGAAGAACTCAGAGAGGATGAGTTGAAAATGGAAGTTTCCATTTGTGGCCCAGAACAAGGTGAAATTCTGGGTGACGAGATCAATGAGGAAGATCTCATGAACTATTGGAATAGTTCAGAAGAATCTGAAGATGTGTTTTTGAGAGAAGCATATGAGGCTATGAAGCCTTGCATTTTTAAATCTCATAGTTTTTGTATGTTTGCAGGATGTGCGAAAGATGGTGGACAGTCTGTTGAAACTGTCACAGAGATGAATGAAAATCTTGAGGTGAAGTGTGATGGAGAATGCCTTTCAGAGGAGGAAGGTACTGATTTGTTCCAGCAGGAAGAAATCATAAATTAATTCTTGTTTGGGGTAAGACAGCCAGTTGAAGCTGTTATAGAGCAAAAGCATAATGAAAATGCTGAAGTGATATTTCAAGGAGGTAAACAAATGATTTTTTTAATGAAATTGCTGATAGAATTTTACAATGTGATGATACAGAAACCGGGATAACTCAGGAAGATTTCCAGAAGAGGAATGAAGCTGAGAATGAAAGTTTTGATGAAATACTGGAAATATTTCACATGGAAATAGAGTTCTTGGAACGATGGCTTAAGGAACCTGAAGGGGAGATGAAACTTGCAGAACCTAATCCAGAAGAGATTGCAGTTACTATGCATGATAGGGATGAAATGTTTTTAACATTTATAGAGTTGAGTGAATGTTATAACTTTTCAAATAATAATGTGACTGTAGATACAGAAGGAACATTAATAAATATGATGTTGAAATCAGATAAATTGAGCAGAAAGTATTTGGAGTTGAGATGAAAGATCAAAAGAAGCAAGATAGTTGTGTCCTTAGAGATATAAAGGAAACAAAAGTATTGAATCAGTAGGATAAAGATGACAGCAGCCAGCAGTTCAAAATAGGATCTACTGAAATCCAGAAAGTTGATGATGGGAGATTAGTGCTTGAAGCATCAAAAGAGGCCGAAAGGTCTTATATTTTTAAAACTAACAGTTTGTTGATGATTGCAGGTACAACATCGGATGAGAAAGTTGTTGCTATAAAAGCAATAAATGACTGTAGTTGTGGTCAAGAAGAAATTCTTGATTATTCTTCACTTCAGAAGACTGAGTGTTCAACTCAGTTGGGGATGAAAGAATTAGACAAAGAGGAATTACTACGAGGAATTGGTAGAAGCAATTGTTGTAAAGGCTGATGAAATCCAATTGACAGAGAGAGTGATGAGTTATCAAATAGAGTTGATACTTTAAAGGACCAGCG